>CM051263.1:44902082-45287082 GCA_027921565.1 Artemia sinica | reverse complement strand
TCATTCAATAGGAAATTGGAGTGGCTTCTGGCCTTTTTGATAGTCGAAAGTGATTGGAAGGCAACTGACACCCTTCCACGCCCACCATTTCCCCAAACACATCCAATAAAAATTTTGAGATAGCCATTTTGTTCAGCGTAGTTGATTTCCTGATAGAAATTATGTTTTTGAGGAGGAGACTCCCCACAGCCCTCAGGACAAGGGTTGTAAGTTATGCCCTATATAAGAACGATGTTGGCACAATGTATTATTTATTATTTTTTTTCCTGTAGAGTAGGGCACTTCGTATCGAAGAAGTTGTCGTAGAAACTTCGAAAAGGGCTCATTCAATAGGAAATTGGAGTGGCTTCTGGCCTTTTTGATAGTCGAAAGTGATTGGAAGGCGACTAACACCCCTTCCACGCCCACCATTTCCCAAAACACATCCAATCAAAATTTTGAGATAGCCATTTTGTTCAGCGTAGTTGATTTCCTGATAGAAATTATGTTTTTGAGGAGGACACTCCCCCACAGCCCTCAGGGCAAGGGTTGTAAGTTATGCCCTGGGGGCATATAAGGTTTTTATAGAACACGTTGTCGTAGAAACTTCAAAAGGACTCATTCGATTGGAAATTGAAATGGCTAGTGCCCTTTTAATAGTCGAAAGTGATTGGAAGGCAACTGACAACCTTCCACGCCCACCATTTCCCCAAACACATCCAATAAAAATTTTGAGATAGCCATTTTGTTCCACGTTGTTCAAAGTTCAGGAAATTATACCTTTGAGCAGGAGACTCCCCCCACAGTCTTCAGGGCAAGGGTTATAAGTTATGCCCGGGGGGCTCATAAGGTTTTTATTGAAATCTGTCGTAGAAACTTAAAAAGGGCTCATTCGATTGAAAATTCCCCCACCATTTCCCCAAACACATCCAATCAAAATTTTGAGATAGCCATTTTGTTCAGCGTAGTTGATTTCCAGATAAGAATTATGTTTTTGAGGAGGACACTCCCCCACAGCCCTCAGGGCAAGGGTTGTAAGTTATGCCCTGGGGGCATATAAGGTTTTTGTAGAAGGCGTTGTCGTAGAAACTTCAAAAAGGCTCATTCGATTGGAAATTCAAAGGGCTAGTGCCCTTTTTAGTAGTCTAAAGTGATTGGAGGGCAACTAACCCCCCTCTCACGCCCACCTTTTCCCCAAACATATCCAATCAAAATTTTGAAATAGCCATGTTATTCAACGTAGTTTTAAGTTCTGCAAATTAGGTCTTTGAGGATGACAACCCCCCCCCCCACAGCCCTCAGGGCAAGGGTTGTAAGTTATGCCTTGGGGGCATATAAGGTTTTTATAGAACACGTTGTCGTAGAAACTTCAAAAGAGGCTCATTCGATTGGAAATTCAAAGGGCTAGTGCCCTTTTAATAGTCGAAGTGATTGGAAGGCAACTGACAACCTTCCACGCCCACCATTTCCCCAAACACATCCAATAAAAATTTTGAGATAGCCATTTTGTTCCACGTTGTTCAAAGTTCAGGAAATTATACCTTTGAGCAGGAGACTCCCCCAAAGTCTTCAGGGCAAGGGTTATAAGTTATGCCCTGGGGGCTCATAAGGTTTTTATTGAAATCTGTCGTAGGAACTTGAAAAAGGGCTCATTCGATTGAAAATTCCCCCACCATTTCCCCAAACACATCCAATCAAAATTTTGAGATATTCATTTTTTTTCAATGTAGTCGAACGTTCTGGAAATTATGATTTTGAGAATGACAACCCTCCCAAACCCCTCTGGGCAAAGGTTGTAAGTTATGCCCTGGGGGCATATAAGTTTTTTTTATAGAAAGCATTTTCGTTGAGACTTCAAAAAGGGCACATTTGATTGGAAATTAAAAGGGGAAGTGCCCTTTTTAATAGTCGAAAGTGATTGGAGGGCAACTAGCCCCACTCTCAAGCTCACCATTTCCCCAATCACATCCATTCAAAATTTTGAGATAGCCATTTTGTTCAACGTAGATGAAAGCTCTGGAAATTAGGTCCTTGAGGCTGACACTCCCCCCAGAGCCCTCAGGACTAAGGTTATAAGTTATGCCCTGGGGGCATATAAGGTTTTTTGTAGAAAAAGTTGTCGTAGAAACTTCAAAAAAGGCTCATTCAATTGGAAATTGAAAGGGCTAGTGCCTTTTTTAATAGGCTAGTCGAAAATGATTGGAGGGCAACTAACCTCCCTCTCACGCTTACCATTTCCCCAAACACATCTAATCAAAATTTTGAGATAGCCATTTTTTTCAACGTAGTTGAAAGTTTTGGATATTATGTCTTAGAGGATGATCACCCCCCTCCCTCCCCCAAGCCCTTAGGGCAAGGGTTTGTGTTATACCTTAGGGGCATATAAGGTTTTTTATAGAGCGTTGTAATAGAAATTTTGAAAATTTTGAAGGGCTAATGCCCTTTTTAACAGTCAAAAGCTATTGGGGGAAAACTAACACCCCTCCCACGCCCACCATTTCCCCAAAAATATCCAAAAAAATTTTGAGATAGCCATTTTGTTCAACGTAGTTGAAAAGTCCGGAAATTATGTCTTTGAGGATGAGACTCCCCCCCCCCCCTAGCCCTCAGCGCAAGGGTTGTATGCTATGCCCTGGGGGCATATAAGGTTTTATAGAAAGTGTTGTAGAAACTTCAAAAAGGGCTTATTCCATTGGAAATTAAAAGCGTTAGTCCCCGATTTAATAGTCGAAAGTGATTGGAGGGCAACTAATGCCTCTCTCAACCCTTCCATTTCCCCAAATACATCCAATCAAAATTTTGAGATAGACATTTTGTTCAACGTAGTTGAATGTTCTGGAAATTAGGTCTTTGCCAGCGTTGTCGTAGAAACTTTAAAAAGGACTAATTCAATTGGGAATTGAGAAGGCTAATGCCCTTATTAATAGTCAAAAGCGATGGGAGGGTGAATGCCCCCCCCCCTCCATACCTGTCATTTCCCCAAATACTTCCGATCAACATTTTGATATAGCAATTTTGTTGAACGTAGTTGAAGGGTCCTACTACGATATGAATAGTACGGAAAAAATAATACGGAAATTATGTTTTTTAGTATGACAACCCCCAACAGTCCTCAGGGCTAAGGTTGTAAGTTGTGCCCCGGGGGCATATAATGTCATGGAAAGTGTTGTCGTAAAAACTTCAAAAGGGGCTCTTTCGATCGGAAATTGAGAGGGCTATTGCCCTTTTTAATAGTCGAAAGTAATCAGAAGGAGAATACCCCCCCCCCCCCCAAACGCCCATCATTTCCCCAAACACTTCCGATCAACATTTTGATATGACCATTTTGTTCAACGTAGTTGAAAGGTCTGGAAATTATGGTTTTGAGGATGACAACCCTCCCCCCATAGCCCTCATGACAAAGGTCGTAAGTTATGCCCTTGGGGCATATAACGTTATTATAGAAAGTTTTGTCGTAGAAACTTCAAAAAGGGCTCATTCGATTGGAAATTGAGAGGACTAATGCCTTTTTTATTGGTTGAAAGTGATCAGAGGTCAAATGTCTCCCTCTCCGCCCATCATTTCCCCAAACACTTCCAATCAAAATTTTGATATAGCCATTTTGTTAAGCCTATCAGAAAGGTCTGGAAATTATGTCTTTGAGGATAACAAATCCCCCCAGCCCTCAGGGCAAGGGTTGTAAGTTGTGCATTGGATTGGTAATCAGACGCTCTAGTGCTCTTTTTAAGAGTCAAAGGGATCAGAGGGCAGCTACCCTCTCACCCCTACACACGCTTCATATTGTCCCGAAATGCGTAACCAAAAGCTCCATTAAACCAAAAATGAACAAAAATAGAATCAAATAATCTACCAAGCATACAACTACCACAAATCAGTATTAATAAATAAATGAAACCCAAAACAAACAGAAATTAAAATAAGCCAAACTCAAAACGAGCAGAAATTAATCTGAGTAGGGTTCTAAACCCTATGCTTTCTAAAAGCCAGAATATAATTTGTACTTTACTGAAAAATAATTCTTTTAAATGTTTTCACTTATAACTTTAAGAAAACAAAAATTAATTAAGATTTTAAGGAATAAATATCAGCATATGTATATTAAACTGACAATGCACATTTTTTTCAGTAAATTCATTTGAATTTTTTTCAGTGAAGTACAAATTATATTCTGGCTTTTAGAAAGCATAGGGTTTAGAACCCTACTCAGATTAATTTCTCTCGTTTTGAGTTTCACTTATTTTAATTTCTGTTTGTTTTGGGTTTCATTTATTTATTAATACTGATTTGTGGTAGTTGTATGCTTGGTAGATTATTTGATTCTATTTTTGTTCATTTTTGGTTTAATGGAGTTCTTTACTTTAAAAAAAAAAAAAACTTATTGTGTGCAAAAAGTTTTTTTGATTAATGTATTAAACAACCTGACCCGTCTTCGGGTATTCTGTGGATATAATGTGGATTTTGAGTTCTTTTCCTTGACATTGGGTAATCATCTAACATTAATTTCAAGTAGCTAACGTGCTTGATTTGTTTTGCTATAAGAAAGACCTTTCCTTTTTCTGATCCTTCGGCCAAAGTTTATCCTTCTAATTAAGCTTCTTTGTCAGTATGTTGTGCTAAGAAGCACAATTTTATCTAAATTATGTAGTTCAACATACCTGCTCTAGAGTGGAGTTCTTCCAGTTTATTTAAGGGCACCCCAATCGAATGAAATAATTAAGTGTGCTGAAGTGCAGAAAGTTTTGGATTCTATTTCTAAATTGCACTTTTGAAATGTCAGACACCCATTCCCCACTAAAATTAAATGTTTACGATGTCTGCCTGTTTATGCAAAATTTACTATTAAATTAGCTGAAAATTATTGAATGATTATCTAATTGTAAATTAATTATGTTATGATTTGAACAAACATTTCAAGATTCTTGCCTTATTTTTCTTTTGAATTAGCCGTAAATTGGATCTTCTTAAATATAAATCTTTATGTATTAAGAGCTGTGTTGCAAGTCCCTTAGGATTTCATGAGTACGTAAGAATTGGAGTACATAGCAACCGAGAAATGAACGTCACATATGAATATATTTGTATACACTCCTGCACAAATCATGGATACACATTGGTGGATTCTCATGATTCCTCTTCTAATTGTGCTTTGAGTGTGCAAATGTCCCTCATTTGGAGACATAAAATGTGAAGTGTCGCTATTTAAGTAAAAAACACTAGGTTGTCAAACCAACATTTTTCAAGTTCCTCCCCGAGGATTTTATCATTCCTTGTGAGCCAAAAAAAAGCTCGAATACTCCAGGTTTAGAGGAGGGTTTGCCTGTAGGGGTTTAAAGTTGGAAAGTCTCGTCAGAGTTGAATTATATGATTTCAAATTCTGAGAAAAGCCCAAGTTCCAGCTCTAAATATTGAAAAAATTGCTCTGGTGACATGAAACCAAATGCGTAATCTTTATCAAATTAGAGCTTAATACTCAAAATAAATTCACAAAAAAAGATTTGTCGGGAGATCCTCTTTTCTCTAGCATTCACTGAAGCAGATAATTTTTAAATATATTTTCTAATTGGGTAGTTTGTTTTTAATTGATAACTTGGGAAGTCAAGCAACGTTATGTATCCAAAATTAGCAGAAGAATTGGATTTTTTTTGCTAAAAACTGTGATTTTCCTTTATTTTCAAGGTGGAGAACTGTAAACCTTGCTAAAGGGTTTATATTATGACAGATTGACAGAAAGGCATTATCGTGCAGTGCTTTTTCTGGCCAAAACCAATACTTAGCATTTCAAACTGGCAAAAAATAGGCACGTTAAGTGCAATACATGCTTCTTGTTATACGAGGGTGGCGACCGTAAACTGTAAGATAATGGTTATGAACAATTGTAAATTCTTCAATGCCTGAATTTTGTATTTCATATGAACATCATTTTTTAGAAGTTTCGTTGTCTTTTTCAAAACTCAAAAGCTTCGTCTCGTAATTGCTAATTACTCTTTTGATGAACTGGAATGAAGTTTGCTTTTTTTAAAATATTGTTACATAGAAAATTTTCGTCTTTTGATAGTTTCTTTGCAAATCCTTTTTTGAAAATTTTGACTATGGGCCATGACCGCTCTTTATTAGTAGATTGCAGCTCAGTGGCGGATCCAGGGGGCGCGCGACCCCTAGCGTAGTCTAAAGTAGTATAATTTACTTAATTAATACAAGTGTGCGTTAATTAAACTTGCTCCTAACGCAACTTTATCGGATCAACCTATTTTGCGCCCCCCCCCCCCAAAAAAAAAATCCTGGATCCACCCCTGTTACAGCTACTGCTGCAACCATGATTGAAATGAAACCTTAATTATGTCCGAAAAATAATTATGCACATTATTATTTCGAAGTCACTACAGAACAACGTCTTTACTAAATCTAGAGAGTTCGGATCTCATGTGTTTTTCATTTATCTTTTTTTTTTTTTTTTTTTTTTTTTTTTTTTTTTTTTTTTTTTTTTTTTTTTTTTTTTTTTTTGTGTGTGTGTGTGTGTGTGTGTGTGCGTATTTTGTTTCTTTTTTTTACGATAAAGTAAAGTGGTTCTTGAGACATCCAAACTCGATGCATAAGAACATCTTACTGTCCGCTGTGAGAGGCATTGAATCTAAAATGGGGGTTTGGTGTCCAAATTTAAAAAGTGTAGGCCTCCAGTCTGTTCTGATTTATTAAGAACTAAACAAACATCATCAAGGACAGGAATTTAGCCGCGTAGTTTCTTTTGCGTCACAAAAAAAGTCTTGTTTAATGAAACTCCTCGAGCTTTCCGACGTTAATTCGGTTAGCTGCATTTCCCTTCTTTTCAGAGAATTACTTCTACGGTTTCTTTTTTTGTTTATTTTTAAACGAGGAAGTTTCTTTAGTTCCGGGTTGTGGAATACAGTAGTTGTTTTTTTTTTTTTTTTATTTTTTTTTTGCATTGTATAACCGTAACTTGATAATTCTGTCCAGTCCCGAGTCCAGTGTCCAGTCACATTCATAGAGAAACGGCAAGTGATTGTTCACTATTCGCCGCAAAGTTTACATTCAGGAGCACCAACTCTTCTGCTATGCATGACACTGCGCCATAGGCAGGCAAACGTTCGTTACGCCATGCCTCCTTGTATCACGCAATACACGTGCTAGATGTTATCTAAGATTTATGAAGGTTGACAACCCTTTGGAAATGGGAAAGATTCCTGTTGTGGGTCTTTTTCCAATGTTTGTATTTGTCGAAATAATTTATAGAACCGTATTTTTTATGTAATTACTTGTGAAATCAGATTTTTCAGGTAGAAGTTTATACGCTTGAATATACAAAATAAATTTATATGATGGAGACTCTCAGCCTAGGCTAGCCTATTGCAAATCATTAATTTTATTATTTGTTCTGAAGCTTTGATGTAAACTTACGATGCTAGTTTTCTCCGCCCTAAAGTGGGACGCGATAACTCTTTAAATCAATGTCTCGTAGTAGTTTTTTATTTTTGTGGGTCATTATACTTTTCGATGGACCTCTCATTTTGTTCACATCTTTCCTTTTTCAGTCATGTTATATCTTTTTGCCTTTTGAATATCTTTTCTTTAGCAAATATATATGGCTTACATCACTTGCCAGGCATGTCAAATCAAGATTTTATTTGGTCGAAGTATTGTTTGTGCTTTATCACGTCCACCATTTTATGAGTAATTTTTAGAAGCATCGTGTTTTCAAGTTTTCTATTTCTAAAACCAAGCTTTATATAATATTTGCTCCAATATTTGGAACTAGAATTAATTTTCAAACGTTTTAACATCCAAGCGGTAAAACCCAAAAGCATAGTATCCCTTAAGAGGAAAAAAGTAAGAATTCGCAAAACCACCTGATCGTTTCAGAAGCCCACTTGGCTAAGTACAATTTTTATTTTATTTTTTAGATTTAGTGTCTACTCACATGAGTAATTTAACGTACTTGATTAACTCTTAAGGGGCTTTCACACTGCAAACGTAATTTCCTATGATAATTCGTTAAGTTAAGTTAACGTTCTGCGTTAAGTAAAACTTTTCACACTTAGATAAGCCCTTTCTTACTAGGCTATCGTACAAATCCATAAAACCATCAGAATTATCGTCTAAAATTATCCCAATCAACTGTTTAAAAGTAAAACTACTGAATAGGTGTGGAAATTCAAGCTCTGATAAATCGTGAAAGGTTTTTATAGGAAGAGTTGCAAAATCTAGGAATTCCATTCTGTTGCTGCTGTCTTGACTTTTCATTAACCTAACCGTAAAATTCTAAGTTGAGCTCGAGTCTTCTTGACACTGCCTACGTTACGGAAAAATCTGCTCTTTGCTTCCTAAGATTACATAACGTAACGTAAAGTCTGGAGTTGTGATGGTGTGAAAGATCTTACGGTGTAGTTTGAAACAACCATTAATGATGTGAGTGCAAAATAAAAGCACTAATGTATGTTTCTCAAATAGTGTTTGATTTATATAACTGATAGTTATAGAAAATCATTCAAATAAGGCTCATTCAAGTGAAAAATCAAAGTTTCTGGGTACTCTAAAACCAATTGGGTGAAACCTGACGCCCCTTCAACGCGCTAAGCTGCATATGTGACCCAGGTGGTATTAGATCCCAATTTGAAGAAAGTCATTTTACTCTGAAAGGATGAAAGGTTCAAAAATGTTCCCCCAAAAGGGACATGACGAGTGTAGTCCCTCGGTTAAGAGTCAAACTATGAAAGTAGCCTCTATAAAACAGGGACTTCACATATATATGCTTCTATATATATATATATATTATATATATATATATATATATATATATATATATATATAATATATATATATAATATATATATATATATATATATTATATATAGTATATAAAGAAGGTAGGATATAAAGTTTTCAATCTGTATGATTGGAAAACCATAAGTAAGGTCTTTGAGCACGTGTCTCCTCAAGCTTCTTCTAAAGTCTGAAAAAATAAGTTTATAAGTTTGTTGTACTACTTTTTTACTCCCGATGGTTCGGAAATTATTTAAGGAATGGGCCTTGTTGTTCATATGTTTTGATCATTGAAGTAATTAAGATTTAATTAGCACTAAAAAATCAAAACACGTTAATTCCGGGTTTCACCAAAAGTGTTTGCTTTTCACAAAAACTGTATATAAGGGTTTCTGAGCTTACTAATTAAAAATTTTATGCGAATAATACAATATTGAAGTCGAAACCAAAGCATATATAGTAAATATTTCGCAAATGGTGGATATTTCACATCTTTCAAAAATCAAGACTAAATTTCAATCTATATGAGGGGATGACATTTGGGTATATGCCCCTCTAACCCCCATCTACTTATGTTATGCCTATTCCGGCTAAAACATTTAGGGATTACTAAGATAATAGTCCTTAATGATTAAATCTTAACCATCGAAATTCTTGAAGATCACAATATGACCGTCCCATATCAAAGCACACTAAGTGGATATTTCAGGACTGATTTTTGGTTTCCGTCTAATTTGCTTTGTAATCATTTTTGTGCTTGCTTACTACAAATCTAAAGCTTATAATGCAATGTAGAGATCAAAAATCAAAACATATTAAGTAAATTTTTCCCAAATAGTGGACGTGGCACACCTTGTTGAAATCAGTTAGAATTTAAATCAGTTAAAGAGCGAATTTAAAATCCGGATAGAGCAGAAATTAGCTTCTGCAATGCTGAATCTAAGATAGCAGAAATCACTATGATTGAAGAAATAATACCCAAAATGAACAGACAGCACAATTTACACTGTAGCCAGACTTAAAGCTAAAAAAGTTGACACAATTCATATGATGTCAAAGCTCTGACAATCCCAAAACTAGAAGGCTAGTATCATTTGTGATTTGCTGAAAACAAAATATATTTTATTCAGGTTTTATTATAACATTAAAAGAATTGAACACTGCTCAAACTTCTTAGAATTCTTTTTTTATCAGTATATTTGTAATCAAACCGATAAGTCAATCGGCTTTTGAAATTTATAGAAAACCTTTTGGCTCTACTAAACTTTGAACTTAAGCTTTTTATATATATTTAACAGCAAGCGAAAATGACGCTTTATTTTCCAAAGGTTTGAACTGAACACCAAATTTATTCGAGGTAAAATTTCTTGACGCGAAATCCTTGAGACAGTTAATTTAGTTCTGCTTTAAAAAGCTTATTATCCTCACTGTGTTCTAAGCAATCTCTTTAGTTTTCAGTAAAGAGCAAATGACACTATCTAGCCTTTGGAGGATTTGAGGGGCGTTACACCTTATTTGAAGTAATTTCTGTTCGTTTTGATTTTGCTTCATTCTAATATCTCTCTTTTTGGGCTTCATTTCATTATTCATAGTAATTTCTGCAGTTTTTTGCAATTTTGTTTTTTTTTTGCTTTTTCCTCATGGTGACGCATTCTGAAGGTTTGAGCTATGAAACAATTCTTAAGCTTTTTGTTGTTTTCTTTTCTTTTGGAGGAAGGGGCTTTCCTCCACCATTCCCTATGTAGGACCTTTGAGAATTGCTTTTCATCTTCGCCGCTTTAATCGCACTTCTTTGACGAGGCTCAACATTTTGAAGTATACAGCAATTGCGAGAGCTGGTTTAAAAAAAAAAGAAAAGAAAAAACATACAGGAAGGTGGCGTGTTGCAGTGGCGGATCCAGGGGGGCGCGCCCCCCTAGCGTAGTCTAAAGTGGTGTAATTTACTTAATTAACTCAAGTTTGCATTAACTAAACTTGCTCCTTACGCAAGTTTATCGGATCAATCTATTTTGCCCTGCCCCCAATTTTTTTCGGATCAACCTATTTTGCCCCCCCCCCCCAAAAAAAAAAAATCCTGGATCCGCCCTGGCACGTTGTGCTGATAAGCAAAAAAGGGGGATTAATGGGAATACGTAAATGTTCATCTCATTTATTGTTTACTAGCCTACAATAGACCATAGGTGGAAGCAATCATATATATATATATATATATATATATATATATATATATATATATATATATATATAGATATATATATATATATATATATATATATATATATAATATATATATATATATATATATATATATATACATATATATATATATATATATATATATATATATATATATATAATATATATATATATATATATATACATATATGTATATATGTATATATATATATATATATATATATATATATATATATATATATATATATATATATATATAATATATATATATATTATATATATATTTACCGGAAATAGAACTTTAGTGCTTCTTTGTACGATACAAAAACAAAAGTCTAAACCCTTATTATCTTAATTAAATAAAAATAAAATATACTAAAAAAACCACTGTTACTTCTACCCATGCGTATTTGCAAACCGCGACGAATGCACCACGTGTAGAGATTTTTCGGACAGAGATATTGTTTGTGTTGTTTGTTGGCTGATAGGCCTGAGCGATTTTGCGGCATCCGACATGCATCAGCTGTACCTGCAGCAAAAGTGGTGACTCATCTTGAGTAAATTAAGAGTCAATGTTCACCTCACTTTAAGTTGTTGCCTAACGATTTGTTTGTTGAAATATTCGTTTTTATTCAGCAACTTTCGCTAAAGGGGAAAAACCGCTGACCTATGCCCTATTATTCCAGAGCTCTGCGATGGTTACAGGAGTATTTTTTAAAGGTCTTTCAAATGTTTGTGTTATTAGATCTACGTAAATGCTTTTAGTTTACAGCAATGATTGGTTGAGACCATAGGTACAAAGAGCTGATTATTTGAAATGAGGGGGATTTTATAGAAAATTTCCAAAGGGGTGGCGGGACGTTTGTAATTAGGGTAGAATTTTCAGATCCTTTTTTAGGGCGATTTGGTTCTTATGCATTATACGGGCCCACCGCTATATACTGTATAAGGAAACCAGACATGGAGACCCGTCAAACGGGTATTTGCTAAGCGTGGTTTCTTATCGAGTTTACAATATTTAAACGTTTGTTTTTTGGGGGTTTAGGGGGGGGAGGTACCTAGGTTGGGTTAGGTTACGTATTCAATATATGCCATGCTTTACCACCACTACCCCCCCCTAATATGCAAATATATAGCCAAATTTGTTTCTAAACTATTATCTATTCATCCTTTTTTTTATTTCATTAGCATTAACCAAGCTTGACTTCTTTCGTGGGCCCGTATAATGCATAAATACCGGCGATTCTTTGTACGAATCCTCACCCTGCAGGATCGTGTCTCCATACACTCAGAATAAATGTCTTGTTGCTTACTCTATTGTGTGTAGGATGATATTTTCAAGTAAGTTTGTTGAGTTGTTGTTCGCGTTAGTTTTCAGTTCCAGAAATGCTTGTGACAAAAAAAAAGATCCTCCCTCAGCTTGTTTATACCCATAACCCAACCCTTTTTTCTAATGAATCTCAAATTTGAAACATTAAAACACGATTTGTACACTCGTCACGTTTTTATTCAAGACGCGTTATATTCTGTAGTTGGTCATGCATCATCAGTTAGTTTTAAATGGGAAACCGTAATATTTCTTAATTGCAATTGCTTTTCAATTCGAAACAAAATGTAGCTATCATTTTATGATGGCTGTTGCCATCATTTCTGGTAACTTCACTGCAAATGCCCGGATGTTTTGGTTTTAGGCAGTTTAAAGTAAGAAATGTGCTTTTATAACCTGAAACGGAATACTTGTAGGGTCGTAGCTAGGATTTTAAATTTCTGGTGAGGGGAGGGGTGGCCATGCCATTTTTTGATGGGTATTCAACTACGGGGAAATGTTCCTTCTAGACCCCGGCGCCGTGCCGGCGGATCGACCGAACGCCGCCAACGAGAGGCCCAGTTGACCGCCGCCGAAGTGTCGCTGCGCCGCCGGCGTTCGGCTGACTTTGAATTGATTGTGCGGCAATTCTTTATTGCGTCAACCGCAAAGTCGAAGCTTTTCTTTCTCGTGTGGTTTAGTATTTCGATTTTCCTGATTAGAAATCAAGCAGGGCTTCCACTATTCCCAAATTTTCGTGTATTTCCTGCGTCACCCCGAAAAAAAAATTTGGTTTCCCGGAAATCACCCAATCACGGTGCCACCCCTAGCGATTTATCACCAGTGACTTTCCCTGCCAAATATTACTATGCATATCACAATTCTTCACTACTCTCTTGTTCGTTAATTTTCGTCTCTTTTGTTACTTTGCATAAAAACCAGGCAGATGCGATTGCAATATACACAGTTCTTCATATGTTAACAAAAAAAGTATCGTCTTTATAAAATGAGATTAAATCATTTCGAATGCAGTTTCCCAATTGCTATTTCTTACATCATTTGTAGTCAAGAATTTATTTTTAAGTTGAATAGAACGTATTCACTACTATACAGCTTCAGTTGGATTTTGAAATTGATAGTTGACAGATTCGTAAGTTTGCAGAATTTTGTTTTCTTTTGCTGCTTTTAGATAAGATTTTCTTAATGTTTAATACACAGTTGTTGAATGCCTGATAGATTAAAGAAAATACAATCTTTTTCTGAAAAATTTTACCCCCCCCCCCCACAAAAAAGCCCTTTTATTGAGACAAAATTTAGCTATAGACTAAGCTATGTACAAGGTTGGGGAATTAAAGATTGAAACGGAAGCTACCCCAAAAATATGATTCATAAAAAAATTGTAAATTATTGCCTATAGGGGGGGGTATAGGGGGCTATCATTTTTAAATGAAAAAACTTCTTCTTTTTTTAATGATAATACCTCTTCTTTTTTTTAATTGAAAGCAGGGATGCCAAAAAGATAATTACTTTTTTCATTTAAAGTGGAAACGGAAGAAAATGATATCAAAATCCCTGGGATACTATGAAATATTTTGATAGACCCAGGGCCCCCCATTGGGACTTGTTCATTGTCTTGGGTATTTTGCAATTTCTCATAGGCTACTGGCCTATTTTGCCTTTGTGTATACTCCCTTTCAATTAGATTCTTTGGATCTTATTGAATGCCACGGCGAATCTTGACTCTGTTTTCCAATAATTTGAGGTATATCTGAATAATTTCGACATTTTTGTTGTTGTCATTGTACCCCTTTACTTATATTCTCATTTTTTTTCAAGTAACACTAAGCTGTTTAACATTATTTCGCCTAGTTAATTATTAAATAATTTTGTGTTTTTTAATGTAAAGCTTGAGACGGTATCCTATCAGATGGTATCCAGAGGGGGGATAGGGAGGTATTACATTTAAATGATAATATCTCGAATTGTTTTATTGAAAGCAGGGATGCCAAAAAATTAATTATTGTTTTTAATTTAAAGTAGAGACAGTATCCTATCATGGTGGTATCCAGAGACGGGGGTAGGGAGCTATCATATTTAAATGATAATACGTCGATTTTTTTTAAAGCAGGGATGCCAATAAGTTAATTATTTTTATTTTAATTTAAAGCAGAGACGGATTTTTTAGAACATTATACGGCTGCTTTTAAAAAAAATACAAAAGGGAGTGTGAAGGAGAGACTTTTACAAGAATATGACAGTTTGGTTGCTACCAGTAGCTACTAGGTGGAGTATCCTATGAAAGTGTACTGTCAATGAGTAGAGAAAGTAAATTTGTAAATTTAAGCTGTGATTTGTGGAAGACTGGGGAAAAAATTAATGTTTGCGGTCAACATTGATCGTGCCGCCGAAATTTTACTGGCGCCGCGCCACCGCTGTTTTTTTTTGCCCCGCCGCCGCCGGTCTTCCCTCATCGGCGCGGCGCCGGGTCTAGTTCCTTCCATATTGTAAATTAAAAATTCATATCTATATAATTTTGCAACTCGAGATGGAAGGGGGGGAACCTGGCGCTTGGACTCTCCCCCATCTGCATGACATGTCTGATAAACTTGCCTTTCGACATATTTTTGATTGTACGCACTTTAAGTCGAGAAGACCATACATTTTTGTATTCAATCAATTTGTGTTGAATTAATACGCTCAGAAAACAATGGGCGAATAGTATTTCAGCACGAAAATATATAATGCATCTTGGTGTTGTGAAAGTTTTCAGACGAGTGTTTCAGTGTTACAGAAAGGACCCTGTGTTGTTCTGGTGCCAAGAAAAGTCTTTGATCTTAAAAAGTTCCTCGACAAATATGTTCAGGTTTAAGACATTTATTTGCTGTTGGGAAAATGACTCAGAATTTGTTCCGAAGTCAGTACTGTCAGTTGTGTTCACATAGTAACACGTGCTTTAATATGGGGAATTGGGATATATGTGCAAAGAGTTCTGTAAGTTCAGCTTGTTTTCCACTGGTGGCCTCTAAGGAAGTGTGTCTTATTCTTACCGTGTTCGAAAATAAATGATAATAGGTTAAGGTTTTTTTGCTGTTTTGGTTTTTTTTTCCCTATATAATAACTTTAAAATAAACTAATTATGGTATTTTGAGTGACCTGTTTTTAGCGTACATAGAACAAGTTCTACATCCCTATTTCAGCAACAAAGATGGTGTTTTCTAAATTCTCACCCCTCCCCCCCCCAAAAAAAAATTATGTGCACGTTTCTGCTTCCAGGCAGCCAATTTGTTTCTGTTGCTAGGTTAATTGTGTATATTTGCTTAAATTGAGGAACTGAGTCAACCCTTTCGTCTTGCCAACGCCTTTTTGCATAGGCCTGCAAATATTTGCCCGGATCCTTAGTGCCCAATATCGTTTGATTGTACCGTTGGGGTGAACTATTGATAGATTGATGCGGACCCATAGATAAGAAGGTTGATGTTCTTTTGAAGGGGGTTTTCAGTTCTGTTGATGGTTTCACTTTCTTTAATCGTTATGATTTGATGGTGAAGGACAATTTCGATAGCTTGCATTGTCATAAATTATATAAAATTGTCTCGTTCATTGCTTGAAAACTTGACACATTAATTAAAAAAAGAAGAAAATGAAAATTATTTTTAGGTTGTCTTACCATTAGAATCTTGTTTCTTGTGTAGTAATCTCTATTTCCGAAAATCAAATGTCAATGTGGTCATTTTTCGAAATAGCTAAATCGTGAAATTAAGCAACACTATGTAAAGGTTTAATAAAAAAAAAGCAACATAACAAGTTACGCTTTTTTTTTTTTTTTTTTTTTTTTTTTTTTTTTTTTTTTTTTTTTTTTTTTTTTTTTTTTTTTTTTTTTTTTTTTTTTTTTTTTTTTTGTATTGGCAATCACCGACACTTGTGATTGACGTCATAAATTCCGTAACGATTTAATATTCAAGCAGGATAGTTTTTTTTTCGTTTCCAAAGTTTGAAGTAATTTTTGTGAGTACAAAATAATTTGTGGTTTCAAAATATTCATTCATTGGCCTACAGAGGATAACCCCTATGGCTCGTTATTCCATTCCCAGAGACATGTGCAGGGAGTTTTCTGAAGGTAGGGGGATTTTTAAAAAACAGATGAATTATACGGGATTGTGAAGTGTATAAAGTCCTAAAAACCTCAGGATTTTTAGCGAGATTTGGAGCATAATCGGTGCACATTCTTATGAATATGCTTAGGATTTCATTTTAGGTATTTTCAAGTTTCTATATAAGGCTATACAGTTATGAAATTGGAAAACTTTTTGACATGTTTCACTTGCAAAAATTGAATACTTTAAACCCCAGCTCAGTGTTACACCCTAGGTTACTTCGCATTCGCAGCAGTTGTGGACGTAAAAATAAATAAAATCTGGAAGGCACTCAGTTGTATGAACATAATTAAACACAAATTAATGAGGGAAACCCCCCCCCTTACTCTTAGTGGGAAAATTTAAAACTATAATATGCATTTTTTTTCGAACCTGCGTTCATATCGAGGGTTTGCTGTGGCTTTTGGACATCACGTACACCAGGTGGCACGTGCCAGGCGTGACAAAAGTGTGTCAAGCATAGTGGGGAGTATGCCAAGTGCAGTGGAAGTGTACCACGCATGAATGAACTTTGCTGCACATATGGTGCTCCGAGATGTAAATCATGTGTTGGAAAGTTGTCAATCCCTTAATTCATACGACTATGACGGCATTTCTGCATATAGGCTGGCCGTTGCAAGAGCTATTCTGTTGACCTATTCTGTGCTGTAATCAAATTTACCGGGGTTTCCACGGAAAATAATAGCAAATTTTGTGTTTTGAAGTAGGATGAATAGAAAAGGAGCCGTTCTGTAATATTGCTGAAATAACCAATTGATACAAACGAATAGACGATCACCGATAGACTGAGGTCAAAACCTGAGTTTTGCTTACGGTGTGTTCGACGATCGAGTCGGTCATGAGAGGGAAAACGAGAGGGATGATCGAGAGGGAAAAGAGGATTTTGTCCAGTAAAACTAGTCCAAATCCCCAGCCCTTGCATAAAAATTCAAAAAAGTATTGCCATAAATGTACTTTTTAAAGCTCTGAACTCTCCTCACCTTGGACAAACCAGTCTCCCTCCCAAAGCTTAGATCTTTATGTGCCAAATATGGCGTTTCTGCACGTTATTAAACTGCAGTGTCGGTTCAGTGGCCGATGCTGCTTTTTTTCCTCTCTTCCGCATCTGTTTAATATTGACGCTAATCTGGAGGTCATAAAATTGAAACCTGGTTGTAATTACTTACTAAAAGTGGAAAGGTATCTGGTTCCTTATTTGTTTAATAATTTGTTCATATTTTCTTAAGAGAGAAAGGTATATATATTTACCAATTAAACCATTGGTGCTTGCCAAAAATTGTGTCTCAGTTCGGTAAAATCTTGTAATTTATGCATTTGATTTCCTATGAAAAACAAAGCATTCTGTAAAACCAGGCGGCTATTGTATGAACCCATTGTATATGACGATTATGCTCACATTCATTGAGTTGTTTTTGTTTTCATACTAATATTGAAATTGACGTACTCACGGCAAAGTCCTTGATTTTCATGACCGACAAAAACAGTGAAAAAGCATTATGCTTCTCATGTGAAGTTTGGATTTTTGTGCAGTCGACGTGTTCAGGTGACGTCTTCTTTATGTAATTGTCTTCCATTAAGAATACCCCTTATTGCCATGGGCGCCCATATGGGGGGGGGCTCCCCCCTGGCTGAATGATGCTGCCTTATTTTTATATTTTTGTTCTGAGATTTCTATTATATAGCATTAAAAGTGCCAATTAGACGAGGTTTGCCCCCCCCCCTGGAATTCAGCTTATGGGCGCCCATGCTTATTGCTACCATGAAAATAATTCATCTGGTAGGTCAAAGTGAATTTTCATATTTATCATCGCTATCAATTACCTTAAAAATGTTTTTTATTTGAAATTTTGAACTGATGTAATAACGATCTCTCAATAAAATTATCTCCCCTCCTCTCTTTCTCCATCTTCCCCCTCTATCTCTCTCTCTATCTCCCTCTACCATGGTCGAGAAATAAAATGCGCATACATCCAAAAATGCATACGCCCAAGAACCAACACAAATGTTGCTGTTCCCAACGGTTTATTTAAAGCATGTTATATATCACGTTTTGTTTCTTCTGTCCATAATCATTTTTTATTTGTGATGTTGATATTTCGAATTGACGACTGTTGCCCAATCCAGTTTTTTTTTTTTTTTTTTTTAAAGGATGATTTTTTGTCATGATCTGGGATAAGGATAATACTTCTGTGATAGAGTTATAATTTTCCGGTTTTCAAAGTAGTGGCACTTCAGTCTCTGAGAAGCTCAGTTAGATTCAGGCTGGCTTGGCATAAAGGTTCTGGAAGTTTCTGGATACTTAGACTACGATGGTTCGTTCCTATTTTGTTTTTGCGATATTTGACTTACAGGTTATACTGAAGGAGGACTTTGGATAGTATATTGGAAATAAAAATACGAGATTTGGTATCTAGTGTTTTTGTAGACCAAGTAAATAAAAAAAATTCCATATTTTCTCATGTGGCTTTTCATAAGAGGTCATCCTTTATCCCTGGTCACAGGGTTAATTGTGAAAAGTATAGAGATTGGTCCAAGGGACCTCTAACTTATCGGAGGGCTTGTCTGTAGGGACTCGGAAGTTTCATATTTACTTAAAAATGTTTTTTTTTTTCAATTTTTTGTTTTTGTAGTTAGTGACAAAGATGTTCCATTTTATACTGATTCAGGCTTTAATAGCTCTGGCTAACCATTCGAAAGAAAGCTGTGCCGAGATATGGCTTTAATAAAATACGTTTTGGGATCAGAATAAAAATTGGGGTATATGCGTAGAATGATTCCCATTCTGAACTAAGTGCTATAGAACAAAACAGCTGAGCCATTCGATTTGTGTTTTCCAAGTAATATGGTCGCTGCTGTGATAATTGAATCCCCCGTCCTCTATTTCTGATCGGATCAGATACTACTGTAGGCCATATACAAAGCTGAGCTGATTCTGTTGCTTTTTCAATGCTTTTTTTACTGTCGATTCATAATACGAAATAATACCAATTAAAAAAAAAAAAAATAATAATCGTTCAATTTAAAATCTAATGCTAAATTGATATTACAACTCATTTATTGCAAATAAGTGTGTTAGCATACGATCACTTACAAGGAACTTCACAATTCATAAATTTGGGTTTTCAGACAGTGTCGTAATTTCGTCAAAATTCTGGGAGGGGGGGGCAAATTTTGAGCCGATTTTCCCAAATAAAGTAAAAATGACAGGAAAAACATAAAAATGAGCCATTTTGAACCAAGAAAAGGTAAAAAAGTAAAGGATGCGGCACTAGACCCTTAAGGTCCAAATCGACGGTGCTGATCTCCGTCTCAAGGCCCTTCTGCCAGGAAGTGCTATGGGGAGATGGGGCCAGCTATCTTGTGCTTTCGCACACCCTTCCTGCTTACCTTCCCCAGATTTCTCCAGGTACCCATTTAGAGCTGGGTCGACCCCATAATATAGTACTATATTGTATTATAAAGATACTTAATAGTACTATAGAAGTAAATGTATACTAAAGAAGACATCTGTTTCTGTTGATGCTTGAATTATGCAAGCTTAGGTTAGTTTTTGAAGAAATTAAATTTCAGCTGGGGGTGGGGGCAAAGAGAGGTCTGGGAGGGGCAGTTGCCCCCCCCCTCTGCCCCATAGCAAACTACGCCCCTGTTTTCAGATAGGTGGGTTTTTGCTGCGCGAATGGGACAAATTGCATCTGCTTGATAAAATTTGACGGAAAATGAGCCAAATTATATATTGTTTTCCACCGACAAAATTAAAAACAAAACTAAAAATAAACAAAAGATTAATAATAATTCAACTACTACTACTACTACTAAAAAATCACCGCAGCATCAAGCCGCCTGAGGCCAACACAGCTACGCATGCCCCTCCTCCATCCCAATATATTCAAAGCATCCCTCTTTACACCCTCCCACAAAGTTTTCATTTCCCTTAAATCTTAACTCAACTTTAATCTTAATCCCGTAATTTAGCATTCTTTTCAAATTTAATTATCATTGTCTTCATATTTGTGCCCCTGCCTTCCCCCTTCCCCCCTAATGAGGCCAGATATAGCCCTAGGCTGTATTCAGAAATTTACTCATTTTCTTTTTTTTCAAAGTGGCTTGATTTGGCATTATGGGGCCAACTGTTGATGAGATATAAGCACAAAAAAACTATACCAATTCGCGAAATCAGCAAACCTTTGTATATAGCCTAGGGTGCATCTGACCCCATTAAGGGGGCTGGTGTGTGGATTTATAGAGATATGTTTTATATAAAAAAAAATCCCATAAATGTGGAATAGATGATTGTAATATCAACCTAGTATTAGATTTCGAATCAAATGCTATGTTTTTGTCTTTGTTTTACTTGTAAAAGAAATATACATTCCAAAAAATGCCCAAAAAATAAATAATGTCTTTTACATCATTACTGTGAAATACCAACTTAGAATTAGATGTAGAATTGAATATTGTGTTTCTAACATCGTTTTTAAAGCAATAAATAATAAGGAATAAGTTTTCACTCAAAACTGTATTTGCATGGATAGCTATTGCTATATTTGGAAAAAGCGTTAAAAAGTGCATCGAGTAAGTATGTCGATCTTTCAGCTAGCGAATATATCTAAACATTTATAAATTTACCAATGAAATACAAAAATGGCCGAGAACTCCTCAATGAAAAATATTATAAAAAAAAGTCCTTACAAAGAAACTTACCAAGTACAGGGTCAAGCCTTTTTCTTTTATTTGGGACGCAAAGAAAATGGAAACTTTTCTTGTTCTATATTGATATATATAAAAAAAAAGAAAGCTTTTCAAACCCGATACATAACCAGTTTGAGGCAACATGTTTTCAGATTCTGCTTTCGGATTAGTTAAAACATTGCAATTTTTTTCTTCGTTTGGATCCATGGCTTTGGAGTTGTAAAAAATGTACGAGAGAACACACTGGAAAGGTGGCATTCCCCAGCAAATCTTTCTAATGCAAACTCTTATCAGTAGTAGCCTAAGCCGAAACTTGATAAAGCGCACATATACTTTGAATATGTCAAAAGAGAATATTCTACGCTATTTGGAAAAACAAAAAGGTCAATATGAAAACAAAAATATGAGTTTTCAGTAAAATCTTGAAACTGAAATAAGTAGACACAGTGGAATTTGTCTGTTTTTTTTTAGATAGACTCGTAAAATTTCTCACTTCTTTATAGACTATTTTAGAACACAAAAAATAGAGGACGGTTAAATATAATTCACGTAAGCTTCTAGAAGATAATGTTTCGCCTATTAGGCCTTATCATCCACCTATGGACTATTGGGCCTTATAATTTTCTAGTCCATTTTTAGATCTTAATCCCCTTTGTTTTTATTCCATCGGGGACTGTATTTTTGTGTGTGCCCACGCATTTCCCTCCTTTGGAATTACGCAAAAGAAATCCATCGATTTTCTGTAAGGTTTTGTGGAACAATTCTTAGAATGTGTTTTCTGTTAATGCTTGTTTAATCGGATGACGCACTTTGAGCATTAGTTGGACTTGACTTATTGGTATAATTATTTTGGCTTTTTGATAATAAAAAGGTATCCGAAATGACACTGTAACTTCTTTTGTTCGCGTTTAGGATTCACTAATTGAGCAGTTTGTCTTCTAAACCGGTTAGATTGATAAGAAAGAAAAAATAGCGGTGATAAGTGACAACCAATGACCATTGTTGGTTCTGCAATATCTAAGTTAATGCATCGCTTTTTGGACAGGCAAATTTTTGATCCCAGAGAATTTATCTATCAATACCAAAAGAAATAAGAAAAGAACATGCATCTGTTCACTTTTTTAACCAACAATGAGAACATGAGAACTATAATTAATGAAAATCTCGTAAATGTCGCGGTCGCAGTAAAACAGTCAAGACAGATTACCTTTTGCATCTAAAGAATAAAGTTATACCCAGCAATGAAAACGGCAAAAAGCTATGCGTTACCTGAATCACATGGGCACTTGCAGACACTTGTTTTTTTGTTGTTTTTTTGGGGGGGGGGGGACTTGCACCAGTTATTCAGAGAAATGCAGTAGTATGAACAATATGTTTTTAGAAAAAAGAGTAATGTTATACCTTTTCCCGAAAATTATAAAACTGTGCACTATTAGTCTTCCTGTATAGAGGGGGTTGATCAGCGCTATTTACCAATCCTCCCTCCCTATGGGTAACCACGCCTATTCTCCTGGTCTGGAAAATACTATAGATTTTGATTATGTCAGAGTATGCAAAGGATATATTTTAAGTGTACTTAAGCTAAATTAAATTGGCTATTGAATGCACTATTCAACGACCAAATATTTTTTTGTCACCCTAGAGCATTCGACTTCATTAGAACTCCATTATAAAGAAATTAAGTTGAGCCATTACAATGCTTTGATACTAAAACTAAAAAGTATAAAAAGTGCACTTTTACTGATTTGGCATGTGGGTTGTTTAATTGACCAAAACCCTAGAAGACAGTAAGATAAATTTCTTTGCATTTTTTGAATGGAATAGAAGAACTCGGCACTGGGGGCTATGTTTTGTTTATTTTTGGTCAATTTATTTTGCAAGTGAAATAAACCAATTTGGTTTAAATATGTAAATAGTTATCTTCTGAAAAATCAAAATCGTTAACTTGGACTGTTCAGGATTGACTGCTTGCACCCATAATTTCTTAACATCAAATATCTTGCTGCCATGCCGTCTGTCTGTATCTTCCTGATCCCCAAGAAGTCTATATCCTCCATTTCACATTCCCTTAATGCTCTCTACTTCCCTTACCTCCTTCTCATTCTGCTAAAATCTATCATTCGGGAAGTTCTTATTCAAAGCCCATCCCTATCAGGGGCGTTCACAAAAATGTAGGGGGGAGCAAAATGTATTCATAACAATATAAGGGGGTGAGTTGTTGTTTGTTCAATGAAAATACAAAAAAATATAGGGGGGCAATATCTTGGTGGGGGTTATCGTTAGAATATGAATTTAAAATGCCTGCATTTGTCAGTCAAAATGTGAATACGTTAGGTAGTCTTTCAATATCGTAACTTCCCATGTTGATATTCTCGTATTATTTAAATTATTAACTAAAAAAGTTAAATAATTAATCATTTCATATTATTTCAATTATTTAAACCCCAGAAAAGAAACCATGGTTTTCCATGCGGGAACAGGGACTTACAAAGGAGCTGGCTTGTCGCGGATTAGAAATCAAACAGTTCGTGGTAACGAACTGTAAGTAAGGAGCGACCCGGCTCAATAGTAACCAAAAATCTAAAAACCGGAATTTTAATACCAATAGATACATCAATAGGATCAGATTTTTATGCTGATTTAAAGTATATAAGTTTCATTAAGTTTCGTTTTACCCATCAAAAGTTACGCACCTGAAAAAATTTGCCTTTTTTTAAAAAGGGGGAACGACCCCTAAAAGTCATAGAACTTTAATGAAAATCAAACCATCAGATTCAGCGTATCACAGAACCCTACCATAGAAGTTTCAAGCTCCTATCTGCAAAAATGTTGAGTTTTTTTTTTTTTTTTTTTGCCAGAAGAAAGATCACAGATGCTTTTTTTTTTTTTTTTTCTTTTTCTTTTATTATTATTATTATTATTATTATTATTTCCCCAGGGGTAATCGTATCGATCCAGTTGTCCTAGAATATCGTTAGAGAGCTCATCTGAACGGAAATTAAAAGTTCTAGTGACCTTTTTAAGTAACCAAAAAAATTGGAGGGCAACTTGGCCCCCTCCCACGCTCATTTTTCTCGAAGTCACCCAATCCAAATTTTGAGATAGCCATTTTGTTCAGCATAGTCGAAAATCTAATAAATATGTCTTTGAGGATGACTTAATCCCCCGCAGTTCCCGGGGGAAGGTTTACATATAGCATTGGTTAATGGGAAGTATACAGACGTTTCAAGAGGAATTTTTTTTCTGGTTGGGGGGGGGGGGGGGGGGGGTCTGAGGAGGGGGTTAACGGGGAGGATTTTTCCTTGGGGGAAGGGACATTTCTATGAAGGGGGCACCGGATTTCCTAGCATTATTTAAAAAATGATCAGAAATTAAATAAAATAAAACAAGTTTTTTTCAACTGAAAGTAAGGAGCAACGTTAAAACTTAAAACTAACAGAAATTATTACGTATATGAGGGGGTTCGCCCCCTAGTCAACACCTCGCCCTTTACGCTAAAGTTTTTAGTACTTTCAAAAGAGCTGTCTATTCTAATTAACCGGCCTTTGTAATTCAGGGGTTTGTGATTCGAACAAAATTCGAACTTTAGCGTAAAGAGCGATGTATTGACTAGGGGTAAACTCCCTAATATACGTAATAAAAACATACGAGAAGTTCGTTACGTAAGTTAATTCGTAAGTTACGTCAGAACAAAATTTCGAGAAAGCAATAAAATTAATATGCAAATTTTTATTCGAATTATTCATGTACAGTGAGCCAAAATCAAAGCTGCATTAATTCAAAAACGTTCAGAAATTAAATAAAAAAAAATGCTTTAACTGAAAGTAAGGAGCGACATTAAAACCTAAAACTAACAGAAATTATTCCGTATATGAAAGGGGCTGTCCCCTCCTCAACACCTCGCTCTTTACGCTAAAGTTTTTTTATTGTTTTAAAAAAATAGAGTTGTGAGAAAGAGTCTAACTTTAGCGTAAAGAGCGAGGCGTTGAGGAGGGGACAGCCCCTTTCATATACGGAATAATTTCTGTTCGTTTTAAGTTTTAATGTCGCTCCTTACTTTCGGTTAGAAAAAACTTGTTTTTTTTTTGTTTTTTTTTTTTTTTAATTTCTTATAGGTTGGACAGAGAGGCTATAACTCTTCTTTGGTTTTCAAGAAATTACTGAAGATCTTGGTAAATGATTGCTCGGAGCCAATGGGCCTTTGTGGTCTGAGCCTCGGTTCATTTTGGTGACTTCATTCATTGCATAAAAAAAGATTCTTTCCACAGGGGATGAATAAATTAATACCCTGGATCCCCAACCCACAGTTCTGCTGAAACGACCCACTGGAATTCAACTTTGCAGTGGCAAACCCCTATATAAATCTCTTCAAGTTCGATATAATCTTAAGAAAACCTTTTGACTATGGGGCCTGGGTGCGTAGGAAGGAATTTTTCAGGGGGAGAATAGTAAAAGAATCGGGGGAGGTGGGTAATAAACAGCAAATCATATTTGAAAGTTTGAACAAAAAGT
This sequence comes from Artemia sinica, assembly GCA_027921565.1. NCBI lineage: Eukaryota > Metazoa > Arthropoda > Branchiopoda > Anostraca > Artemiidae > Artemia > Artemia sinica. The sequence continues at coordinate 45,261,471 of CM051263.1, read as the reverse complement.
GCCCAAAAAGTCAATAAATTTAGAATCTTGGCCCCCTTCTTGCGTTAGAAATCGTCTGTTTTATTTTCCAAACCACAGCTAGGCATTTCCTTGTTAAAAAAATATTTTTACAATCTACCATATTTCTCGTTTAATTATCCCTGTCTGCTTTTTATCCCAGTATCGCTGATTGATCAGTCTGTTATGTTGCAATCCTATTGGTTTGCTTATGATTTCCACATACGTAGATGTTACGATGGCTTGCTTGCCTGTTTTCCAGTAATCTTTCTGAGAACCTTTAGTTTAGGCGGCGGCAAATATCCAGCCGCTATTTGTGAATCAGAAGTCGCTCTGATCTTATGCTAGAAGCCTAGGAAAATTTTATGCTTTGGAGCTCGCAGGTCTATTTGAAATTGTGCTTGGATAAAAAAACGGTTTCGACTTGATGTCATCTACAGTGAGTAAATATAATTAGTTGTGTTACTTGTATGATGTACCAAAAATATACACGCAGGGGAGGTGTGCATCTCTTAAGTGTACCTAATGTTAGTGTTGAGAAGGGTAAAATGTCAGTTTACCTGTTTTAGACTGACTCCGAATGTTGAGCAGGTTATACCAAATAGCCTACTATATCTAGAGCTTCGAGGATTGCACACATGACAGGATTAAGTCTATCTGAATTCTGAAAAAAAATACCTTAATTTTGAGTTTCCAATCTCTTTCATTGGCTTTAGTTTTTTGAAAATACACTTTATTTTCGTAAAATTCTACTTTAGCTACTTTTGGCTATCTTGGAAAGGGGTTAAGTTAGGAAAATGAAAGTTTCAGGGATGGGTCTACAGGCTAAAATTTCTCCCGGGAAGGTATTTTGGGGTATGGTTTACATTAACAGACTAATCAGCTAGATAAAAAAAAACTTACCACTGTTAATGTAAACCGTACCTGGTATTTTGAAGTACCTACCTCCACTCCTTCTCCCTCTAGAGCATCCTAGAGGATTTTACCTTAATTTTCAGTTATGAGTTTCTTTTTCTCTGGCTTTAGTTTTGAAAATGCAATTCCTGTTATTTGAGTAGAATTTTAAGCCATATCAATGGTTTTCTTTTCTTCAACATTTAGGAAATATATTTGCATATCTTTAAAAAATTATAAATCGGGATTGAGCAAAGTTGTGAAGTTGAAAACAATTTTGTTGTACTTCATTTGAGCAGATCTATTGGGCAAGGTTTCTCTTATAACCCACAGATTTTTAAAGGTCATCAAAGGTCAGGGCCCTCTAGAGGGAGAAGGAGTGGAGGTAAATACTACAAAATACCTTCCCGGGGCGTAATTTAGCCTGTAGATCCATCCATGAAAGTTTCATTTTCCTAACCTAACCCCTTGCCAAGATAGCCAAAAGTAGCTAAAGTAGAATTTTAAGCCACATCAAGGTTTTTTTTTCCAAATTTTGAAACAGATTTACGGATTCTTAATCAGGATTGAGTGAAGGTTTTTAACACCAAGTTTTTAGGATAACCACATTTCCGGGACACCAGAGCAAGTGTCCCATTGGGTAGATGTTTTAAGGTACCAGGGAAAGTGAAAATCAAATTTGGTTGCTTAAATTCACTCCATGGAAACTTACATTACTGTAAGTATCTTTAAAATCATGAAAAATATGGGGTACATATTTAGATGAGAACCTCCATATGCAGTTTATGTAGTTTTTGGTAGTAGTGCGCGCCAAACTAAGAAAAAGAAACGGCTAAAGAATCAGCAAGAAAGAAGCTAAAAAAAAATGCTTAGAAAGAAGCTTAGAAAAATAGTTTTTCTTTGGACGTGTTGCAGTCTTTGGGAATCAACAGAATGTTAAAATTGGATTCTAACAAATATCTTTGTCAATCCCGGGTGTAATAGTTTATTGCAAATAATCGCAATATCTTCTTGAGTAAGTAATTATTGTGGTTTATTAAACGAGGTTTGAACATCAAAATGAATTTCTTTAAAAAAAGAAAATGCAAACTTGTTAGCTTACACATGGCAATAGATAAATATTCCACGAATTTTCTATCTGTAAAAGAATGAATTGCAGCTTATTGAGTCCTGAAGCACAATAAGCAAATAATTAAAAGGAATAAGTTTCAATAAGTACTTTTGAAGGTAATTCAATAATTGCAATTGGCTATTGAATGCTAATAATTACAAAAATCGTTGCGATAACCTTATTCAACGTAGATGGTAAGTTTAAATAGTAAGTTTTTTTTATTTATTTTCGCTATTCAATGTGGTAATGCTGGCGAAAACGTGTCACTTTCCTAAGAACGTCATAGTTTTGAAACAACCAAACGAAAAATCTGAAAATCACGGTTTTAAGTAATAGACATAGATGTCTCCAGGGGGCAATTTTTTTTTATTTGTATGTCCATGGTACTTTAGGAACGTGCTGCCGTGCGTCTTTTCGGCATGTGTCCTGGCTTTCAGTGTTGCTAGCACCCCCATGGGAAAATAGATTTAGAGGGACTTGAGTTAACTTAGAACGCAAAATTAGCTTGAGACTACATGGAAGGATCTCTAGCAATGATCCCATTGGGCTCACGCGTTGACCTGGTAGTGTATTCTATTCTGTCTCTAATTTTCTTTCCCTCCCCCCCCCCCCCCCGGTGCTGCTGTCCATGTGTGTACATGAATTAGTTTTGTACGTCACCCCTTGCTCATGATAAAAATTAAATGCATTTTTGGTTCAAAAATGTTGCTAAAATAGGAAATTAAGGTGGTCATTCACATTCAATTGTGGAAAATCCCGTGCTGATTTTGTCATTGCCGATAGCTATTTTGTTATTGCCAAGAACTTGCTTCATTATAATCATGGTTAGTTGATTGACATTTCGTTTATTTAGCGATAACAAAAAAAATGGGGAAAGTAATATCAAAATATTTTCTGTAAGCAAATCTTGATACAAACTTACAAAAGTAATTGCATAGAAATATCGAGAATTTTGCTAGCAGGATAGAACAACTGGAAAAATACTGTTTGCTTTGACATTTGCTCCTCCGGCTAGTTTTTACTGCTGAATCATTGTCCCATAATCTTATTTACCGTCGCTAAATGGTAGGACAGATAGTGCAAAAAGTCCCTTTTTTACCTTATTTGCGCGTAGGAGCAATTGGGAGGGGAAGGGGCGGAGACCCACAGCCAATGATTGTGTTGGTGTGCCCAGCCATAAAATTTTTTTTGGGATGTATTAAAATGTATAGAAAATGAATATTTCTACTGCTACTCTTGTTTAAGCATTCTTTTGATAATGCTGAAAAAATGTTGTTTGTACTTCCCAGTATATATTTATGCTTTTAGTATATTTTCTTTCTAATTTAATCCACTAGAACTTTTGTGGATTAGAAATTTGTACACAAAGTATAAAGAAAAATGTAAATCGGTGATTTTTTATTGACTATTTTAGTCTAGACGATTGTTTTGTATCCATTTTGATTGTTCTGTATCCTGATTGTTCTGGAAAGATTAGTGAATTTATATATATAATAAGAAGGTTCTTGGGGGTTATTTCCACCCTGTATTAATCCATAAATTTATCCCTATTAATACGTTTCTATTTTATTTCAACTGCTCCACACATTTTTGACGTCAGTGTATCCCACTTGATCACTTAAACCATATAATTTTTCTTCAACCTCTACCATTAGTTTATTATTGTTATGGTAACTACACCCCCCCCCCCAACCCCACCTTCCCTTATTGGCTATAAGTGAACATAGGAAATGGTTATGCTGATGTCCAAAAATAAACGTGTATATAACATGTTGTGATTGAGAGTCCTAGTTTGGTCATTCTGGCTGAGCCTTGAGTGGGGAATATGATTGTGTTTTTTTCTTTTTTTTTTTTTTTCTTCTTTTTTTTCTTTTTTTTTTTTTTTTAGTTCAAATATGCCAGTGTTGAACAAATGAACTCTGGACAGGGATCCTGCACAATTATTGAGATTTAAGTTTCTAGTGGATCATGCCTCATACACCAAATCATACAATTTCTTTTACTATTTTAATGTTTTTTCTAATATGATTAATTTCCTAATTGTTATTTACTCATTTTAGAAGGGAGCCATTGAGTTGAATGCTGAAGCATTGAGCCGACTTCAAAACTCCAGCTTCTCAGTCATGGCTTCAAAACATCTTGAAGTTGCTGCTCCCCATGAACCTGCTTTCGATTTGGAATCTGTGGCTGATTCAGATTCTGACAGTGGTGTTGATCTCTTTGCTGATGACGACGGAAAGTCTTCCTTTTCTGATCGCTCTAAGACGCATAGCGTCAGTCCGTCACGTCTCTCTGAAGTTGAGAGTGAAACTCGTTTTGCTGTTCTTAGTTATGAGCAGGTAAAGCGTCTGAATGACGTCCTTACCGAGCCTATGGCTGTTCATGGACGGGGAAATTTCCCTATTTTAGATATAAAATTGTGTGATTTGATTCGTGTAGTTCGATCAAAACTAGAGGCAGATTCCGTTACTGTCAGAGACGTGCGCCTAAATGGTGGCGCCGCCTCAACACGTCCTAGCTTCAGAAACGGCATTACCTTATAACGACACGGACCTTATATTTAATGTTGAACTAAGCTCTGGGCGTGCTTATGATAGAGTAAAATTTGCAACCCTGTCTGCTCTGCTAGACTTTTTACCAGAAGGAGTGTCAAAAATCGAATGTCAACATGTAGTATTAAGGAAGCTTATGTGAGTAAGATGATTAAAGTAACAGAAGGAGATCGATGGTCCCTTATATCTTTGGGGTCGAAATCTCAAGGAAAGAACGTTGAGTTGAAATTTGTGGATACAATGAAACGTCAGTTTGAATTCTCAGTAGATTCATTCAAATAGTGCTTGATAGTTTTTTAGTATTCCAAGAGTGTGCACACATGCCAATTAGTGAATCGTTTTATCCAACAGTTATTGGAGACTCTGTTTATGGTGATATTAGAGAAGCATTGCTGCATTTGCATAAAAGACTGATTGCAACACGAGCTCCAGAAGAGATTCGCGGCGGTGGACTCTTGAAGTACTGCAACTTACTTGTACAGGACTATAGACCTGCATCTCCCAAAGAGCTGAAACAAATGGAACGGTATATGTGCTCTAGATTTTTCATTGATTTCTCAGATATAATGCAACAAAAAAACAAACTTGAAACATATTTATGGAACCATTTCCGTGGTAGTGATCCTGCTCTTGTGTATGATTATTTAATGATCTTGTATACGGTTGTTGATGAATCCACTGTTTGCCTAATGGGACATGAAAGGCGACAAACGTTGTCACTCATTGAAGAACTTGGTTACAGTATCTATTATGGGGACCTGAATCGTGTTTTTTTACCGCAACCGTGCGTTCCCCCACAAGCTTATTATTACCCTCAGAGTTATTATTATCCTGCTATACCATCTTTGGCACCCGCAAAAGGCCAAAAAGAAGTTCAAAGTCCGGATACGACATCTTGCTCTTGTCAATGTCATAACTCTTGCAAAACCCAACAGTGTAGTTGAATTTTTTTTTTTTTTTTTTTTTTTTTTTTTTTTTTTTTTTTTTTTTGTTCCCTCATTTTTCTGCTGTAAGCATTTGGCAACCCAATAGCAGTAGTGCCAAACTCGGTGATAATGCCTCTATGCAGTTTGTCAAGCAAGAACCAACTTGTAAGTGAAAATCGCCTAGCTTATTAATGTCATGAAAGAATTCCTTAATTGTACCTATAAAAAAAGAAGTGCTTAAATGGCAAAAATTGGACTTAGTTTCTTTAAGTTGGCATAGAAAATTTGTTTCCACTTGAACTTCGCCATAATTGAAACTAAATGTATAACCGGTTTTTACAATTCCTTGTAACTTCAAAATGTTTCTTCATTTTTTATGGATGAAAAAGTTTTAGCAACAAAGCTGTTGTACTTTTAAATGTTTAAACAATGCTTGAATGTAATTTTTAATTGAGACGAATTTTTCTATTGCCTGTTTTTGGCTAAAAAAAAAAGATTATCTATTAAATTTAAGTATGCCCAGTGCTAGTACAATTGGGAAGCTATCATGCATGTTTTAACTCTGCTTGAGGTGATCTTTTTATGAAGTTGGTTTTGGCAGAATTCCAACGATTGTTGGGTACTTTTTTGTCTCTTTTTTACTGGCCAAGGCGAGGATTTATTACTTGGCTACTCATAATATTTCCATATAAGTTGCGAAGTTAAAAAACTGGTACCTATATTTAAATTATCTGAAGGACCTACTTTTGTGGGTCAATACCCACTTCAACTATATTACTATGTAGGATGTTTTTCTTTATTGTAATTACCTTGGCTGGGATTGCATGTGCGTAGCATGGACTTTAAAGTGTGTACAATCTACTAATGCTAGCTAATGATGGCTAGACAGACATGTATGCAGGAATTTTTCTTGGTGGGGCAATAATAAAAAACAAATTTTGTTTGATGATATGAAAAAGTGCCCAGAAATTTTAGGGGAGGGGGCTGGGTTCAGAGTCTCATCCCCCTTTTGTATGTCCCTTTGATTATACTCAAATGTTTATTCACTCTTAAATAATTTCCTCTTTTGCACCTTTGAGCTTTTAATGCTAACATTTCTAAAATTTCAACTAAAAAAAAAGATATTGAAAAGCAGTTCAATGAAGATTGAATTTTTGAATTTTCAAATGGGTTAATTGACTTTGATTTCTATGCTTACCTACAAAGGCTATAAATATTTTTCCAGTCTCCTTGCTTAAAATCCAGATGATAATTGTTCATTTTCCAATCTTCGAAGTTCGTTTTATTATTTCATTGTGTAGGCCTAGGTTATTGTAGAACTGACTACGAGCGATTTATACTATACAATTAGTTTTTTTTATGGAGGGTAATGTATCACTCCATCTAACCCCCCCCCCCCCTCCACCGCTATCATCCTACTCTCTTTTAGCACTGATAATGAATCGCCTCTAGATATCAGAAGCATATTTGTTGGCTGAAACCTCTGAACCTTTTTTCTTCTTTTTACATGGTGGGTTACAGTTTTGTATCTAATCGGGAAATTGAGAGGTTAGTCAATTGCATAGCTGAAGCATTTTTAAATAGATATAAGATGTAGCTTCATGAAAGTCAAGTGCAGCCAAATGAAAGTCAAAAAAGCATTTGATTAGTTGCTGATTGGCCAAACAAAGATAAATCAACCAAAACCTGCTTATTTGTTTGATCATGTTTAGTAAGCCTGCATTACAAATAGCTGCCATATCTGAATATTCATTTATTGCTGGCTGAAGGATAAAGTGTGCTCTGGTATCTGCTTCATCTTAGCGCTTTACTTTGAGACTTCCTTATTCTGTGAAACTGAAGATCTAAAATTTATGCTATCCAAAAAAAATAATATATTAACTCTAATATTAAGAACTGCGTATATCATTTGTTAGAGCCAATATTTTAATGGGTCAAAAATAAATTATTATTTCTTTAAACTTATAATATGCTCAATGGAAGATGCTTCCAGCAGTCAAGTTTTGCTAAAGTATCATTGAAAGTTGAGATTTTATTTTGCCAATCTCATTTTGTTCTTGAAATCTAGTCAGCTGTAGCATTATTTATTTGTTTTTATTTTTTGCTTGCAAAACCAATTCTTGTAAAAAAAACCATTAATGTTCCTCTATATACGCAAACGAACCCTGTGGCAATCATCTTTTCTTTTTCTTATTTCTAATAATCTTGCATTTCTCTTTGAAAGGACTTGACAATTTTTATGAAATAAAAAAAAACTACCAGTTGATCTTTGCCAAACGAAAAAAGGGAACCATAGGAAAAATTTGTCCTTTTATGACCATCTTAATAAAGTCAAGTCCCCAGTGCCTCTTGGAAAGGTGTTGAACATTTCCTGGGGGAAAGGGCGTAATGTCTACTTTCGAAACTTGTAGGTGTTTTTAACAATTTGAGGGATAAAATTTGTGACAATTCTCATTTTTGGTCTCCATGAATTTGATTTTTGGTTTCCTCTTTTTATTCCATGATCGCAGATACTTTTTGTCTTTACCTCAAAAATAGGCATTAGATCCTGGTAGAAAATAATTGATGCAGATAGATTGATCTTCCAACGAGCTAATGTTGGAAGATTGGAAAGTTAGGGAGCTTTCTTCTCATTTCTGCAATTGTGCTTATTGGTACTTGGTACAGCGCGCGAAAACGGATTATCAATACAAAATTTGTGGGTCAACAGAATTTTTGGAAGAACAAGATGTTTGTTATTGTTAAAAGGAACTGTTAAAGGTATATTACACGTTACTTTATTATCTTTGAAAGGCCTTAATCCATTGTTCCACTTCACTTTTTTGTTATTCATAAGCACATAATCCTTGAAATGAAGTGATTGTATTTTATCCTCTAAGATATAAACTTCCTTTTTGTGTTTTCTAGTTTTTACTTGTTCCGCCTAACTTGATTAATCAATTCGACAAACAATCTTTTCAATACGGATCAACTGATGCTGATTAAAAACATTTTAAGAAAATGCCTTAGGTTAGATTCAATTTACGTATTATTTGCTCATTTGTTTTGTCTATTTGTCGTCCTGTCAGTTCATGATTTATGTTTAATGTCCAATGTAGATTATTTCATACTAAACGTCTCGTGACGTTAAATATTGCAGAATCAGCGATGGAGGTACTTTGTCTGAAATAACCTTATGATCTTCTGAACTTCTCAGACTTTAAATCAATTGTCTGGATTTTTGCTGCTATATTTCACTTGAAATAGAGCTTAGGAATAGGCCAATAGACGTGAGACAAGATTGAATAAAGCTTGACTACCTTATATTACCTTTCCCTCTGATTGATAGATCAGCTTATCAAGTCTAATAATCACTGTTGTTGCTATGGCAGAAAAAAAAGATATAGATTCAACAAAGGTATTGCTTAATCCAAGATATATATAAAACTTTATCCTGCTTTAACAAGCATTTGCAAATAGACTGTAAAATGATTCTTTTGCATAGATTTAAACTTCTCACATTCAATTTTGGTGTTCGTATATTTCCCAATTATGCATTTTTGTATGTACGAGTATTTAGTTTTGTAAGTAGAGGTTTCTGAACTTTGTTATTTACCATTATCAAGAAGTTCGTGGCATGTAAAAGCAACAGTTTTCTCAAAAGCTTTGTCATTCTCTGGCTAAAATTAGCCAAAAATCTAAAACCGGTAAATTGTGTGATTATAGATAGTTACACCAAATTTATGAGGACCTGGAACTTAGCTGCATATTCTTTTGTGATTACTATGCAGCTGAACGAGTCAAGTCACGTTAAAAATAATGTTTTTCGGGAAACTCTACTTTCTGGCACTTAAAAATTTTGCCTTACTTTTGAAAAATAATTTCAATGTTCAAAACGTGGTGTAAGCTTTTTTGGAATCAGAAACCTCTAATATATAAGTTTCGATTGGTTTTGTGTGGATTGCTTTTAATTCTTTTGTTGTTTTTTTTTTTCAATTATAAGAAAAAGCGTCGATTCTAAGAGGAATTTTGGTTTGGCATGCTGGTCCATTGATCTATTCTTCCATTATTTTTTTTTAAAGATTTATGCTTTTTTCTTCTGCAATCGAAATCCAGAAGACTAGTTTGTACAAGTTTGGAGTAGTCTAAAGTGAATGTTAGACTGAAAATAAATGACTTCTAAGAAGTCACAATTCGTATCCTTATCTCGGTGATTGTTTATGTACCTTATATATATAGAAGTTACCTACCATTTCTGAAGTTTATTAAGAAATAGCAATCCTTCATGAAATCCTCAAATTGTAATTTCTGATTTGTATTTTATTTTTCTCTATTAATTCTTAGTCACTATTATTCAGGTGTACTTAGATGGGGTTGTTAATGACATTTGATTTGAAGGTCTTGTTCATACTTTGTCTGGGATGCCGTAAAGGAGGGCCAGTAGGGGTATATTCACTTGCTTAGAGTAAAAAGAAACGTATTTTGGAAATGGAAGCATTTCTCAAAATATTGCAAGGATTGAGGTTGTCTGCAGTTTGAACTTGTCCCCCCTTCAAATGAGAATTGAGTGGTTTTGGTCAATCGTTGATGGGGCATTCCTGAATCAAAATAATTGTACCTACCATCAGGTTTTTTTCAACCTGTCTTCAAATAAAGTATCCTTTAGCCAATGATTAGACCATTCTTCGGGCAAGTGAAATCATAACCTTCTAAAGTTAGGGAATAGTCTATATCATGTCACTCCAGAAGGATTGGTAAACAACAATCTGATTTTTGGAAATTTGTTCAAGTTATATGAAAAAGATACCTATGAGCAAATGTAAGGGCTATATCAGCACGGATATAGGGATATCAAATTCTGAATTTGTTGTATTCCTGTTTTCGTTTTGTTGTTATTTTTCTTTCTTTTCTTTATTTTTATTCCCTTGATGAGCTTTAAAGAATTCAAGGTATTAATGTCTTCAAATGTTGTTCACCTGGAAGGTAGCTTTTGTTGGTACCGATAAAACTTCTATCTTTTGTCTTATGTTTCTTTTTGGTAAATTCGATAGTTAAAAATATATCGGTGAGCCAAATTATAAATTTTTAGAATTGCCATGTACATTTTTAGAAGTATATTAAATCCTCCTATCCCTTAGCTCACGAATTGAAATTTCCTCTTTAAGTTTTAGGTTAATTTTGTTGTATGAAAAGAATTTATAATTTTGCTCATTGCACCTTCTTTTAAATGTGATTATTTTTTCATGTTAATCAATTATTTTTCTCGGCAAAGGCCTTAAGTAAATTGGTTTATATCCGATGTAACATGTGTGCCGCATCTGCCTCTCCTGATAGACCTTATTGTCTTTCACAATTATCATACTTTAGCATTTTGAAAAATATGTCTTGTGTACGTCTCAGTTATGCACTGTAAAATGCGTTTGTGAGCTTGTCTTATTGGTCAGGTGGTTTTTAATTGTATATCAGTCATGGTTAGGAGCATTCATCATTTTTATAACTAAAGTAATAAGCAAGATATCAATTGGAAGCTGATTTTTGATATACTTAGGAGTAATTTGTTGGCGTATTAAGAGCTTATTAAGGTGCATTAAGCTTTTCTATGCATGATTCTTATTCCTTCTGTCTCAGCTCAGTGGGTTATTAAGCAAAAGTATTTATTACATGATACTGCATACAGACTGACACTGAACGATGATAACCCTAGTGGCACGACACCTTGCACGTACTCCTTTGATCATCATCCGGTTAAAAGATACCAAACGAAAGCGAGCAAAAAATTCCGTTCCTTTCAATAGTTGACCTGTCTCTCGGTTTTTGAAAAAAAAATCGTTTGGAAACGACCTAATGAAAAGAAACGGTTCTGTATGTTTTTTTTTGTAACTAATGGTGATGCTGATGCTTGGTTTAGATTGATAGACGCATGTCTTCATAGAGTTTTAAAACAGATATGGTTTGTCTTCTCTAGATTGTTGTTGGTCCAAGGAAATGGTATATTAAAATTATTCCGTGCTTTTTCAGGACCAATGTTTAGTAGGTATTTACATATCGATGCCCATAAATGAAAAAATAAGAAAAAAATATTGTTGTTTGTGTTGCTAATTTTGCTGGGTGACGGAGGGTACCTCCATCTTACTTTTGAGGTTTAACTTTGTGATATATTTACTCTGTAAAAAAAATTAATTAGGTAGTGTATATTTGGCTCTTCGTATTATTATAGTTATATGAATATGCGCATACACAATAAAAAGTTTAAAACGTTGATCTTTGTCTTTTTTGGAATTTGCCTACTAGGAGAGTTTGCAAGTTAGCTCAGCTTTCAAGAACTGAAAATTGAAGTAAATAACAACAGGTTGAGTAAATAACAACATTCACTGTTTGTTTCAGTGATGTTAAGCCATCGTAAGTTCTACCGACTCAGAACCACAAAGATATGAACATAGGACTTGACTTTCAATCCCATAGGGGGCCATCTTACTTTAGCTTTTTAGTCCCTTCATTAAAATGTCCAACTATGTCCCTGTAAGATAAATAGTTTTGCACAAATCCTCCATTCAGCTGGATGTCCCGGGACTTATTGTCCGGTTCTAAGCTGGCCTTAGCGCTTTGTGGAGACAGTAGCGACTCAAATGGACTTTGAATGCTGTCGTAGGACTAAATAGACAAGATCCTAGGTAGAAATAGGTACTTTTACATGGGAACTTCAATGCTAGCGTTGGTACAAATAGAGATAGATGGTGTCATAGCTTAGTTACATTTGTTATGGGTAAGGAAAATAACAATGGTAAGACTTAATCCAGTTATAACCAATACAGTGCTTTGTCATAAAATGGCCAATAAGTTAGCTTAGTGTTAACACGATAACATGTGAGTACCGTGCGTACCTACCTCATTGATCGTGTTATAGATTGAAGTTCGGCAGGATTGATTCAGGACACTTGGGTATATAAGAATACTATTATTGATGTCAAAAGTAAGCCACCATCTAATAGTCTAGTGTTAGTTCAAAGGTGAAATTTAGGATAATTATCTTCCGCTTCGTCATGATATTGATAGACTCCAGGATAAAAGATTGAAAGGAACTTTTCAAGAAAAGTTGAATATGAAACTGGAGTGTTTAGAATTTGACATTGTAGAAGGCGGATTGAATAATTTTAGGAAAATAGTTTACAAAGCAGCTGAAATTGTTTTAGGGAGGATAGTTAGAAACCCAGCGAGGAATATTCGCGAAAACTCCAAGCTTAGTAGAAAAGACAAGGGGTTTGCACAAGAAGTTTGTGGGTGGTAGGTCTCATGAGAAAAATGGGAAAGTAATGGAAGATGAGAAGACATTAAATTTTGAATTAAAGAGATGTAAAATACAGGACAAGGATAAAATTGCCAAGGATCTGGAAGATGCAGCCACAGGGATAATAGTAAGATATTATTTTTGTATGAGGAACTGAAAGGACGTATTCAGGCTTAATTTGTCCCAGTGAAAGATAGGAACGGCGCCTCAATTAGTGATAAGGAAAGTGGTAAAGAGAGATTGGCAGAACATACTGAGAATGTATTAAACCGTGGTAAAGCTGTAGGAAATGATATGGAAAAGATAAAAAAAAAAATAACAGTTAGGGAATGAAGGAATGTTATTTTGTGAGGAGGTATTTGAGACTACTAAAAGGACTGAATAATAATAAGTTTGTAAGTGCTGATAGCGTGTAAAAGAGTTTTTGGAATATAGGCAGGTGGTTACAAATTTAGAGACAAATTATAAAAGATTATGAACATTGTTTTAAAAAAGGGTGAAGTAGCTAGTTATTTTAGGAAAACTTAGATTAAACTTCTTTATGCGAAAGGTTATAAGTGTGATTGTGGTAATTACCGAGTGTTGGCTTGGTTTCTGGAGGAAGTAAGTTACTTAGCATGACAATTACTTCCTAAGCTAAGAGATTCTGTAAATAAAGTCTTAAGAGAAGAAGTCCTTAGGAAGGGGATGAGGGTGCCTCGACCGAATTTTGGCTCTTAAATTAGTAAATGGAAAGTGTCTGAATCATCAGGCCCCTCTAGTCTTCAGTTTCATATATATTATAAACATCAATTAGATTCAGCTGATACAAAAGCTTTAGCGAAGGATCTATCCTTGTATGTTGTACCAGATAAGCACATTGAATGGATCAATACTATGCTGGAGAATAATATTGTTGTGGTTAAGGTAAGAAGCAACGCTAGTAGTTGGTTATGTGTGGAATCAGGAGTTAAGCATGGTTGTGTCCTATCCCATTCTGACAGGTTATGTCGCTAGGAAAACAGCAAAGGCTGTGAGAGAACTCGGTATCAAAGGGAAGGTAAAGTTCTTCTAAACTTAGATTATGCAGATGATTTGAGTGTCCTCAATAAAAATTTTATGAAGATGTAAAAAGTAAACTAGTAAAGGTGTAGTTTGTTTTTGCGAATTCGAAAAAAAAATTGCAAGAATAGGAAATTAGGTCTTGAACCAAGATTAGAATATTGGAAATGATGATAATGACAGTGGACAAGTATGCTTGTGAAACGTGGGCACTTCCAAAGGCTGAGGAAGATTTGTCAAATTTTTGTCCATAGGAATTATCTAATCATAGTTTCAGGTACCCGTTTGTCTGACCGTATATACTAGTTTTGACCCGACTTTCTAGGGCTGTAATGAGGCGAAGGTTAAGATGGCTAGACCAAGTCTTACGGATGAAGGATGGCATATTCTCAAAAATTGTGCTGTTTGGCCATCCGTCTGCGCCTCAACATCCCCGAACAAGGCAGGAAGAGGTCATAAAAAAGGATTAAAAGAAAATAAGAGCTTCATGGGAGTGGGTAAAGGTTAGAGCCTAAAATTTAATTGGAGTGAAGGATGAGCGTGAACAGCAGTGTTGGCCTCAGGTGGCCTTGTGCTATTGTGTTAGTAGCTGCATAAGCGAAGGAAAAACAATTTTCAGAGCCGATACTACAGTAATGACATAGAATCTGTTTATAAAGTCCATCACAACCATACGAACCAACGTTTCACAGCCATACTTGATCGCTGTCATTGCCAAACCTTCCGGTATGTTAACGTTAGTTCGAAAAATTTTCTTTCTAACATATTGTAATTATGAAAAAGCCTTGCGCCTTGGCTATTCTATAACTTATGTTTCTGTGCATTCACGATCATTACTGATTAGTGTTGCCTAGATAAATGAAGAATCATTTGGTCGATCTTAACGTTACCTAACAGCTTGTCCAATTTTAAGTAATTTTAAGTAATTCCAATTTTAATTTTATATTACATCAGCCGATATCTGGAATAATCTGGAACAAACGATTATTACGGCAGCTGGAATAGGACCAGGAATTCAAATTCTTTAAATATGCTGCCTATCTAATGAACAGGATGACATTGCCGATTACCTAACTTTTTCAGGATAGCGAAAATGTAACTTAATGTAGAAAAAAAGATAACTTCAAAATATATTATAAGCCATTGTTTGTGTTTTGAGTTTGTTTAAAGGTCAGTTATAAAGTCACAAAAGCTGAAAAAGAAAAACACATTAAATGTTCCTGTGAGTGAAAACAGACATTTTCTTCTTTTTTGAATGAATAGGTGGGCATAGGCCCATTAACATTTGCAGCCAAATTAATTTTTATGCTTTAAAATAGAAGAGTATAGTTACTGATGTTTTATTGCTGCTGTTTGTGTCACCATCACCTTTTCCTAACATCAATATGCTAAAAGAAATATAATACCATATAAGTTTTACTTCTAAAATAATATATCTGAATCCCAGTTCAGAAATATTTTATATATTAAACTATTTTTTATAGCTTGAAACTTCATATTAACAACTATTCAATTTGTGTTTTTACCATTTTCGCTGAGGGGATTAGCATTCATTTTAACTATAAAAGTTCGCATTATTTGTATTGTGGACACTTTTAGCGCTTGAGCATGTTTACGTTTAACTGCTTTGAGGCATCGTGTGTACAAGGTAAATGAAATATGGCATAAATTATAGAAGGACACAATCTACACCAAGTTAGACAAACCATACTATTTGGAAAAGCTGCTCCGTGCGAAAGCTTCTAATGTTCGACAGGTTCAGGTTTCGTTACGCGCCATTTTCGTTTGTGATACTATGTGATCATTGCTGTCGCTTGTCTTCTAACCGCAAGTTTTGGTTTCAGCATTTTTATTTGTGATTCATTGTCATGCTTGTTTTCGCATGTTTTCTAACCACAGATCTCATTGTGCTTCAGTTTCGTTCATCATTGCCTCAGACATTTTTTTCCATGTTTTTTTTTTAGCTGCTCGGATTCATTCATCATCTTGTAAAATTTTGCATAACGTCATAAATCCCAAAAAGCTTTTTTTCCAGCTTTTCTCTATTAATTATATTTTGCTTTAATTAAGTTATTATAAAATTCTGTAAAAACAGGCATATTCCATTGCATGTACCCTCTGAGATATCTAAATTATGCATTAGCATAATTATCGTGTTATTCTTTAGTTTAAAGTCACGGGGTGGCAAATCAGTTATTTAAATTCACTTAAGAAATTCTCTCGTGAATTCTATTCCTCCTTCCTGTTTTTTCTCCACAGACATATGACTTTTATAGGATTTATATTTTCCTGGGACGCGATTGACAATCTCAGCACTAATTATACTTACTTCTTTTTGCGTGGCGCTAGAAATACACGTTCCTTCATTCCATTGCAATTTTTGATTTGTCTTCTAACTGTAGGTTCCTTTTTGTAATATTTTCATTTGCATTTCGATGTGATCCTCGCTATTGCTTGTTCCATAACTTTTGCTTTAGCTGTTCGAAGTCATTTGTCATGTTTTATTATTATGCATGTATCATAGATGCTAAAAACAAACGATAATCCCTTGGAAAAATGATGTAAGTTGGTCTTTAAATGTTACGTCATTCACATGAAATGTTTTTTTTTTCAAAATTAAGGCTCCAATTGAATTTTTGTAAAGTTGTGATCAATCTAAATCGTTTTTTCCGGGCTAGAAAGTGTTAGTGTGCCAATTTTCAGACAGAATTATGGTCGTTTTCAGTCGTTTCCAATTATTGCTCGCTTAAAGAGAGTAGAAATAGCAAAGGGAGGTTTTGAGGGTCCAAACCCCTTGAAATGTGAAAAACTGGGCAAAACTTCAGCATTTTTGTAGTGATTAAAAACTTTAGGCAATTGAACCCCCTTCCCCCAAAATAGGCGACCATTTTTGAAGTAGAATTCCAGATGCAGTTCTGGCTATATTAGACTTTAAAGATGGAATTTGTATTAAGGTGGGATTACATTGGATAAACTAATTGGATTATATAAAGGAAATCATTTTACTTTATGCAGTAAAATGCTTTTAAAACACCAAACAAATTACCACAGAAGAGAAAAGTTTACAGGAAGCTATAAAAAACTGTTGTTAATTGATGAGTAAAAATTTAAAAAATCAACTTTTGAAGAAGTTTAGCTCCCGATTCTTGAGTCCTGAATGTATATGTCCAAATCACAGTTTATATAATTATCCAGTATGATCTTTCCCTATCTCACCCATTATAAAAACCCGGACCAAGGTGCGAGTGCTCCAGAGAACGTTTTTGCAGATAGAAACATAAGCGGCATCAGATCTTTTCACGGGTAGACAAGTCAGACGCGAAACAATCGGAAACAAGTGGAAACCCGCTATTACGAATAATGCACTTTGCAACCCTCTTGGACGCGAAACTTACAGTTATAATAGACATAATCGGAAACAAGTAACCCGCTAATGCAGAAAGAAGTGGGAGGAGCTTTTTGTTCGTACCGAGAATGAAGACCAGAAATGATCTGCGATAAACTTACTGGAAAATTCTATAAACTGTGGTCCAAATCAACCAATAGGCTGTTAAATCCAAATTCTATGATTGTCAAGCCAGACTGCTATTGCAAGTAATTTATCATTAACACGTTGACTCTCACGGCAGTTTTCAGAATTCCGGTCTAAAAAGCCAATCGTATTACATTATTAAATACCCTGATTATATTAGTTATCATAGTTATTCATTTACTAATAAATTTTGTGTTCGTGTAATTCAGCATTGATTTTTTGTTGTCTTCCCAGACGCCGGTTATCCATAATAGCGCTGCTATACTACGAGTTCAATTGTAGCTGCACGAATATGGCAAATATAAACAGTACGAAATAACTCATAGTCGGCATCCTAGTAAAAAAAAGTAATCTACGAGTTATACCGTAGTTAGCAAAAATTTGAATAACGTGCTAAATAGTTTATTGAAAGAATCTACTAGGGATTTCCAATCATGGTGAAAGTAGTGATCAGTATGTATTCTATTTGACATTTTCCTTACCGTCAAGGAGTAAGGACTTTTACGAGAAAGTGGCTGCAATTACTAGCATTTATGGAAAGGACTTGCATGAAGCAGAGAGAAACAGAGTTACTTTTAGAAACTCTTGTGAGTCAAAAACTTCTCATTCCTTTTACTACCTTAAAATTGTGGAGAACCAGCCTGGTGGTGTTTTAACTTTCTGATGTATTTACAGCCTGAAAATTTCCCAAAGCTGGTGTTAAGATCAATCTAATTATAAAAGGGGGAGGGGGTTGTTCAGTGGCGGATTCAGGGGGCGACGGGGCACGCACTCCCCCTTTATGTAGTCTAAAGTAGTGTAATTTACTTAATTAACACGAGTTTGCGTTTATTAAACTTACTCCTAGCCCCAGTTTATCGGATCAACCTATTTTGCCCCCCCCCCTAAAAAAATCCTGGATCCGCCCCTGGGGTTGTATGTATTTCCATTAATGCGGAATACTGTGATTGGCTTGCAAGAATGTATCAGGAAAGAATAGGAAAGAACTTTCATTCTTTTTAGTCAAAAATATAGGAATTTGGACGCAGTGGCGGATCCAGGGGGAGGACGAGGAGGGTGTGCGCCCCCCTAACGTAGTCGAAAGTAGTGTAATTTACTTAATTAACGCAAGTTTGCGTTAAATAAACTTGCTGCTAATACAAGTTTATCGGATCAACCTATTTTGCCCCCCCCCACAAAAAAAGAAAAAAAAATCCTGGATCCGCCCCTGTATGGACGTCGGCAACCTTGTTCCAGACTTATAGGGGTTTACTTTGGTAAATACTAGGACTAGCTGGCTAAACCAGGGGATTTGCGAAACTTGGGTTTTTGCATGGACATATACGGAAACTTGGATCAGAAGAATAGCCTGTATTGGTGCTCAAAGTCGTTTACGATTGTAATAAAGGGTGCGCACCTCCTTGTAGGAAACTAGTGAAATTCGTTTCTCTTCATTCCATGAATTGATATTAAAAACTTATCCTTTATGTTGCCATTTATATTTCTTTATTTCATTTGTTTTAGTTTAAAGTGAGACGACGACGTTTCAATACGGAGAAAAAATTGCACTGGAGGTAGTTCCCCGGACAGACCGGTTTAATGATACCAAGAATTTGATGGGTAATGAAGTATGGAGCGCACAGTTTTCTTTTTTATATTTGCGCAATATTTCTTTTTATTTTCCAGCAGTCGGACTCAGGGTTGCCACCCTGGCCTGGAAGAATTTACTAAATCTGAGAAGAAAAATTTACCAAATCGCATTTGTTTTTACTAAATGCTCAAAAAAAATTTTTGCGCGTGTAGCTACCGCTGCACGCGCACCATCAAGCATCGAATTTTACTATAAGAGGATAATCAATAGGATTTATACAATCTTTTTCCCTTTTTTCCTTTTTTTCTCTTTTCCTTTTTTCTTTCGTTTTCATAGTATGATTGAAAATTCCGGAAACCTATAAGTTCAAAAATCTTTTTTTTTTATTATTTGGATGTACTACTGGATAGGCATCATATTGCAGATGCAGTGTATCCAAGACGTCAAAAAATAGTCTGGAATCTTGGATTCTTGAAATCCTGCTGATGAAGCCCGGCTTTAATTTAGTAATGGTCTTCGGGTCATAAAATTCAGATTTATTGAAAAATTGAAAAACAATCAAAGAAGAAAAACAGCTACAACTCATAATCACGAAGCAATTCAGGCAATGAAGTGCTTAGAATCTGAGGTGTGTTTGAAAGTGACGGCTTTTGAAATTTGTCCCCCAGTTTCTGTTTTTAGGTTTGAAATTCAATTTTCAAATGAATTTTGTATTTTCAATTTTGTATTTTTAAGAGGAATTTTGCCAGTTTTAAAACACTAATTGGGCTGGTCTTTAAATAAGGGATAAGCTGCTTACAAAGAATTCTGGCAAATTTTAAAGCAATTAATTTAGGATTTTTTTTTTTTTTTAACTGATTTTTTCTGGATTCTCTCTCGTTCGTATTCAAGGGAATCAAAAACCAATATAATCTATGTCACTTCAAAAGGGAAATGACGTAATTGGCTACCGGTTTAGTTGTAAAATTATGTAAATTAAAAGAGTGCACCTTAAATTGGACTAGGGTTGCCAAGAAAAAGAAAACTTATATAACATACAATAATTAGTTAAAAAAAATATCATTGTGTCAATAGTCTTCATGTCAGGCAAATCATACAAATTGAAAAGTAAGAAGAAAAACATGAAGTCACAATTAAACAAAAGTCGCACTTAAAAGGCTTTAATCGTCCTCGGCCTCATCCGAATTTAAAGTATCCACTAGTGTCGAGTTCTGACTGAAGGGATCTACTTGTTTCCATTTCTTGATAGCCCGAGTCAAATCGCTGGGGATCACCCAGTCATGTACTCCACTTGACGACCTGAGAACAAGTTGCTTCGTTTTCATCAGAGACGAAACACTCGAGACATTTAACCTATTCCGGTTTTTAGTTATGATGAGCGACAAAATCAAGAACTGTCTCTCTAATCCAGCACTTGAATGGGGCAAGCTGCAGAGAGTCAGAAAGAACTTGGGCAAGTATGGAAAAAGTTCGTTTCCAGCAGCGTCTTTAAAAAGGGACAAAGCTAACTAACAAACGTAACAGCTGTTATAAGAGTCTTGGAAAATTTTCTGAAAACAAATTAAACCGGCATACCAGTCCTGATTTTAAATAGTTTGCCTTTCAAAGCGAGTATCAAGAAGAAGCCTAGAGAAAAGTAGAGATTTTTAAGCGTTAGGGTTGACGCGAAATCGAAAAATGAGAGCAATATTAGGCATATTATCTAAAATAATCAAAATCAGATTTCGTAATGAATGGACCCCAATTGTTTTACTGAATTCATGGAAAATAACAAAAGTTTTGTTTCTTACAAATCATGACTTTTTACTAGATTTCGGGAAAATTTACTAGATCCTCTAAATTTACTAGATTTTTTTTATTTTACTAGATCTAGTAAAATTCTACTGACGGTGGCAACCCTGTCCACCGTAAAGAATAATAGTCGGACTCGGACTATTATTCTTTAGTTACTAGAATATAGGTGAATAGTTACTGCATCTTAAATTTTAGTTCCTCTTTTTTTTCAACTAATAAATAATAAATAAAATTTAGAATCATGAACAAGGCTTGATATGCTAACATGCAAATAGCTGTCGGCTAGATTTTAGGAGCCCAAGCCCCTCAAAATTTGAAACTAAAAAATAGTCTTTTGTTAATTATTTAATTGTTAATTAAAGGTATTTTCGTTGCTAGAGTTCCAGACACAGTTTATATAATCCAGTAAGTTTACCGCAGATGATTTCTGGCTCTTCATTCTTGGTGCGAACAAAAAGCTCCTCCCAATTATTTCTGCACTTATTGTCCACTTATTGGTGAGCCGGCCAAGTGGTTTTGTCAGTACTTGTTCCGTAGGTGATTATTTTTTTCTCTACCCGTGAAAAGATCTAATGCCGCTTATGTTTATATCTGCAAAAACGTTCTCTGGAGCACTCGCACCTCGGTCAGGGTTTTTATAATGGGTGAGATAGGGAAAGATCATACTGGATAATTATATAAACTGTGGTTCCAGATGAGCTGGAGTTCCTTTACCCCTCGATACAGCAGTTGCCCAATTCTAGTAAAGTGGTTCATATTCCCTAGAGCCAAAAAATTTGTAAAACACATGAAAATTGAAGCCTTTATAGGAGAAAGTAAGAAATGTTTTTATCCTCCCCCCTCCCCTGAACGAAATCCCCCCTACGACTATTATTCCTCACTCTCTTTTTTATCATGGACATTTTTAATTTAAATGCTGCACAAATTCGATCTTTTCTATTGATTTTTTTCCCTTTTTAAATAGAGGAGAAATCTATTGTTTCAATTACTATTGAGTTTGAAATTGTTTTTGAAACCAAACTATCCCATCGTTCTATAAAAACTTTGATGGTAGATCCATTATTTGATGGGAACATTCCTTGAAAACTAATATCATTGCATTTTACGGAATATGGGTGTTGGAAAGCTTATCTATTGCCTGAAATTATAACAGTTGGTTTTTAACACCTTTTTCCATGTTTTTTAACTAAAGAAGGGCCATGAATCCCTTCCTCAAAATGGCGTCTCTAACCTAGATAAGGTCAGTTGATATCTAAATTTGTAAATGTAATAGATTTGTGGAAAATAGCCCCTTTTGCTTTTAGAGTGATTTTTTGCAAATATTTAGAAATGATTCCAGATCAAGATTAAACTCATTTTGATTCGAGGAATTATCTTTCTTTGTTTAATTTTTTTAAGCTCCATTTTTCTTTGAAAGAACGAAATTGATTGGTACCTAGAGAATATCTTATCTTGGTCTTAAATTGTTTAAACACAATAGATGATCGGTTTTGACAGAATGACTAACTTATTACACAAGTCAGAGAACAATGTGTTATAGGACAATACGGCCGCAGTAGTTCAAAAATTGTTGTGTTACATAACATATTTTACAGGAGACTAAAAAAAAAACAACTGAAAAACATGTTTTTAGTGTTTCGACTGTACGGCTAGATATTGTAAATTATGTAAAAATATTTTGTTTCTGCATCCTCAATAAAGATATGCAACGTCACTTGGAAAGACGGATAAATCTAAACATCTTAAGGAATCCAACAAGATACAGAGGCAGATCCAGGGGGTGCCCCCCAAGATTTTTTCTGGTGCCCTCATTCTTTGTTGTTGTTTTTTTTTTACTTTCTTTTAGAATAAATTTGTCAATTTGGTCAATTATTGGCACCTTCGTCATGTTGGGCCTCCCCCAAAATTTTGGTCTAGATTTGCCCCTGGGAAGATGGACTGAACCAATCGATTGAGTGTGCTTAATTTTTCGGGCTAAGCTGTAAATCAGTTCCCAACCAGATTCGTCCGTACTTCGTAAAAAAGTGTTATGTCACATTTACTTTCAATCTGGCATTTGTAGCCACCTCCTTAAATTGAGCATTTTAGATTTATTGGTCAAATATATTTTCCATGGCCTCATTTATTTGTTGAGGCCTCGCTCAAGGCGTTTAGAAATTTAGATTTTCCAAATAGCGCCATAGTCCTTTTCTCGCTTTGAAAAAATATTGGAAAATAAATTAAGCCATATCAAATTTGTCTTTCCGAGCCTTGGATGTCTTTAGAAAACCGATCTTCTACTAACAACTGTTTTTTTTTTTTGTAAACAATCCAAAAGCCAAAAGGTGATTTTCAGCACATATAATCCCCAGCGAAATGAATATCTTGTACCTTAAGACCTTTTATATTGCACAAACCAAAATTTTTTCTAGCTGTTCACTGGCTTACCGTAATTTTTCATGGGGCGTTTGTTAATTTATTTTAGACCCCCTCATTAAGAAAAATTACGGTGATGTGGCACATAATTTCTTACTTAGTTTATTATCCAGGTGCGGCATAATGACAATGATGCACTTCTTTTTTCCTAAGGTACTTCAATTTTCTACCTCCACTTTTTCCATAATTGTAAGACTTAAAACGTTGAAAGATTTATGAAAACAGGTTCTATAGTCTGGTTAAACTTTCAAAAAAGGAGAAAAAATCAAGTTTACACTAAACTACTTCCCTTTGTCTGTGATTCTTAGGATTTGAGCCGGATTCTATAGCAAATAGGATCTTTATTTCTTGGTTTGTTTTTAATTTTGGGACTCTTTTCATAACTTGTTTGAGCTTTACTAGTTGGAAGTGGGAGAATTTGGGACCTTTAAACACCTTCCCAGGCTCAACTTTGGCTATAGGTCCTTGATCCTTCCCTGAAAATTGCAGTTACCTAGTATAAATGCTTCCAGCTTATAAGAAGTTGATATTCTGTTGTAGGGTCTTGAAGACAGTTTTTTTCTGTCCTAATTTGGGCTTTATGTTCGTTCTCAAAGGTTTCATTCTCTTACCACAAACACTTTAAGTTCATGAGATGTTTGTGTTTGGGAGCTGAAAAAAACATTCCAAGTCCCTAATTTAGGCTTTAAATCCCATCTTAAAACTGTTATTTACCTAGCTCAACAAATTTTTGAGTTACCAAAAGCCGATCTTCCTGACTTTGATCTAAAAATGATAAATATATAGAAGGAACGGCCTTGCATTTCATCACTTCATAATCTGACTTTTCTGCAGTTTTTGTTTTTGCTGAACTTTTCATCGTCTAAAGCAAATTAAAACCAACTTGAAACAATTCCAAAGTAAATAATTCAGTCTCCTATTAAAAACCTCTTAGAGAGCTAAAAGGCAACTTGAATGGCGATTATAGGAGGTCAAATTTTCACGGCCCAAAGAGCTCAGCCCGTTGTGAATTTAACCTTTTTGTTCATTTTTATGAATTAAGCTCTCAAAGCCAAGAAATTTGCTTCGGGGTCTACGAACAAAGTTCTATCGGGGACTTGTTCTGGTACCTTTCCCTTATCAACACAAAAATTAATCATAAATTTCTAGTTTGTTTTCTGAAGTCTTTAGTGTTTATTCATTGAACATACACTGTATAAAATACTTAGGAGCACACCTACCAAAAAGTGTCTTTGGATCTTTCTTGGTTGGACTGCTTTAGTAGAGTAGCATCTCGCCCAATAGTACCAGAAGTTATCGTGCTGTGAAATCATGCATATGCTTTGGTATCTTGATACACATCATGCATTGGACCTTAATGTTTTATCAACTAATGATTTAATTTTTGTGTATTTACAAACGTTTATTATCGCGATGTTTCATGGAGACATCAGAGAACCCAATTTTTTGTTGGGGAGATTCAGAGAATACCCTGAAAAACTCAAGGACAGTGGAAGCACTGTCGTGATCGGTCGTTATCCTCTTTTGCCTCTGCTTCTGCCAACGTTGAGGCAACGAGAGTAATTCCATTACTTATGGTATTATTTTGATCCTTCAAAAGAAGTTTCAACCCTTTTACGAATTGTCTTGACTTGTGTTATGATGGAGGTTGTTTTTCCATGAGATAACAAGAATGAATGTATATGAGCTACTTACAATCCAGACTGATATACTTTCCCATTTGAAGGCAGGTATTCACTTCAATTTCACGTTCTTGGTAAAGGGGTGGGGGGTAATCTTTTTAGAGCACCAAGGCTATACAAATGGTGTTTTATTGTATTTGCATGAAATATTCCCCTTCATGAGACATATTTTTTAAACCTAGTGGATAGGAGTGTCCTTCTTTCATGAAAAGTATCCTTAGTTAGGTGATATTTTGAAGGGAATAGGGAAGAGACTGTTTTTTAGACCTATAGTCAAAACAAACACCAACTGCTGCTTTCTTTTCTGGTCAAACGAAAACTTCAGTAGGTACGTAATCATTCCTATAAGCAGGTGAACAAACAGAACCATAAGTTTTGTCAAAAGTGTGGGACTGTGGCAAAACTTGAACGAAAAAGTATTAAAAATATGTTATGTATTTCCTAATTTACGTATTCTCCGCCAATAGAAATGAATAAAATTTCATATTTCACAAGAGTCTGCATCATATGCATCAGGACCTAAGACACGGAAATAAACCCAAATTTTGAAGAGGGATCTGTTTTTCCTTTTTGTTTTTTAGCAAGTTTCGAAAATACGACAGCAGCAAATTCAGGAAACGCATCATTTTCCAATCTTTTTTTCACGTGAGAGAAAAAAAAATCATGAATCTTGACCAAAATGAAGAAAACTTAATATCTTGGAAACCCAATGAGTTACTAAAACAGATTGAACAAATCGATCTAATGTTCTCAGTTTAGACGGATAGTATTTTGAAGGGCACAGAAGGGGATTAGAAGGACACAAGCCAAGCAGTAAATAATGCATTTGGTTTCGAGGTGTGGTTGCTCCATTAGAGCCATATGTCGACTCCTTTTAATGAAGGGTCAAAAGTTCCATATAACCTAGCAATGATTAAAACCGTTTTAATTAATTACAGGTTAGTTTGTTTACTTAATGGGTAAATAGAGTAACAGCAAAACAAGCACTTTTAAAGGGCCTAGTAATGCCATGAATAATGGCATTACTACATGAATAATCCGTTCTAAATAATTAAAACTACACAAACCAACCAAAACATTACAGAAATATATTTCTGTGCTCAATTGGTAGGCTGAGAAATCGTCCTAGCCTTTCAACACTTACAAGTATTTTGTATCCTAATATCTCTTATTTCTGGCTCCTTAAGATTAAAGTTGAACACATCTGATTCATCTCCTCAGCATGCTCTATACGTCTAATAAACATTTTACCCTTTGCCTTAAACATCACTCCTAAATATTTCCATTCTTTCAAAGTTGAACCCCATACCTAATAAAATAAATTTATCTTCCTCACTTAACTGGCGCTCAGTTCTAAACTCTTGGACTACTGTTTTACTAACATTCAACTTAATTTTTTCTTAATAAGTAATCCTGTAGTAAATTCAATAGCTTCTGTAACTTCTTGTCTGGGTCTGCAACTGAAACTGTAGAGTATGCAGAGGAGCATGTATTTTCTTGATATATTCACTGTCAACATTGGGGCTCTGTTCTCTTCCATAAACGTTTTCAAGCCACTTAAGTAAATACTAAGTTGCTTAGGTAAATGCCTGGATTCCTGCTTCACTCAAGTCTATATACTTTTTGTGTATATTCATGTCTATGCGTCTTTTGCTTCATTCCTGTCTATGATCACTTTTCTGAAAGCCTATATCTATCTTTTGTCAATGGACGTGCTTATGAATACATTTCTGTTGTCTCGTTGTCAATTTCATCCATGTAGCTTAAATGATTTTTTCGTAATTGTGACGAATGACCTCAAAGGGCTAATTTTTTCCTTTCTGTAAAAAAGCTTGTCTTTTGTGCCCTGCATTGCTTGATTTTGAAGAATTCAGCACTTAAGTTTTTTTTTTCAGGGACCACCTATCAGTGGAATCGACTGAAATGTATTATAAATTTCTCATTATACAACTGAAGAAATTATGGATTAAGGTAGAGCAGACTACAAAATCAGTTCAACTCATACGGAATCATAATCTGCGAGTTGGACTCACTTATCCTCCATTTGTTTACTGAGGACCAACAAAACGCTGAAATATATGCCTACTATCACGCATTGATATAGCTGGAAAATGATCTAGGGTCATTCCTCTTTGCTATTGAAGGCCATTCATTCTACTTTGCATAAGGACAGTGCGAATGAATAGAGCTGTGATGACACAGACGCGATTTTTTTCATCTTGGTTTGGTAATTGAATTGGAAAATTTCGGGCCAATCACTAACTGTAGGGTAAGGATTTGAAACACAAGTTCTTTGCAAAGGGTAATGCTTCAAAAGAGATTAATTGTTTTTCGTTTTGCTTTATATAATTAATTTTTAATCACAAGTCTCTCTTAGTACACCAATTGTGGAAAAACAAACTCACTGTTAATTGTGGGATTAAATATATCATGGTAAAAGGATCTATATACTTATTTGGAATGACTTGAAAAGTGATTGAAGTAATAGAAGGGTACAAGAGTTTTAATGTGGGGAAGGAGATATGAAGATTCAAAAGTTAATGGCAAAAACTTGTTTTTTCCTTAGTGAGCCTAAATATAAAAAGTAATTATTATAGCATTCATATTCTTTCTTCCCCATTTGAATATGTTACAAAATTCTAAAATTAACTTAATTGTTATTTCTATTAACTCAGACGTCTACCTCAATTAATAAAACACTTAAAAAGCGAAAAAAAAACAGAAAATTTTGACTCTGCCGCTGCAGAGCACATTTTTGAAAACCCAGACCATACTATTTTGTTTAATCAAGCTAGCCTAATTTCGCATGACAAAGGTATTGTCCAGCACTATAGAGAAGCTGTTGAAATTTATAAATACTAACATTTAGGTAGGCTTTGAATAGGGATTCAGATGATTTAAGAAAAATGAGTCGTATTTCGGTTTTCTCAAAAGAGAAGCCGATACTTTAATAGTCCCAGATATAAACCTTGTACCACTTTCCCAATTACTTAATCAAACACGTCAATAACCCCTTAAGTCTCAAAGAGTGTCTGCAAGGAATGCAGATATTAAAATCAGGAATCAGATGACATAGCTCTCCAACTCATTCAATGCTGTTTCGTTTTGATTTGAGTGAATGAATGTTTTTCTTTTTATTTTAATTTCTTTGCAAATCACGGATATTGGGGAATGACTCACTTTTATTGTTGTTAGGTATTTGGTTTTAATTCTTACAGTTTCTGGCTTTTATTGAATTTTATTCATTTTTAACTATGTTTTTTGTTGTTTTCATGGGTTTTTCACATTCACATTGACTTTCCGCGTTTTATTTGTTGGTTTTTTCTTTGGCACTCATTGAATATATTTTTTTGTTTCGCACTGAAGAAGAGAGGCGTTTGTCCCCTCGAAATATTCACTTTGTTGTGTTTTGTCAGTATTTTCATTTGGCCTTTAAAAACCCCCTTTTCGATCGTTTTTCTTTCTTTATGTTCCTTAATTGTCACGTATTTTATATAACTATCTTGATTATCATTTTAGCTTCTTACTACATTTTTTTTAAGCTGTGCTTAATTGTGACCTGGGCGCCACCATTCCAGAAACAGTTTTGCTTCAGCCAAGGTCAAAGCGAAGGTATTGATAAATAAAATATTATCAATATTTCTCTTTGTGTTTTTAGAATTCATTTAATGGTTTTGCTAGGCAGTTATGGAACAGTTTGTGCAAACTGTAAGTAAGGAGCGACCCGGCTCAATGGTAACCGAAACTCTAAAAAACGGAATTTTGATATCAATAGATACATCAAAAGAATTAGATTTTAATGCTGATTTCAAATATATAAGTTTCATCAAGTTTAATCCTACCCATCAAAAGCTACGTGCCTGAGAAAATTTGGCTGATTTTCGAAAAAAGGGGAAAGACCCCCTAAAAGTTATAGAACCTTATTGAAAATCACCCCATCATATTCAGCGTGTAAGAGAACCCTAATGCAGAGGTTTCAAGCTCCTATCTACAAAAATGTGGAATTTGGCATTTTTTGCCAGAAGAAAGATCACGGATGCGTGTTAATTTGTTTTTTTTCCCAGGGGTGATCGTATTGAACCAGTGGTCCTAGAATATCATGGGAGGGCTCATTGGAACGGAAATTCAAAGTTCTAGTGCCCTTTTTAAGTGACTGAAAAAAATGGAGGGCAACTAGGCCCCCTCCCACGCTCATTTTTTCCCAAAGTCACCCGATCAAAATTTTGAGATAGTCATTTTGTTCAGCATGATCGAAAATATGATAACTATGTCTTTTAGGATGACTTAATCCTCCGAAGTCCCCTGGGGGAGGGCTGAAAGTTACGAACTTTACCCATTGTTAACATATAGTATTAGTTATTGGGAAGTATACAGACGTTTTCAGGGGTGGGGGGCTCTGGTAGTGTGTGCGTGGGGGGGGTCGGGGGTTACGTGGGAGGATCTTTCCATGACGGAAGTTTTCATGGGGGAAGGGACATTGCTATGAAGGGGGTGCCGGATTTCCCAGCATTATTTTAAAAAACAGATCAGAAATTAAATATAAAAAAAACAAGTTTTTCAACTGAAATTAAGGAGCAACATCAAAACTTAAAACGAACAGAAAAGATTACGTATATGAATGGGTTCAACCCCTAGTCAATACCTCGCTCTTTAAGCCAAAGATTTTTTAGTACTTTCATAAGAGCTATTTATTCTAATTAACGGCCTTTGTGATTAAGGGGTCATTTTTAAAGAATTGGAACGGAATTCGAAATTTAGCATAAAGAGCAAGGTATTGACTAGGGGGCGAACTCTCTAATATACGTATTAAAAATATATGAATACAGAAATTCGTTACGTAAGTCAATTCGTAGGCCTAAGTTGCTTATATTTATTACTAATAAAAACGTTCGTGAATAAAATTAAACAAGTTTCAAGAAAGCCATTTAACCAAATAAAAGTAAAATTAATATTCAATTTTTTTTAAATTATTCATGTACGGTGAACCAAAATCAAAACCTGCATTAATTCAAAAACTTTCAAAAATTAAATAAAAAAAAGAAGTTTTTTAATTGAAAGTAAGGAACAATGTTAAAACTTAAAACGAACAGAAATTATTTCGTACATGAAAGGGGCTGTCACCTCCTCAACGCCTCGCTGTTTACGCTAAAGTTTGACTTTCTCACAACTCTATTTTTTTTTAAACAATAAAAAACTTTACCGTAAAGAGTGAGGCGTTGAGGAGGGGACAACCCCTTTCATATACGGAATAATTTCTGTTCGTTTTAAATTTTAACGTCGTTCCTTACTTTCAGTTAAAAAAAACTTGTTTTTTTTATTTAATTTTCCTGAAGAGACGAGCCAGTTTTTACCTTTATTTGACATTAAGGCCAATCTTTCATAGAAGAAATAAATGAAAAATGTCGAAATTATACAGAATGATTCACAGCATATTGATATCTGTTTTTTTACTACAGCATAGATTTAGTTGCTTTTTTATTAGTATCAAGTTCACAGTTTATCATATATATAGGCTCTTTTCGGCTAGCTTATCTTCAGACTATTCTACACTGTCTGATAGCAAGAGACTAGGGATTGTAAGCAAAGAACTAAAAGTTTCTAAGAAGGCACCAGTGCATGTTGGACTGATCATCTGTGAAGATTCAATCTCTTTCTATGATTTGAACAATGTCATTTTCTGGTTGAAGGCATTAGGAATCCAATGTGTAAGCATTCATGCACCTTTGATGGAGGAATGGGAAAGTGAAGCTCTGATTGAGGGTAAGTCAGGCTACTATGTAGTCTGTGTGAAATTGACCTTAATGTTTATAAATATAAACTTTTATCACTCTTTAACTTTAGGATAGATAGCTTAATGTTTAAGGGGGAAATGCAGGAAAGCAACCCTAACTAGGCATAGCCACATGACAAAATATCTTTAAAAAGGCATTTTTCAAAATTTAGGGATGATACGACTGGGTAAACAGTTTGTTAAATTCAGAGACAATTCCATTGTTTATGTAGAGACAATGTGAAGATACTAAAGGATGCCTTTTTTATGCTTTTTCCAATTAGCCTAGGCTATAATCCTTGGTTCATCTGTAATAATCTTGAGTTACAGCAAAACACCTTAATATAGCCTAGTGAAAATAGTACCCTACCATTAGATTCCTCTATTTAGGCTCCTTTTCAGCACAATGCTCAGTACTCTGACAATGCCCCCCCCCCCTCAATGGTCTTAGGCATGCCTTAATCCAAGATTTACATATTTCTTAGTACAGTTTCAAAAAATACATGAAACAACAGACCTGGCTAATTAGGGTTACCAAACTACAAACTAGGCAAATCTGTTTTTCAACATTGAATGTTAATCAAAGTTACCATTACATTATAGACTATTTCATACAGTTATTCTGCTTGCAGCAATTACTTTAGATCAAATATCCATGATATAGTACATCTTTGATTTAGGTACTTTGTTCTAGTCTAAGGTTCCATGTCTGGAACTGGATAGCATTTTTCAATAATTTATGGATTTTTTCCATTACTTAGCTAGGTAGAAGGTATTACACCATTGGATGGATCTTTTTATGCTGTTTCCATACTTCCAGAGGATGTTGTTTGGTGTGAAAGTTTTACACAATTCAAGAGCTCATTCCCCAACAGTAATTGTTATCAGTATGAATCTGGGTTTCAGTATGAATCCCTGTGTTTTGTACTGAAGTGCTGATTTTTGTTTGTTGCATTAGTATTTAGTTTTACTAGTTGCTCCAAGTGTTTTATTATATATCTGTGTTTTTGCACAACAATCTAAAGCTGTCTGCATTGTGATAATAATAAATATCATTATTTTACAACAAACACTAGGGTAAAGGTACTGATGATTTGACAATGCAATTTTGGAAACCCTGTAAAAATTTTCCTTCAAAATGGAATAACTGCTTAGTTGTGACTTGGAGTGCCATCTTTTGAAGCTGTTTTTTTTTATTTTGACAATAGGAAATGTTGACACAATATCTAGTACACTCATATAAGAAAAGAACATTTAATTCAGTCAGTTTCCTGTTTTCAACAAGAAAGGAGCTACCAACAATTTTTCATGTATGTAATGTTCAAACTGCTGCTACTTGGTTCTTAATTGCAAAAAAACAGTTGGGATTAGCACCAATGCATCAAGATAAATCTGATTTTATCTGAATTCTAGTCACATTAGCTTTTTCTTGATAAAATTAAATTAAAATGGCAACTAATATTACATTGTCAAAACTAGGTTCCAAGTGTCAAAAATTCTTGTTTAAAGTAGTGGAATACCAGGTGCACTAAAAATGTTCCTTTAGTCAAATTCAAATGTAGATAAAGACTTTTATAAATTGATTTATTTCTTTTGCAAATATCTTGTAGTAACCTTACTGAAATTTTCAACAGACAGGAACAGGCCCTGTTGAAAATATAGGTGAATCTGTCAAATTTCACTAAACAAGTAAAACAAATGATAAATAATTGGTGTCAAAATTCCAGGGTTCAGTGACAAAAATATAGTTGTCAAATTTATGGGTACCCACTACTGCCAAAAATTGCAGAGGTTCACATGGAAGTCATTTTTCCCTTTCCTTAGCACTTATCAATGAAAATAAAAAAAAATTCTCAAATTTGGGTCAGAAGTTGAACCACAGCTTGACAAATACTATGCTGTTTTCTTTAGGGACAAAAAAAGCAAGGTGCCATATTTTGTTTTTAGGTTTCTGGACTTTCCTGACAAAGGACTGTCCAAACTAAAATTTTTCAAGTGGATTAGAATTGCAGATCACACCCTGAAATGGCCTATTTGCACTATGAAATGGCCAAAATATCTATGACATTTGCACTGTCAACAATGAACAAATTTTTGCTAGGCCATTAAAACTGACAGGAAGTGGGCCATTCCAGATAGTGGTCAGAGATGCTATTCCATTGGCATATATGCAACACTTAGAAAAAAGAAGATTTATGTGATCTAGGTCAGAATATCACGCTCCTTATGATTACCCAATTTTGTTATATTAAATTCTACATGCTTGAAACAATTTTTTTACTTTTATTACTTCTACTTTTTGAATAGTGTTTACATAAATGAAGTTGAAGAAAAACAAAGAAACAAGAATATACATGTCAAATACACCAGGTTCCGTCCACAGGTATTCCCCAAGTATTTTGACACATGTCTAATACACCAGGTTCCACTGACAGGTATTCTCCAAGTATTTCGAAACATGTTGAATTGGGTTCCGACTTGCATCAAAAACAGGTAACTTTTTTTGTGTGGTGAATTTGTAGGTGAAAATGCTCCAAATTTGGAAAATCAGAGTTTTGTACCCTTTCCAGATAAAACTTCAAACTTATCATCAAAGAATTAGATTCCTAGGTGTTTTTCCTACATACTGAAACCCTTTTAAAACCAAAAGTCTGTAAATTAGGACTTCTGGAGTAGAAAAACTGTTTTTTTTTTACAAACACTGTCAAATCATCAGTACCTTTACCCTAACTCATTGGCAGTGTGGTCTCTGAAATTATCTAAGTCAAAATTTGCAAATGAAGCAATTTGTAGGTTAAATTTGGAAAGAGCATGAAAATATGCATCAAGTGGTTTTTTCACATTCTACCTAGCTAAGAAACAGGAAAAAAACTCAAAATTTACCCATTTTCCAAAAGAATTTTTGGAAAACATCTTGAAGAAGCCCAAAAACTTCAATATCAGAACTTTTATCAACCTGGCAAGCAGTAAAGCTCACATCACTTCTTGGGACCTTGATGCTCCTTTCTAAGCCATTCAAGCCTTGACGGTTGTCTTCTTTTTCTAGCCCATATAAAAATAAAAACAAGGAAAAAAAAGATTAGGGGAGAGTGGTATATGCAGGGACAGATTTTGGAAAACCTCCAAAATCTATGGTTAACATTGGAGTAGAAAAATGGTTTATGGCTCAAATGAAAGCCCCAGAACTGCAGCATAAACTGTGGTTTTTCCAGATTTTTCTTGTATAGCTAGAAGAAAAAAGGGGGTGTCCCTGCTTATACCATTTGTCCCACTAAGTACTGGGGTGGTATATCTTGGGACACACGTTGGTATACTCTGGGACATAGTAAAAAGATTCATTTATTGGTAAAAAACTTTAAATATTCATCATATAAAAACTATATTAAAAATTCGACTTCAAAAGTAAAAATATCTTAGGCACAAGACTAGATTACCAGTCAGCAAACAAAAAACATGACAAGGCTCTGGAAGCTGTACTGGGTGCTGGGGTAGGAGGCTACAACTTTTTCAAAATGTCTTCCCTTGGACAAAAAATTGAGTCTTCTTGGTCCAGCTACTTCCACTTTCTTAGACCAGCCATGCACATGACACTCACTCTGACACTGTTCTCATTTTTCTTTTGGACAGACTCAGGAAAATATTCTCCTTTGTAAAAAACTTTAACAAAATCTCCTGTAGAGACACTGTCAAAGACCTCTTCCTCTTTCTCACTTTCATCTTCCAGTTCACCTAGTTTCATTGAGTCATCACTGTCATCATCAAGAATCATTTTTTCATAATCACTTCCTTGTGAACCCACAAATAGCTTTTTTGTTGTCTGGTCTTTTTTTGCTTTTCCAGTTCTTCCAACAGTCCCAACTTTTCCTCTAGCCTTACCACCCTGTGCTTTCTTATCTTTTCTTTTGGCTTCTTGTTCTTCAATCTGTCTTCTACAAGAGTGTCAGTAAGAATCTTTGTAGAGCCTTTCTTCCTGCCTCTGCCACTCAGTACATGTGGCTTGGCTTTAGGGTATGGCCAAACTTGTTCTGGTGTCACAGTAACTGAAACGGGCATAGAGGATTGTTCAGGCCCACTTGTACTGGGGGTTTTGACCAGCTTGTTTCCAGTTTCAACTGAATCCAAAGCATCAGGTACAGGTCTGTCAGTTACAGCAGAGGTTAGAAAATCCTTTTCTGTAAAGATGTCTGGGTTGTAGGGCCATATCCCTGCCTTTTCGAAGCCCCTCATTATGTTGTTTGGTGTGGCCAAACAAGAGATGCAATCTCGTATATTTTCACGGTCTTCTCTGAGTTGGATAGCATCCAGTTGTCCATAGCCTTGTTGTATTGGCATTTGAAGGGAAAATGCATGCAAATGTCCAATGGCTGCAACCTGTGGCTGCAGTGAGGTGGTATTGTTAGTAAAGTGATACCAGACTCTTTTGCAAACTGCATAACAAATGTGGGACTTGTGGTTGTCCATTATCAGAAGCTTTGGGCTTTCAGGAGAAGCATGTGAGTAAGTCTTGTCCAGAAACAGTTCTTGGTTTACCCATCTGGAAGGTGAAGCTCCTCCAGCAGATTAAGCAGGAGCACCAGTCAGCATGTGAGGTTGAAATTTCTTGCGTGGGAATATAAGGTAGGGCGGAAGGTACTGCCCGCTGGCAGAGATGGTTCCAACCATAGTCACAAGCACGCCATGCTTAGCTGAGGTTACTTTGCCCACTATTTTCTTACCCTTCTCGGCAAAAACCTTTGGAGGAACATGAACAGTGGTGACTGAGGTTTCATCACAGTTGAATATGTTGCTTGCTATAAATGACTGCAACTTGGAGAAAAACTCCTGTGCATTGTGTTTGTTGAAGCTTGTGGCACGCCCCAAACTTGTTGCCTCTGGCTTTCTAAGTGAAAGCTCTGGGTTTTGAGCCTGAAATCCAGCTAACCAGTCTATGCCAGCTTCTTTGGAGTCCAGCTTCTCTATCCAGGCGTCTGGGATAGTCTTGTTGTTTGCAACAGCGTAGTTGTAAGCAAGGGTTCCTGTGTCTCGCCTGGTCAGACCATAACACATTCTGCTCACTTGCAGCAGGTATTGAGAGAGTGATGCTTTTTCTTCAGGCGTAAGAATAGTAGCAAATCTGAACTTTTGGGCACCACTGTAATTCACTTTTTCATCATCACTGAGTTTTTTGGTAGTGTCCGTGAAGGGCTGAACGTGACACTCAGTGTTTCTCCGCCACTGCCCTAATTGGTAAGCCAGCCTCTAGGTCTACAATAGCTGCTTTAATCATGAACTGCTGGTCTAATTTCTTTTTAGCAACCAATTTAGAATATTCCTCCCACTTAGCTCTTGGAAATTGTGGCATGTCTTCTATTCTGATCTCAAATCTGAAAATAAAGGTGTATAAGCTATTTTCATCATTAGAGAGAGAGAGAGAGAGAGAGAGAGAGATTCAGGTGGGTAATTTCATTTCACTCATGTGGTTCACAACAGAGAATGTTGCTAAGAGGGCAAATGTGATTTTTATCAGAACCCACCAATGTTGGCCAATTTTTCTGACACCATTGTGCTTGTTTCTGTTTGTTTTGAATGCAAGGCCAATGTCAAAATTACATTTTTAAGGGGAAAATCGTGTGTTTGTACAATAAGGTGCTCCCTAATGAAAATAATGACAAATATATGGATATTCAAGGATATAAAGTATTTTTCATAGTCCCCCCTAAAATTCAGCTTATGGGCACCCATGTAGGTCACTAACACTAGGAATAAATCAAAGTGAAAAGGAGATGCTGGGTAACGAGAAGATTGATCAGCGGACAGCTTCACTTATCTTGGTAGTATTGTTAGTAAAGATGTTGGGAACAGTGAAGATGTTAAAAGTAGAATAACTAAATTTCAGGATGTTTTTTCACAACTGGAAAAAATTTGGAAGAATAGGAGGATAAATCTGCACACATGGATTAGGGTATTGGAAGCTACAGTGATGATAGTGGTCAAGTATGATTCTAAAGCTTGGGTGCTCCAAAAAAAAACAGAGGAAGATTTGCTAGATATTTTCCAGAAAAATTGCCTATTGATTGTTGTGGGTACCTGACTGACTTACCATATCTCAATCCTACTTTCTAGGGGGTACAGATTGCCTAATATTGGATGACATATTGCCTAATATTGTCCTTGTTGACCACCATCTAGGGCCAAATGAAAAGCAGGTCACCCCTGAATGGGATGTGAGAATGTAGTAAGGAATGATTTAAGGGTAATGGGAACTTCTTGGGAGGGTAGAAAAGGGGAGGTTTTGAATAGATTCATATATGTATATATATATATATATATATATATATATATATATATATATATATATATATATATATATATATATATATATATATATATATATATATATATATATATATTATATATATATATATATATATATATATATATATATATATATATATATATATATATATATATATATATATATATATATATATATTTATATATTCACACTGATTACTTGGCACTCTTGTCTGTGTATAATTTGTTTGTTTTTTTTAAGTATGACTTGATTATTCAGTTGAATTTCTGATCATTTTAGGTTTCATTTATTCACTCAGAGTCACTTCTGTTCATTTTAAATTTGACTCACCATATGACTTT
Organism: Artemia sinica; assembly: GCA_027921565.1. Lineage (NCBI taxonomy): Eukaryota > Metazoa > Arthropoda > Branchiopoda > Anostraca > Artemiidae > Artemia > Artemia sinica. Next base: position 45,224,287 of record CM051263.1, on the reverse strand, counting down.
TATTCTGCTTGTTTCAGGTTTTAATATTGTGCTATACTTTTCTTTTAAAATATCCTTGTTTCTTTTTTGATCACATAAAAGGACCCACAGATATGCCTAGGTAAGAATAGGAGGAGAAATGAAGCTTAAGTTTAGGGTTTATTGCTGGTTGTCTTACTGACTGTAGTGAGATGGCACTGGAAAACTAAGTGATGAATCAGGATCAACAGATGGCCTTGTAGAAACATGTAAAAACCTGAATACCAAGATGTAGTAGGATTTTTCACTGTTTCATGCAGCATGATTTTTCACTGGTCAAGTATGGCCCTGAAATGTGGGTGCTTCGAAAGGGTGAGGAAGATTAGCTAAATGTTTTCCAACGGAATTGACTAGGGATAGTTTAGTTACTTGTATGATTGACTGTATATTGAATAATAATCTGTACAAAAAATGTGGCTCCATCCCACTTCTGAAAGAAAGGTTAAGGTGGCTAAGTCACCTTTTACAGATAAAGGATGACAGATTACAAAGATTGAGCTTTCCGGCAATTTGTCTGGGAACAAATGAAAAGCAGGTTGCCCCCGAATGGGATGGGGAGAGATTATAAGAAGGTATTTAAAGGAAAGTGAAACTTCATGGTAGAATGTAAAGGGTGAACCTTTGAATAGAATGAGTGGAGAAGGAGCGTGCGTAGCTGTGTTGGCCTCAGGCAGCTTGGTGTTGCATTGAGTTGTTTGTAGTAGTAGTGGGGTGTAAAAAACTTGGTTTTAATGATCTAATGAATTAATTTGGATGCAACTGTTTAAAGTTTCAACATAGACAATTTGAATAATAAAACATACGATTTTGAAGATATTTGTTTTTCAATGATATACAGCAGCAGATCCAAGACTTTGAGAAAGCCTTTAATGCTACTAAAGGCTGGTTTTAATACGCGCATTTAATTTCGCCACGGTGACATCCTAGATGGGAAACGGATAGGAAAACTTCAGAGACGAAGCTACCACAGGTTGGCAGTATGTCCTCAAAACTTTAAAGGTAAATACATAACTTTTCAACAATGTCGAATGTTGAATCAAAAATGTTGAGTCACTTGATGACAACATTATGTCTCTTCGCAGGCTAAATTTGTCGTTTAATACATAAGTTATATTTCAAATGAAGCCTTATTGACCTTCTTATGACCTTCTAGAAGTTTACTAGTGATGTTGAAAAAGACTGAATTAGAATTTGACCAAAAACTTCAGTGGAAGTTAGAGTTTTGGCCAAAGTGATACCTGTTTCTGGCCATGGTGATTCTTATTTTGGCTTGCTGCTGACTTAAGAGAGTTTCGGACTTTTTTTTTTAAATGCCAAAAGTTTATTTTTGTGATTAAGAATTATTGCTATTTTCTTGGATCTGAGTCATAGTTACCGTTTCCGAATCAGTGTCAATTGTAAAATTTTACTCATCTAATAGTTTCTTTGAAAAAAACGTTTGTAAATTTTCAGTTCCTACTAATATCAGGTTTTGCTCTTAGTTACGTTACAGCTACTGGTGCAACCATATTAAGGCTGCCTACATGTAGAATGTCAAAATTGTGTGCGGAAGATTACTTAGTTTTATCTGGAATTGACGCTGCATTCAAAATTTTCGAAAATTCAAATCTCTTAGAATTTGCAAAACTCAGATCAAATGTATATATTTTAAATAAATAATTTTTGTCCCCCTGATCGTTTTGCTCCCTCCCCGTCCTAGATTTCAAAAAATGCCTTTTTTGGTATTTTCATCGAAAAATCCAGGAAAGACAAAACTTTCCCCTCCCATAGATTTTGAAAAATACATTTTGTCTGGCTTATAAAAACATAACAAAAATGCATAAAAGCTGCACTGCCCTCTGTAAGTTTTTATTGTTTTTATTTAGTTTTTTTATTTAAAGTTAAATTATTTTTGAATCCCTACTTCCTTTAGAATATTCATTAAGTTGAATTTTACCCATCCAGAGCTATGAGCCTGAGAAAATCTTGCCTGTTGTTCGAAAAAGAAGGGAAATACCTCCCAAAATTCAAGCGATTTTGATGAAAATCACACCGTAAGATTCAGCATATTAGAGAACCCTACTGTAGTAGTGTCAAGTTTTTAGAGGAGTGAAGGTTTGATTTTTTTTGTTTTATTAGCCAAATTCAGATTTGTGTGTTTTCCACCTCTTTTTTCGGTAGATGGTTCTATTACTATTGGTTTCTTCCCCTGTGTGGACAGTGCTTCTTTCATTAATTGTAAATTCTCATTATTATTTTACTGCCTCCTTGCTAAGCTTTGTAAGCAATCATCCTGTTATCAATACATTTGCCTTTCCCCTAAAAACGAAATCAAAACGATTCTGTTTAGTTTTTTCCTTTGTCCGCTCTCTTTTTATCAATGTTTTGTTATTATATTGAGCTTCCTAGTTGCATAGGAAGTAATACCACACGGTGGCGCATTATCCTGAAACGCCACGAAGTCTTTACAATATATATGGTTAAAATGGACAATTAACTTGTCTTTTCTCATTTTTTGATGTTTTTATTTCAAGTCGTTTGTTTTGATCCTAAATGGTATTTGACCATTCTGAAATTTATTTCTTTTCTTTTTATAATTTTTCACTTTCTCAACTCTATTCTGTTTTATACTTTTTAAAAGCCCAAATCATTCTAGAAACGTGTTCAAGGAATGACATCAAAATATATTGTTGCCAAGCCCATGATACAGTCCATTCCATACAGAAAGTGGCAACTGCAGAAAAAGATATCAATGCAGATCAAGCTATGGATTTCCTCTTGAAGCATAAATCACCTGAGCCAGAGCTGGTTCTTCAGTTTGGTTTACCAGGTTTATCTTTAGGATATTCACCCTTGAAACTAAGATTCTCTACCATTGTGTAAGTTATCTTTTGATTGTGATATTTTACCTGTTAACATTATAGGATTATATCTTCGCCCTACTCAGCGGTTTAATAATAAAATAGGTAATTGGCAAACTGAATGGATTAGTTGAACGGGTAGTCTCGAGAACTTAGACCTCAACACGGAATTTATGGTTATTAGAAACGTCTTGAAAATATTTTCCAATCCCATAAAATTTTGATGGTTTCATAGTTTTCTACTACTGTTTAAAAAGTTGGTTTTACTACCAAGTTTGTTGTTAACTATAGGACATAAATTTGTTCACCAGCAAGGGAGGATTTAACTGTATAACATCAAGTCAAGGGTTATATTACAAAAAATTTATATTGTAACTATGGTTATCATTCGTAGTTGGCTGCTGATTATTTGATGATATATTATATGCAGCCCATGGCTAGATGTTGAGCACCTGTCAAACCCTTTCCATTTGATCCCATAGCCTGCTGTGCCCCTTAGGACAAAGTCTACCAAAATAATCTGTATAAGCGAGATAGGACACAACCCTGCTCAAATCCTGATTCCACACCGAACCAACTACTAACCTCACTTCCTACATTAAGCAAAGCAATATTATTTTTTGTACATAGGCTACTAATCACTTGAATGTACTTATCTGGTGTACCATAGAAATATAGGCACTTCTATATCAGCTGCATAAAATGCAGGTTCTTAATCTATAAAACCAAGGACTAAAGGCATCTGACAATTCAGATACTTCTTAATTATTAATCTAAGAGTGAGAATTTGGTCATGGCATTCTCTCCTCTTCCTAAAACCACACTATTTCTCTTTTAAAGTTTTACCTGCAGCATCTCATAGTCTAATAAGTATCTTCATGCCAAGTACTTTGCTTCATGAAGAAATCAAACGAATGGCTCTTTATTTACTACAATCACTTTTATCACCTGTCTTATAAAGGGATTTAATTAAAGTGTTTCTAAAATCCCTAGGTACTTACCCCTATAGTTTTTGGTTTCTTATTTATTTATTTTCTAACCCGTCACTAAAAAGCAAGGAGACGGAATACAACATAATAAAAAAAACGAAAAGATAGAAAAAAAAATACAGGACAACACAGGACAAATTCTTACAAAGATGACACGTCTGTTTTTTCCCACTCTTCTTTGACAAACTACACTGGAATATTGGCTGTCAGGGCAGCAGCAGAAATTTTAACTTTAACAGTTGTAGAAATTCGGTTAGAAGCGTGTTGAGGACAAGACTTGCACTTGGCCTTGGGACAAATTTCCCAATGCTAAAACGTGATCAATATTCGTAGTGGCCCCAGTAGGGTGAAGATAACTTGCGTCATGATCTTTCATTAAAACTTCTAGATTACTGGTCAGCTGCAGGATAAGATTGGTCGAATTGAGGACAAGTCACATTTCACCAATCAGAAGTTTTTCGGGGATAAGATAACGGGCAACACATTTTGCAAGACGTCTGGCTGCGAGAGCGAATCATTTTTCAGATTTTTTGGATTTGTAGTCTGTCGGAGGGTAAGTGTTAATAATGGCCAAATTCGCAATTTGAATAGCGATATGATTAACTGAGGTCTCCACTACGATACTGGGGATTGTTTTGCGAAAATGGTAGCAATGCCATCAGATGGTCTGCCTTGTCTTTAAAGACGTCTGGCTGGCTAAAAAAACCCATGGGAATCAGAGAATTCAAGGAACTCCTTATTGCAGTCGATTAGGAAACCTAATTGCAAATATAAAACGTCATAATTTCTCAAGAATTCTTCAATCATAGGGTGCTTCTTAAAAGCATCACCATGCATATTCTAGGAAATGACACTAATTTCCATGGTTAGGATTATCTGCAATCACTTTTTGGTTTTCAGGGGATCATACGTGATGGAAGGTATGAGACGACGAGTCACAAGCTACACAGAGGATCGGCTTCGTACAGGGTTGTCCTTGGATGAAAAGTGTCCAGGACTCGCGCATCGACCCTAGACAGCTTCATTCATGCATAATGTGGCTTTATACGTATTTTTATGGCACTTGTAACCCTTGAGATGCAAAAATATAAAGTTTTTCACTTTTAATCGTCCCATTCGAACCATTGGCGGGATTTCGACGGCATGTTTGAGGTCAGCTGCGGTTTCGAAATTGAGTTTAAATGCATTTGAAGCACCAAAACGTTTGGCCTCAATCAGGCCCATGAAGAGGGCCTTCATTCAATTTGTCCTCTGCAACATCCCGAGGCACTTGTGTAACGATACCGATGTATGACGTAGCCTTCCCATGTTCTAGATTTGAACATGATTTTTCTATTTCTTTCGGCAAAGTTTGTGGCATCATTTTTGTTCTTAACAAGTAGCTTAACTTGAGTTTTAAAATGCTTCAGTTCAACAACTTCACTAGTCATTTCCGCACAATTGGGTAACAAACTCCTTGCGGTATTCGGGATTTTTTAGTTAATGTGGAAAGTTTTTATTACTACTGCAGCAGAGGATAACGGTTGGGGAGGGGGACGGAAGTTTTTGAAGTCTGGGTAACTATTTGACTGAATGTTTGCTGGCTTTGTGACTCAATAAGCCCGTAGACCTTTCTACACATCTCATTGCCACGGGTAATTACGACTGCACTAATTACCCTAACTTTGTAACCACCATGTTCCAAAAACTAAGATTAATCGCAATCATAGTTGCCATTCTTGAATTAGATTAAATGGCAATCTTCCTCAATTGACATTTTTGTCAATTCTACGACCTTCTACGATCATTGGTTCAGTAATATCACCCCTGAAAAAAAAAAAAAAAAACAACAAAAAAAACAACAACAAATAAACAAGAGGGCGGGGAAAAAGGGGCGGGGGAGGGAGCCTAGTTGCCCTCCATTTTTTTGGTGACTTAAAAAAAAGGGCACTAGAATATTTAATTTCCTTTCGAATGTTTTTTTTGTACATGGTGCTTGAAAACTCTACAGTACGGTTCTCTGGTATGCTGAATCTGATGGTGTGATTTTCATTAATATCGCTTCATGTTTTTTTTTCTTTTTTTTTTTTTGGGGGGGGGGTTCATCCCTTTTTCAAAAAATTGGCAAATTTTCTCAGTCTCGTAACTTTTGATGGATGCCTTCTAGACTCTGTTTCTTAGAGTTTCGGTTACTATTGAGCCACATCGCTTCTTACAGTTCGTTACCACGAACTGTTTGATAATGGACATGGGATGTATCCTTTTTGTGAGCTTTTCGTTTTCTTCTTTTTTGTATTTTTTTGTAAGCCTTAGCCCATGGGGCTCCCGTGTTGGACTAAATCTTATCAAATAAAAGATTCCCCTCAAGGCTTCCACGGGGAGAGGAGGACGACCTCGGCAAAACATTGAAGTGATGCCATACAGAGCGATATTTTTAAAATTGGGAAGCAATGACAGTTTTATGGAAAAAGGGTAAAATATTTTAAAATCTTAGCTGCACAGTGATAAGTCCCCCCCCCCTCTTCGTAAAATTTAACGGGATACCTTTGTTCAGTAGTAATTTTTCGTCACTAGAGCTCGGAAGATTGCCTTCTGAGAGGGACATTTAGAAATTTGGTTTTCATCAAATCCCCCTCCCTGTCCTGCAGACGTGTATTTTCTGCTGGCCTAAGCGCCTTCTCATCACTTCAAAACGAAATAAATCAAAGCTAGACAGAAAAAAAACAAGGATAGTCACAGCCAGTAAAAAAACGCAAGATAATCAGCTAAACCTGAGTGAGATATTGGTATCTATGTCAGTATATTTTAATCAAATATTTAATCTATAGAGATAATTAGGTTAAGTATTTAATATGATTTAATAAGGGATTTAAATAAGGATTTCTTCCTTTTTTTTATAAAAGTAAAAAGTGTAGCAATGAATAAAATCAATTTACACCAAAGGACTTACCATTTTTTTTTATCTGGTCTCTGAGCTAGAGGTTACGGAATTTTTTTTATCCTAACCGTAGTAAATCTCCCTTATTTATGAAAAAGTAGGAAATAAAAAACGGACAAGCTAATGTTGAAGTAAATCAATAAATTAGGCTAGATATTAGTTTTACATTAATTTTTTACGTTAGTTTTACAAGCTAATGTTGAAGTAAATCATTAAAACAGGCTAGACATTAGTTTTACAAGCTATTGTTGAGTTATATTAAATGAGAAAACCAAAAAGTCTTCTGTATAACTTTGTTCATACTTCTCTGTAATAATTTGATGTTTAAGAAGTCATACAGAAGACTATATAATTTTCCATGTTTAAAGGAAACATAGTATTTTTAATTAATTTCATTTTTATGTTCCTGGTCTTCCCCAGGCCATTCAGCGTGTCCCCAGGTGGCGATAGGGGGACGCCCTACAGATGTGTAGGGTACTTCCATAGGAGGCACGGACCAAGGGGGGACCTTGTCCCTGGGGGTCCATAATAGAAACTGGGGCACCCTCACCCGGGGTCATAAATACAGGCGGAGGAGGAAGAAGGACCCTCAAATGTACACTCAAAAGGGCCCACTGGTTTGTCCACAAGTCTCATGAGTTACAAACCTTCTCCTAGTAATGGGTTAAATTGCATGGTGATGCAGAACACCATCGCGGGAGGATCCTCTATAGGAGGACAACTGCGGCAGGGCGTAAGATCCAGATCTATGGACAACGGCCTCTGCAAAGGGCTGCCTCGACCTTTTCGGGGTACCTGCAAGACTGGGGACCTTGCGGTCAACTCTATTCCCACTTGAGGAGTGGCGCCCCTCGAGGAAATTATAGCCTAGTAAACGACACAGCATTCGCACGGGTTCTGACTAATGGACAATTCTTCTGGGCTTGGTATGTTTTGACGGGCGTCTTCGGTCTGAAAAACCTCTTCCTAGCTGATTTATCTATTATGGGCTACCTCCCCGTAGTAGCATAATATTTGTAGGCATGATTACATAATGAGTCGGAGGTAATAGGCTTGAGATTGTCTGTGCAGAATTTCGACTCTTGTTGATAGAAGAGCATCGCCAAGTGCTGAAAACCATGTTGTGACCAAGATGGGCCCAGGATTGCACAAAGCCTCCATTCATGGAGGTCCCAGGGACTTCTTGCTGTCCGGTTCTAAGTCGGCTTAAGCACTTCGGTGTAGACTTGAGAAGATGTGTGATCCCCGTCCTGCACTGGTATCTGGGATCATTGCTTTTCCTGAGGCGAAAATAATTTCAATGATTTAAAGAACATGAAAATTGGAACTTGGAATGTTACGACGTTAAAAGATGACTATCGTATCGACATTTTGACTGACGAATTCAGACGATTAGAACTGGATTTATTAGGAGTTTCAGAAACTCATATCCCAGGGGTAGGAAGCATGAAATTAGGTGACATAGAATTTGTTTACTCAGGCAGGAAGGATGGGGAATATAGACAGGGAGTAGGGCTCATGATGAATAAGGAAGCTGCTAAGTCTTGTTTAGGCTGGGAAGGTATTAATAATAGAATACTAATTGCTCATTTTATGACTAAAAAGTTCAGGGTATCAGTTATAGTAGTATACGCCCCTGTAGAACCGACTGACGGAGATACTAGTGACTCAGATGAATTTTACTTACAGTTACAGGAGCAAATAGACAGGGTCCCAGGTAGAAATACGATTTTATTACTGGGAGATTTTAACGTCCAGGTCGGAAGAAATAGATGGTATCCTAGCCTAGGTAAATTAGGTGTAGGAAAAGAAAACAGTAATTGATACAGACTTTTGCAATTTTGTAGGTATAACAATCTAGTTATAACCAATACGGTGCTTGGTCATAAAATGGCTCACAAGTTAACATGGTATTCACGTGATGGTAAGACAGCAAGCCTTATTGATTATGTTATAGTAAACCGATGACTGGCAGGATCAATACAAGATACTAGGGTATATAGGAGTGCCGTTATTGAAGTTAAAAGTAAAGATCACCATCTAGTAGTGTCAAGGTTTAATTTAAAGCTGAAATATCGGAAGAGTAACTACCTCCCGGGAAGTTATGATCTTGGTAGACTCCAGGATGAGAATTTGAGAGAAGCTTTCCAGGAACAGTTGAAAACTTGAGAGTTTGAAATTTGATAATGTGGAAGATGGTTGGAATAATTTTAGAAAAATAATTTGTGAAGTTGCAGAAGGTGTATTAGGGAAGAAAGCTAGAACTGCAGCTAAGAATATTAGTGAAAAAGCTTTATGTTTAATAAAAAGAGAAAGGACTTGCACAAGAATTATCTGAGTGATAGATCATATGAAAACAAAAGGAATGTAAAGAAAGTGGAGAAAGCATTAAAATGTGAACTAAGGAGGTGTGAGGTGGAGGCCATGGATAAAATTGCCGAGGATCTGGAAGATGCAGCTAGACGGCATAATAGTAAAATATTGTACTGGCATGTTAACAAATTGAGAGGGAGTAGTCAATCCGGACTTGGCCCAGTTAAAGATAGGAATGGGGCCGCAATTAGCGATAAGGAAAAAATTAAAGAGAGATGGGCCGAACATTTTGAGAATTTGCTTAACCGAGATAGAGTTGGAGGAAAAGATATAGAGGAAAAGGGAAAAGTTTGTGATACCTTGGATGTGAAGGAAGATTTGTTTTGTGAGGAGGAATTAGCAACAGTACTAAAAGGATTAAAAAATAATATAAGAAAGGTGGTAAAAGTGAGAGGCATTAGTCTGGTCTCTGTAGGTAGTAAATTACTTAGTAATATGATACTTTTTAGACTGAGAGATGTCGTAGACAAAGTTTTAAGAGAAGAACAGTGCGGTTTTAGAAAAGGTAGAGGAGGTGTCGACCAAATTTTCACTCTTAGGCTAATAATTGAGAAGTGCCTGAGTTTTCAAACACCTTTGTTCCTAAGTTTTATAGATTATGAGCAAGCGTTCGATTCTGTTGATAGAAGAGCTTTGGTAAAGGTTTTATCCTTGTATGGTATACCAGACAAATACATTTAAGTGATTAGTGCTATGTACGAGAATAACACTGCTGCGGTTAAGGTAGGAAATGAGGTTAGCAGCTTGTTTTGTATTAAATCAGGAGTTAAGCAGGGTTGTGTTCTATCCCCCTTTATATGGATTATTTTGATTTTTGTTTTAAGGAGCACAGGAAAGGCAATGGGAGACCACGGAATCAAATGGGGAGGAAAAAGTCTCCTGGACTTAGATTATGCTGATGATTTAAGCATCCTAGATGAAAGTGTGAGCAAAATGAATGAAGTTTTAGAGGTTTTGCGAGTTCAGGGTGCTAGAATTGGTTTGAAAATTAATGTTAAGAAGACTAAGTCACTAAGGCTAGGAATAAGTGAAGATGAAAAGGTAACGTTGGGTAATGAAAGGATTGATCAGGTGGGCAGCTTCACTTGCCTTGGTAGTATTATTAGTCAAGATGGTGGGAGCAGTGAAGATGTTAAAAGTAGAATAGCCAAGGCTCAGGGTGTTTTTTCACAGTTAAAAAGAAGTTTGGAAGAATAGGAAGATAAGTCTGCAAACCAAGATTAGAATATTAGAAGCTACAGTGATGACAGTGGTCAAATATGGCTCTGAAGCATGGACGCTCCGAAAAGCGGATGAAGATTGGCTAGACGTTTTCCAGAGAAATTGCTTAAGGATTGTTCTGGGTACCCGGCTGACTGACCGTATTTCAAACAATAGGCTATACGAAAAATGTGGTTCAATACCGCTCTCTAGGGCTATAATGAAAGAAAGGTTGAGATGGCTAGGGCACGTTGTGCCGATGAAGGATGACAGATTGCCGAAGATTGTTCTTTTCGGCCAACCGTCTAGGGCTAAACGGAAAGCTGGTCGTCCCCGTCTGGGGTGGGAGGACGTCATAAAGAAAGAATTAAAGGAAATGAGAACTTCGTGGGCGGGTGTAAAAAGGGAGGCTTTGAATAGATTGGGGTGGAGGAGGAGCGTGCGTAGCTGTGTCGGCCTCAAGCAGCTTGGTGCTGCGGTGAGTTGTTAGTAGTAGTTTACTGTCTGACTGTATCTTCCAGCTCCTTGTCAATTTTATTTATAGCTTCTCATTCTCCGTAATTCACATTTTAATCCAGTCTTTACTTCCCTTACTATCCCTTATATTCTCTTAAGGTCTATCAATCGCAAAATTTTTCTTTAAAATACTCCTCTCTTCTACCAAGCTTAATTTTGCTCCCCGAGACAACTTTCAAAACATCATTATTATTATTTTTTTTAATGAAAATTCTTTCTATTTTTTTGGTTGGTTTTTAAATTCAGCAAAGTATAGGAAATAATTTATTATTTTTTTTTAGGAATGTACCAACTCATCGATCAATAACAATGGGGACTTTCTTGAATGCCATTCACACGTACAAAAGCTGCAAGCAGAATTTTGGTCGTTAGATTTATTTGTTGTTTTTGTACTCTTTTTTAAAATGATGAACATGTCCAGACACTGGCTAGGTATATCTAGGTATTCTTAAAAGGTTCGATTAACTCGAAATTGTCCTTGCAAGGCCATTAAAACCAACTAGCTTTTCCTTTAAACATACTTCAGGGGCTTGGGTGCGTAGAAACACTCGCTTTAATAGAAATGAATTCCTCCCGGTGCCAAAAAGGAAAATCAATACTACATCCTATGCACTTCTATTGCTCTGAGAAATCGCGGCTCAACAGTATACTGAAGATTCAGACTTAGATTAGGTTCACACATCTCTCAAAATTACAGTATTATACCGGAAAATGCGGTATAAGGGGCAACACAGGACCTGTGCCCATGTGGGGAATCATAGTTGTAGATTTGGCAAAATAACATCCCAGCAAAAAAGCTTTACCCGCGTTTAGCATAACTTATTACAATTATTTGCAGGTCGTTGAGCTCCAAAGCACAATAAGGTAATAATCAATTGCAATAGGTTTCTATAAGAGCTTTTGGACACAATTCAGTAGTTGCCATTGCCTATTGAAAGCCAAAAATGACAAAAATAAATTGCAATAAGCTTATAGAAGGCAGGGTCAAGTTAAGTCGAAGAAGCCTAGAATACAACTGACTAAAGCTATCAAAACTACTGGCGCTACAGTTGACATAATTAAATGAAAATGGAAAAGTAAATATTCAAGTGCTGTGTATCTCATGCCTTTCACGGCGCTAGATAGCGCTGATACCGGGATCGATTTCCAGTCAGTTTCCAGTAGTCTTTCTCCAAATAACTAACTTATATTTTATCTGTCTTTTGTTTGGGGAGAGGAACAAAAGAGAAAGATAAGCATAGCTTTAGTTTTAGAGGAACCAATTAACCCTCCTAGGTATTTACTTTGCTGATACCTATCTGATAATATAAAGAAAAATAATTTCGAGAAAATTTCTGTAAATCTTTTATTTTTTGTTCATTCGCTGTAACTTTGTACCGCGAATTGGACGAGCAAAATAAATAACTTAAACGTGATAAGAACTTGATCGCAGTCTTTATGAGAAGACAGAAAGTTCATTATCACACATGAAAACAATTTAATTTATTGACAGATGTTTCCGAAAAAAAGACGAAAAGTAATCAACACTTGTTACTGATATTTAATGGGCTATGCTAATTCATACGGACCATATAGCGTCTGATGCTCGCAGAAATGATAAAAACCGCAGCAACAAACATAAACACTTCTTCATCTAAAGTGGGGTGGGAGGAGACGGGTGTGAGACTGGTCACCATTCTGAAAATGGTGGTCTAAAAGTGCACCTTTTCACAAGTTCACCCTCCTGCTCTAAGACGATTCTCTTAGAAGGAAAACTAGAACCAACGTTGTGTTTGCCCTTATTTCAATTCAATAAAGGCCAAGCACAATAAAAGCAATCAGCACGCAGTTTAAAAATTACACTAAAACCAAATTTATCTTTTTTACTTATTGCAGTTTTATTCTCTGGGTGATTAAACTGGCTTCAACCTTAAACGGTATTAGGGTAAAAAAAGAAGCACAAATGGCTTTCATTATATTTTTTTTTCTCAAAGATTGTGTTGAGGGACGCTTGCTGACCCATAGAAAATTACAAACTTACAATTTACTCCTGCACCTTTTCTTTCCGTTTTCCCGGTTCTAATTTGATGGAGAAGTCCAAAAGGCACTTGATATCCATTCGCTTTCAAGCTATCTATAAACCTTTAAAAATTCTACCACATAGGTGCTAAAAGGCAATCTTTGATTACAACACTTTAGATGGGAATACATGAGATAACATTGAGCCAGAGTAGGAAATTAGGGTATTATAGCAGGAACAAATAGCTGGAGTAAATCCGAAAGTTTTTAAATGGACAAGTTTTAAGAATTTGGAGACTATGATAAGGCTTAAGCACGGGCAAAGCTTTAGACTGCTTAAAGGTCCAAGCATTGATGAAACATTGGATGTCTAAATTTTAGAAAAGTGTTCCATGATTTATCGTCTAGAGATCAATTCGACATTCGAATATACTGATTGATGGCAAAGATGAACAAAGGGATCTAAATAATCAAAAAATTATATAATGAGCCTTCTTAAGGTTAAGAGCTATGCCATCTGAATCGGGTCAAAAATAGAACTCAACTAGTCTGGCAATTATCAACTAAACAGCTTTTATTCCACATTTGAGTTCGGAGCTTGTAATTTTTGTTTTAACCCAAAAGCTTAATAGCCTCGTTATTTTGGATTTTCCAAAAGTTTAACAGATATATACAAGAATGCAGCATGAGTTCTAACTATGGTACGACTCCAAATACCTTCGATGAACCTTTAAGTATCTTGAGAACCAAATAAGACCGAGGAAGAACAGATGAAACCAGTCAATAGAATTGCCCAGCTGAATGGGATGGACTGAAAAATTAAGTTTGGAAAACACCTTTTAAGGCCCGAGAGCCCAAACGAGTAATATAAAACGAAAAGATTGTTATATCGAAACTATGTCGGTATGAATATTACAAGAAAAAAAAAATCGAAAAAAAAGTCTAATGTTTGCAATAGAGAATAACACTGAGTAGGCAAATTTCACACATTTTTAGTTTTATAATTCGGATTTTAATTATTCAGAATTTGAAGTTGTAAATTTCATTTTCCTAGAACAGAGTTGACAAGAGCTAAGGAAATTGTTTGGGAGACTAGACCACAGAATGACTGTTTTGTCCCATTTTGAAGAAGTGTCCCCCTTTCTGAAACCGGCCTTATCTAGTTTTCTAAGACCCCCAAGGGGCGTGCTGATGTTATTCAAATCATTTTTTGTAACTAACCAGGAAGGATTAATTGAGCTTATCTTGACCCCTTTTTCGATGATATCTCCTAAAATAGTGCGTTCCAGGTCGACTCCGGTATTTCAAAAGGCATTAAGTGAAAATATTTAGACTTTTTTTGAATTTGCGAAGGCTGATGACGTGTCTTTGAAGGTTATTTTCAGGGTGAATTTTTCCAGTAAAAGTTCCACTTCACGTATGTTGTTAATTTTTTTTTCTTTTTTTTTTTTTTTTAAATAAAACCCAAATGCTAAGAAAAAAGACATTCACACCATCCCCCCTTAAACTCAATAAGTTCTATTAATTGGTTCAGTTCGTTTATGAGTACCGTATTTAGGTCTCCAGCATTCGGGCTTACTTGCCACCAATGACACTGACACTGCTTAAAATTGACCTGTTTTTCTTTTCTTTCCACAGAATTTCAGCACTACTTTTCAAATATAACAATATTTAAAAAAAACAAACAAATATTTTAATTTCACAAAATCTTAATAAATGCAAATATCACAACAGTCATAAAATTTTCGAAATTTGAGAATCTTCAAGGATGACGTCCCAACCACCTGTGAAAAGAACAGAGGAATCGAAACAAATAAAAAAAGAAATAGGACCATCCAAGTTCTCTCCAACTACCATAAATGCCATATCAATTAGACACTTAACACATTCCTTTGCCCCTTTCGACTTTGGTTGCGGCTATTGACATAAAAAAAGGCAGGGCTTAACAGAATGTTGGCATAACAGATAACAGAGCTGCTACACACGGATGGTCCAACTATTAATTTCACAACCAATTTCGAAACACATTTGAAAAGTTGAGACACCCAATAATATTACATTCATTGCTTAGCGATGAGCAGAAGAAAACTAGCATGTTTTGGTTGCTTCATACATTCATGTAATTATATAATAATCAGAAAACATCTACGCTTGTGTTTCTACATTTCGAAAAGACCACATGTTGGAAAATCAACTTATTTTATAGATTTCAAGAAATGCATGCTTATGTAACAGGTTTATCTACAGTCTAGTCCACAAGTAAAAGCCCGATTAATTACTTTTAGGTAATTGAAAGTAAATTCAGAAGCTGACTACAATAATCTTGAGCGATGAGAGTTAACCATTAACACAGAGGCCACATGCTATTTCAAGCGTGTCTTCATGTGGCTCTCTACTTTTTAAATACAGTTTAAAAATAAAGTCAGTAGAACCAAAATAAAAGACAAAGGCGGCGACAGAAAGAAAATTAGATACAAGTTATTTTTACATAAGTAGACATATGGAAGAGAAAAATAATGATTGACAATATCTTTCTTTATAATGCTCTCCTGATGAGTAGGGAAGGGACAACCTGAGGATTTTTGTGTTACGCAAAAATCTGATTTGGATGTTTCACAAGTCCTTTGAAAATACAGCCTGTCTTTTATTCTCTAGTTTTGCAAAAGAACAAACATAAAATTTTAAAGCTTTTTCATTGAAACAGTTTTTTAAGTACAAAAAAATTTGAAAAAAATTGCAACTGAATCTTGGCTTTATCTTGGTAGCCAGTACACAAAACGATGTATGGTAGAGCTTTTTGAGCTAGAATACTGAAGTATCTTTTTTCTTTTTTTAGACAACGGCTAGTTTTTCCCCTTTACAGACTTATGCAGATTTGACCAGTGGTCAATTAACCAGAGATCAAATGTAACATAGCAACTCATTTTTTTGGAAAAAGGTGTGAGATACATTCTTTAAATCGTACCAACGGAATCTAATTTTTTTGCAGGGAGAAAAACGAATAATGACCCCTTACGATCATTTTCTAGTGAAAATACTTAAAAAAAAAATGTTCATACATAAAGGAAATTATACAGCAGCAAGTGATAGAAGAGTTTTGTAATGTTTTAGATTTAGAGGCAAGTGAAGAAACAAGCACTCTCTCTTTTTTTGCACGGGGATTTTTCCCTGGAAGATCTTCTTTAGGTAGCTAGGATCTTTGATTAAGACCAAGACTTGTCGGCTCATAATGAAACAATAGAAGCAGAAATCACCATTTTAGCCTGTTTCGTAGAAATTTACACAAAATGATGATTCACAAGAGACCATCAAAAATACGCATTGGAAAGAGCGCAAGGACGTTCAAGATCAAACTATCTAGACATGATTGCGTGGTTCTTTCAATTTTTTCTTTTTTGCGGTCTGTCGCTTATTTTGTTTTACGGGTTTTATTCTATATACTTTTTCTTCTCGCTGCATTGGCTGAGTGGAGGTCTCGGCCAAAATATTTGCATTATTTCCTGGCTTTTACGAGTCTTCAGATACCTCTTCGTTTGTTTGCTCTGTGTATTTTTTTTTTTACATAATTAGAAATAACTCGGTTCGAAAGTGCCGAATCTTTATTTAATGAAATAGTGATAGGGTAGTAGTCGCTTCTCGGAAAACACTTTCTTTAATACTTAATCAAACCAAAATATCAGGCCAAAGAAGCAGAATGGGAAAAAGAACTACATCTCTCTTAGTATTGTTCCTAATGTTCACAACAATAGATATATTTCAAAAGCACTTATCAAATTAAACCAGTAAAAATAATGTAAGAAACGTTACTTTCAAAATATTTTTAGCTTTATAAAAAAGAACAGTAAATAAGTAGCGAAACTGTCAGTTCTGTCAACTCTATGATGAATAATGTAAGTTTCAGGTAGCGGTGGCCGGCGTTTACCCCCCCCCCCGTGGATAATAAGGCTTTCCAAATTTGAGAATTTTATTTGAGTTTTGTTTTTTCAATTTTCTTAGGGGGAAGGTATTTTGGTACTTGTGTATTATGCGCCACTCGCTCAAGTTTACGCTGTGTAAAATTCGAGAACACACCGTTTTTTTTAGTTAGTTTCTTCTTTACTTTAGAAATAAATTTGCGCTATAGAATTGCACATTAGGGAAGGGGGGGGGGGGGGGGGGTAAGAATAGCGGGTCCGCATGCAAAATGTGTTTGGTACAATTATTCTGCATATTAGATAGATAGACAAATAAGTGTATTTAAAGCCAAATATACGGCCATGAACACAGTAAAATAACAAATGAAGGCATAAATAACATAAACTTTGATCAGCGACCAAACAGTTCGTGGTAACGAACTGTAAGTAAGGAGCGACACGGCTCAATAGTAACCGAAACTCAAAAAAACGGAATTTTGATACCAGTAGATACATCAAAAGATTTGGATTTTTATGCTGATTTCAAATATATAAGTTTCATAAAGTTTAGTCTTACCCATCAAAAGTTACGAGCCTGAAAAAATTGCCTTATTTTCGAAGAAAAGGGGAAACACCCCTTAAAAGTAATAGAATCTTAATACGTGGGAGGATCTTTCCTTAAAGTGTTTTTTTTTAATGACCGTTTTTCCAAGGATTAAATACTATTATTAGTTTTAATTTATTGATTATTTGAAAAAAACTACGTTTTCTAAAGAGTTAAAGAGGCTGAGTTACAAGGTCGAACCTTAAAACGTACAGGGATTAGGAGGCACAGTTGGGGGGCTGCCGCCCCCAAACCCCCCGCTTTCGCAGCCTTTAAATAAAAAAAAAACAAAGTTTTTTAAACTGAAAGTAAGGAGCGACATTAAATCTTAAAACGAACAGAAATTATTCCGTATATGAAAGAGGCTGTGCCCTCCTCAACGCCTCGCTCTTTACGCTAAAGTTTTTATTGTTTAAAAAAAGAGTTGTGAGAAAGTCAAACTTTAGCGTAAAGAGCGAGGCGTTGAGGAGGGCACAGCCTCTTTCATATACGGAATAATTTCTGTTCGTTTTAAGATTTAATGTCGCTCCTTACTTTCAGTTTAAAAAACTTTGTTTTTTTTTATTTAAAGGCTGCGAAAGCGGGGGGTTTGGGGGGCGGCAGCCCCCCAACTGTGCCTCCTAATCCCTGTACGTTTTAAGGTTCGACCTTGTAACTCAGCCTCTTTAACTCTTTAGAAAACGTAGTTTTTTTCAAATAATTTCTGCACGTTTTTGTACAGTTTATTACTTATTATTGCTTGACTAACTGTTAGATGATTGTGTATTATTCTTTTCTTTCTCGACAGGGTGTTTTAAGGGTCAACCTTGTAACTCAGCCTCTTTAACTCTTTAGAAAACATAATTTTTTTCAAATAATTTAAAAAAGAAACTGAGTTTTTTTTTAAAAATTTAAATTCAGTATATAAAAAATTTGTTCTAACGGTGAATCGAACTCGAGTTTTCCGCCTGACAGCGAGGAGTCTCACCGCTACACTAAAGAGACATAATTGAACTTGTTTTTTAGTAACGTGATGAATCTTTTTGACACAAGCAAAACTAGATATTTGGTTTTTGGAAAACAGGGAAGGAGTGATCAGATTGAGCTGAAATTTCAAGGATAAGCTCCCAGGCCCCAGAAAAGCTTATCCTCTAAATTTCAGCCCGATCAGACAACGTTAAAGGGGGGTTGTGGTGGGAAAAATTAACATGGGCTAATATAGAAAAACAAGGTTTTTCGTAAATGTAAATTCGGGGGATAATTTTTTCGGTCTGAAAATATCAAAAGGCCCTAACAGGTCGAATTCTGCTTCGAATGAGTCCTCATTCAACCGGATCCGTTGCCAACTGTGGCCTGTAGGCGTGGCTAAGAAAAAAAAAAAAGAAATGATGAATTTTAAGTGGCTATATTTGGTTTTTTGAAAACAGGGAAGGAGTGATCGGATTGAGCTGAAATTTCGAGGATAAGCTCCCGGGTCCTAGGAAAGCTTAACTTCTAAATTTCAGCCCAATCGGACAACGTTAAAGGGGGGCTGTGGTGGGAGGGTCCAAACTTCCGGCCCAGTTTACCCCATGAAGATAAAGTCGGAGGAGGATGAAATTTTGCAAGTTTCTTAGTTTGAGCTTGGGCTACAAAATGCGATTACCGCCGTCTCTCTGCGACCTCTAGGACCTGAAATCGCTTAACATTGTGGTGGGTCGCCTCTTTATAGAGGCACAAGTGTGCCTCCTTGACAAGGATCGTTATTTACTTACCATTCATTACTATGAAGAATTTGTTTTTTTGTTGTTTTTTTTTTTTTGCTCCAACCAAATCATATAGAAAAAAAATTTGTGGAAAATATGTTAGGGGTCATTCAGTCACAAATTAGAACTTATATTTTTTCCTTATTATGGGTCAAAATCTATTGGCAGGCAGCCAACAATGGGGCAACAAACATTTTTTCCATGGTTTTTCCCTATTCTGCTTTTTTTCCTTTGGTGTCCTTATAATTACTATATAGTCCCAAATTTCCAGGAGGGGGCCATGCCCCCCCCCCCCCCTGCCGGTGCCCATGGCCTCGTTAAGGGAAAAATGAGTAGAAATAAATACAAATAAATGTCCAAGCATAAAACTACCATAAATCACCATAAATAAATGAATTGAACCCAAAATGAACAGAAATAACAATAAATAACCTATTCAAACTCAAAATAGCAACAATTAGCATGAGTAGAGCTGACAACCGCCACACCTCCTGAAGACCAGAAAGTAATTTGCACTTTACTGAAAACAAAATACATTTTAAATGTTTTCACTTTTTTGACTTTAACAAATAAAGAAGTATTAAGACTATAAGGAATAGATATCAGAATATGTATATCAAACTGACAATACAAGGTTGTTTTTTTTTTTTAAGTAAAGTGCAAATTATTTTCTGGTCTGAAGAAGACATGGGTGTTGTCAGCCATACTCCTTTTACTTTATGCTCGTTTTGTGTTTGACTAGGTTATCTATTGTAATTTCTGTTAATTTTGGGTTTCATTTATTTGTTAATGGTGATCTGTGGTAGTTTTACACCTGGAAGATAAGAAAAAACAAACTCGTAAAATTTGACAACGCTTTTGTCCGTAAAAACTTAAACAATTTAGAATGTGTTGGTTCCCAAAGCCAACTATCCTTTCAAAGGATAGTCCAACCTTCTTAAACTTTTTGGTGTCATATGCTTAACTTAATTTTGATGATTGCCTAAATTGTTTTTCTTCTTCAATTTATTTTTTTAATTTGGCACCCGCTACTGCCAAAAATTGCAGAAGTTCATATGGAAGTCTTTTCAACACAAATGGATTTGTGTTTTTTTTTCTGAGTTTTTAAGACACTTCTGGTGTGTAAATTCCTCTTTTTCCCGTTCCTTAGCACTTTTCAACCAAACTAAAAAAAAAAACAAATAAAAGTTTCAAATTGAGAAACCTTATTTTCCCCAGGCGGGAGGGTACTTTCCAACAAGGGGGTATTTTCCGTGGGGGGGGGGGGGGGGTTAACCCCCCTTCATTATATTCATTTATGTTATTTTACTGTGTTCATGGCCGTATATTTGGCTTTAGAATACTCTTATTTGTCTATCTATCTAATATGTAGAATAATTGTACCAAACACATTTTGCCTGCAGACCCTCTATACTTACCCCCCCCCCCCTAATGTGCAAATCTATAACGCAAATTTATTTCTAAAGTAACGAAGAAACTAACAAAAAAACGGTGTGTTCTCGAATTTTACACAGCGTAAACTTGAGTGAATGGTGCATAATACACAAGTACCGAAATTCCTCCCCCCTCACAGAAATTAAAAAATAAAATTTTCAAATTCGGAAAGCCTTATTTTCCACGGGGGGGGGGTATTTTCAGCGGGGGGTATTCGTCTAGAACCCAGGTAGCACATAAACTATTTGATCATCCAGAATCAACCAAAACAAAAGAACTAAAGAATAAAATAAAAAGATAAAAAACCGAAGAAAAAAGGAAGAATATATTCTAATAAGTCTAAGAATAGCATATTTCACATTTATAGTGCCTTTCCAAAGCTAAACATAATACTAAAATTGGAAATCTAGAGGTTCATAAAATAATTTCCAAATACTCAATCCTTTCAACTGACTAAAAAAGAAGAGAAAGAGGACTGCAGACTTTCAGTTGCGACACATTCCTTCAAATAAGCAACTGTTAGTTTCCGCATTTCATGTCAATGAATATAGAATCCGACCTTACATAGTATCGATTTGGTATTTTACTGAAACATCTCCTCTATTGACTATGTACATGTATGGGCTGTTGAACACTTAAGTCAAACGATTCATTTTAGATTCAAACCATTCTGAGTCAATGTTGCAAGTTAAGTAAATATATATTTATCTGCAGGTCAATTCTAAAACTAAAGTCGCACACATGGATTACTTTGATAGCTGGAATACTATAGTAGCTGTCATATGCACTTCTAATTCGAAAAGACAGATTCTGTCAAATATAAGAGCCAAAATGTACTGGCTTGAAAAGAGCTTTCCCACAGACTGCAGACCGTAGGTACAAAGGGCGGGATTTCAGGGGAATAAGTTAGAGAGCTTTGAATAAAATAAGTCTTTGGATACAAGTTTGATATTTTTGTACACGTATATTTCATGGAATTCTTCCCCCTACTTTCCTAGTAAATGGGCTAAGGGACACTTCTTACGAAGATCCCTCCTGCCATGTCTTCCCTGCATGTCTGTATGGTCCAAAATGTATACACGTACCTGCACTTGGTAGAGGGGGCCTCCGTGATTGGGTTAAATGAACCCCTTCCTGGAAAATCAGACTAAAAATGGACTTTTTAAACACCTTCCCACCTCCCTCTCAAGGATGAATTTTCTAATACTCTTCCACTTCTCTTCGGGTCAGACTTGTGTAAACATGAACTCGAAGGTTTCAATACTTTAATTTACCACAGTTTATTAATCTTGATTGTTCATTACAAATCAGTTGCTCTGTTTCGAGCAGCTCAAGATGAAGCTCCCCCATCTTTTCTTATGAATACCCCCTCCCCTCTTTTACTCCCTCATCCCTTGTCAAAATATGTAAAAAATCATTATGAGAATTTATCCAGCATTCCATTCCTTGATAAAGCTGTTCTCCATAGCTAAACAATTCAATTGCTTTGATAACTTGAAATAATTTTATGCACCGGATTCTTGTTTTCCGTCAGAAAGGGGATTCTATACCAGGGATAGTAAACTTAATATACTACGAAGGGAGTTGCTCCAATGGCAGATATGCCAGAGGACGTTTCCAACAACTGTTGCCAGTCAGTAGCATCTGAACTAGTGATACTGAAGAAACATACCATTGCCATTCCCAGAAAACTTTCACTTACGACCTTTGAGACGAGACGATGCACTCGTCGAACTTGACTCTGATGATGATTCCTCGCTGGATGAACTACTTGACGAAGAGTAGGAGGTGCTGTCACTGCTACTTGATGAAGATGATGACGGACTTCTCCGCCTCTTTGCCTGAAACGAATCAAAGTTCTTATAAATGTTGCAACGAGTTTTTTTGTAGCGTTTAATCATTATTAAAATAAAATTGTGTTTATACATTTTGGCATTTGAAAACATGAAAAAATATTCACATCCAAATGGCAGAAAAATAAAAATATTGCGAAAAATTTTCTGTTGAAATGCAACGGATTGGTTGACAAAATTATACTTTCTTTGAATTTTCTGAGCTATTTACTCAGAAACTAAGTCGAAAGTTCAGACAAAATTAAACACTTACGCCGAGTCCAGCAGAAATAAAAATGCTAATATTTATTAAATATGACGTGGTTTCTTAAATAATACAAATCACTCGCTAATTTTGTGCATGCTCATTGTAAATGGTCAACCTTCCTCATGTTTTAAAATTAGAAATGATATTCAGCACGTCTGCGTCGCTGCACCCAAACGCTTCAACTGTGTTATAGATATAGGCGTCACTACCCAAAGTATTTAGGGGGGAGGGGGCAATGAATTTACCGACTGGCTTGCAATTTTTGCTGACTGGTTAGGGTGATATGCTAATAAAATTAATTTTTTTTTTTTTTTTTTTTTTTTTTTTTTACTAACTGAGACTGATCTTCTTTCAATGATGTTACATCATATATTTTTATCAACCCATTACCCTAATAAATTTGAATTGAGCCAGTAAAATAGTGCCGCTTCACACCACTATTTTACCGACAGGCTGAAAACATCGGGGGTGCCCCCTCACACGTGACGCCCCTAGTCAAAGACCATGTTCTAAACGAAACACTATTGACACAGCCGATTGGTATCAATTTTACTGAAAGAGCTGAGTCGGATGTCAAATTTGTTGACGATGTGGCATCAGTGTATGAAAATCTCGGTGAGCTCAAAACTGCACTGGAGACGCTGCCGTCTGCAATAAGAAACCTGGTTGAAAAGTAAACGGGTGTAAGAACAAAATGAATCATCTGGACGTTGCACTATTCAGGCCCCTGAAATCCGTAGACGTGCATGAGATATTCAAGCAGTTCACCTGCCTTGGCTCAACTGTCTGCTCAAATGGGAATCTATGTGAAGAGATATCAGCAAGAGCGGTAAAGGCGAATGCCCTTTTCTGAGAACAAAATTTCGCAAATTCCAGAACAGCCGACATAACAAAGCACGCATTTACTCTGCCTCAAAATCTAGCATATCTTCTACTCGTAAGAGATTTGGCACATGAATCGTACTCAGGTACTGAAGGTGGACAATGTCTAGACAACACATTTCAGCAAAATTGAACGCTTTGAGTGGTTCTACAGGGTACAGGGCTTGGAGATACGTCAGTCTTTTAAATTGTCACCCCCTGTCGGAAAAGGTTGAGTCTCGCTCGCTACGTCGGTATGCTCATCTACTTTGCCTAACCGCTCGAACACTGCCTGTTATTTTACACAACTGGAAACGAAAGGAAACCCTGAATAGGAAGATTACGCACAAGTTCTGCAGAGGTCATCCGCGGTCAAATCGCTATCCGAAGCATCAATTTTAATGAAGCTCCAGTCCTTGCCCAGAACAGATCACTCTGGAGACGACCAACGATACTCACGTTAATTCCGTCTACGCTGGCGACGCTGCCCGGCAAGAGCTTAGAGTCAAATAAGTCAATTGCTACTTAAGTCTTTATTTTATTCGTCGCAACGTCAAAAAAATTTCGAGTGTATTATCAGAAATCTATTATTAATTTAAATAACTGTTGCAAGAGAAGAACCCAAATCAAAAAGCATCTCCACGACTCAATAGAAACTGGCGACTCATAGCTACTTCAATGAAAAGCAATTACAAAAAAAAACTACCTCTGAGATTTACCAACTGAAGAATAAAATTTGGATCCAAATCAGAGCACTACAATCAACAGCAGTCATTTTCCATGTAAAATACACAACAAAGGGCAAACTTGGGCAATGCTCTGGACACCATTGAAAGATTTGATTTTTAGAGTTAATGTTCAGTACGGTTTGTATTCTACATCTAGAGCGCGGGTAATAGGCAACCTTGATATCTCATTGTCCATTGTTGATTAATTAATTAATTGAAATTAATTTGACAACTCAGAAAACTCGGTCCAAATTTAGACCTGCCATTTATTTTTCAAATAAAATGCCCAGTCTTTACAGACCTACTTATAAGAGGGGAAGGCGAAAACTCCAAGTAAGATTGCGAAAATCCTTTTATATACCCCCATCACCCTACATTTGAGGCTGCGTGCACCTATTTGTATAAGTATGTATCTCATTTACTTTGTATGCGCAAAAAAAAAAAAAAAAAGGAACGAATTGGCGAGAATGATTAAAATTTCCTTCTTCCTTTGGTTTCTTTCCTTACTCTGAATGTATAAAATACAAAGTTCTAATACCAATACATAATTCCAAAAAGAGAGTAAAGAGCTAGTGATAGGGAAGGCTTTCCAGAATAAACTATTGAAATATTTCCAGATTTATTGTACATATCGTATCTATCGAATTAACCAAATTCAAACACACCCATGAAACTACACAAATATCGCTTTTGGAACCAAAACTCAGCAAAAAAAAAAAAAAAAAAAAAAAAAAAAAAAAAAAAAAAAAAAAAAAAAAAAAAAATCCAACAGTTTTATTATAAGTAAAATTTCGAAGGGGAAAGGGTTAAGGTCCACATCACGACTAAAGCATTTGGGCAGTGACAGGGGAGGAGGAGTAAAGAAACAAGACCCTCTGAAACCTCATAATTTTTGCAGGTTTCTTGTAGTTCATTAGGATCTCAGTCAAGCCCGTATCCGGGATTTTTTTCAGGGGGGGGGGGGTACAGAAAAACTTCAAAAAATGCAAAAAAATGCGTTTATATTAATTTTTGTTACGTCTTTACGATTCGAACAAACGTTTCAGGGGGGGGGATTCAAACCCCCTCCCCCTGGATACGGCACTGATTTACGTCACTTATATTGATACGGTACTTATATCAATTTAGCATGTTTGGCCCTCAGACAGAAAACAGAAATTCCCGTGCACGTGCCTGTAACGATTTAAGCTATGGATCAAATATAATATAAACAATGGTTCCAGCCTTTATTTTCAACCAACGTCAAATTTCCGAAATTCGACAGTATCATCAAGTAAAAAGTGTCCAATTTCTTTTTTTCCAAAGAAGAAAGAGCAGAAAGAAGTTTTTTTTGCAAGAACTTTGACCTTTAGAAAATTGACAAACAAATAAAAGGAAAAGATAATTACAGCGTTTTCTACATCTGTCATTTGGAGCACAAGCATCACACCATTCCAGCGCACGTATTTAAAGATGCTATGTCTGTTTTTTCAATTGCGTCAACATTTTTATCAAGTGTCCACACGATCAAAGTCATTAACAAAACATCTGTCTCTAACAACAGAATAATAATAAAAAAAGTTTTTACTTTATAGACGTGAATAATCCCTATACAAATAAGGTGCAAATTTGACCATAATTAGACATTTAAAAGAAAAAGGGTATCAGTGGATTCTTCTCGAGGGAGGGAGGAGGAGCTTCTGAAATATATATATATATATATATATATATATATATATATATATATATATATATATATCTATATATATATATATATATATATATATATATATATATATATATATATATATATATATATATATATATATATATATATATGTATATATATATATATATTTATGTATATATATAAAACTACAAATTTGCGCAATATTTGCGAAATCTATGACGTCACTCTGACAATATATTTTTTTTTGTCTCCAGCCTATGTCCCCCCCCGTCCTGGAAAAGTTTGCAAACTTGCCCCCAATCCCTCCAAAAAATTTCAAAATTGTCCCTCATTAATAGCTAATACAATGGCACGTCATAGACGCTGCAAATTCTTTTAAGAATCCAATATTAAAAAAGGACACTGGAACTTTTGATTTCCAATTGATTGAGCCTCCTTCAAAATTTCGTGTGGAAGGGGTGGTCGAAGAAATTTTGAAGGAGGCTCAGTCAATTGGAAATCGAAAGTTCCAGTGTCCTTTTTTAATACTTAGCCTGCTTTTCAACCAATTGCCACCAAATGTGTTGTTGCTGATTACAGTGTCTTTAAGAAATTTTTATTATAGTTTAATGGCCCGTGTGTTTCAGCAGTTGGTTTGAAACAGTCTTCAGATAGATACAGAATTAGTTCTAAGGGAGAGACGAAGGGAGGTTGGAGGTATAAATTGATATGTAACCTCAGAGCCGTATCCAGGACTTTGTTTCTTTTTTCGGGGGGGGGGGGGGGGCTCCGGAACAGGCACAATCATCTGAATCTGAGTCTGTAGGAAAGGAGCTAGATTTGCCAGTACATCACATACAGTCAGCAACGATCAACATGAGCCATTATCTATAAAAGGTTTATTGTTTTATCGGTAAAACTACTATTGGCCGTCATTCTATTTTTAAACATACGCAGTATGGGCGGCGTTCAACTATGACAAGGTTTCCGCGGCGAGTATAATGTTGACAGTTTGATATCGTGTTTGCTATGTTGCTACCTATTTTTATGAGGAGGGCACACATATGGGGTTGACCACAGTGAGGGGGGGGGGAGGAGTTCCTGAAAAGTTTCCAGAACCTCTGCCATAACAGATACACACCCTTCTCCACCTCGATCTATTTTAAGCTTCAGTCTTTACTCCTTCCCATGAAGTACCAGTGCCCTTTCAATCTTCCCTTATGATCTTTTCTCGCCCCATTTAGCTACGGCCAGGTTTTGTTTGGTACCAGATGAATGCCAAAAGCGCAGCCTTGGGCAATCTGTTATTCTTCATCCGTAAAACTGTGACCTACTCATCAGCCATGGAAAGTGGGATCTACCCAGACTTTTTGTATAGCTTATGGTTTGATATACGATTAATCAAACTCATTTAATATTATTTTTTGTTATGTTTCTCTACTGTTTGATTATCGGTCCTACTGTTTGATTATCGGTCCTAACTATTGCAATTAGTAAAATGAGATAAGATGGATTTTGGCAGATGAAATGGCAAATTCTTTGCAGTATTCAGTATATTTTTTCCGTAACCAATGTTCTCTCAGAAGTGGAAGGAAGAAAAGTTTCAGCACCCTCCCCCCATAAGGTACACCCCCGTGCAAGGCCGTACCCAGGATTTTTTTCGGAGGGGGTTTTACTCAAAGATTTTTTTCGGGAGGGGGGGGGTACACAAAAAAA
Organism: Artemia sinica; assembly: GCA_027921565.1. Lineage (NCBI taxonomy): Eukaryota > Metazoa > Arthropoda > Branchiopoda > Anostraca > Artemiidae > Artemia > Artemia sinica. The sequence continues at coordinate 45,196,728 of CM051263.1, read as the reverse complement.
CTCAAAAAACGCATACAAAATTTATTTAAATCCATTTTTGTTACGTTTTTACAAGTCAAACAAACATTTCGGGGAGGGGGGGGGGGTCAAAAACCCCCTAACCCCCCACTCTGGGTACGGCCTTGCCCCTTTGTGCCATCATATTCTAGTTATACACACTGGCTTCAAATAACAATTGCTCATGAGCGTTAGACAGAAGATTAAGAAAATAATTTTACACGTACTAATACTATTCTCTGCAACATTAGCAGAAGGTCTACAAAAAGCTTACCTTTTCCCTTTCTTCTATCCTTTTCTTATGTCTGTTTTTGTCTTTCAAATTTGAACGAGATGGTACTTTGTCCTCTTTACCATACCTATCTCGCTCAGGAACTGATGTTCCATATCGGTCTTTCACTTGCTCCCTTTTCGTACTCGACATCGAGTCTCTACTTTTTGATCTTTCTCGGATTCTCCTTGACCTTTCGCGTCGTTTATCTCTACTGTCTGACCGCTTCCGCTTTCTATTCCGAGATACCGGACGCCTCGAATATCTTTCACTATAACGATCAGAGCGATGACTTCCTCGCGATCCTTTTCTTTCAGATTGGTCCTTGTTGTAGCGACGATCTTCATCGCTTGACATAGAGCGTTCTCTTACCACTGATGATTTTTTACTTTCTCTTGTACTGTGATACTGTTTTGAGCGTTCTGCATCGCTACGATACCGTTTCGAGCGTTCTGAGCGCTCTGCATCGCTACGATTACGTTCTGAGCGCTCCGCATCACTACGATAGCGTTCTGAGCGTTCTGCATCACTACGGTAGCGCTCTGACCGTTCCGTATCACTACGGTAACGTTCTGAGCGTTCCACGTCACTGCGATAGCGTTCAGTTTCACTTCTACGGCGTTCCCTTGAGCTCCCACTTATCTTATGCTCTTTTTCAGACTTGATAGGTGCCCTCACTACTTCTCTTGGAGATGAGAGTTCCTCTTGTTTAACTGAATGAGGTGACACATTTTTAGTAAGATTATCTTCTTCTTGGGATTTGTCAATTTTTTTTGAATCGTTTTTACCTGCTTTAGCATCCCAGCGACTCACTTTTTTACGCTCTTGTTTTTCTTCTTTGATTGACACTTGTTCTTCTTCAGAAACAACTCGTTGATCTAAAGAACCTGCAATGGAAAGTATCCAAATTAATTCTAGTCTAAACCTTACTTATGCAGAGATCAATTCTGCTCTTTAGCGTCAATGCAGGATAACAGAACTAAGTGCAACAATCTAAAGAAAAAAGGGGATATAATAGAAGCCAATTTTTGGTGACTATTAATAAAAATAATAGGAATTAAAAAATACTAGCGCCACTGACATTATAGCGCCTCAGCTTCAACCGAGTATCCTTTCAATTTATCAAGCTTTGAATTCTGATAAAAAGTTACCAAATTCTATTGCTTTAACCTTTTCAAAGCAAACCTCTTTCACTTGTAAACAATCATAGTTGGAATTCAAGCTGTCAGCACCACCTCCAGTGCAGCACTCCAGCTTAAACTGAGTTTCCTTTGATTTATAAAAATTTCAGGTCTTATTTTGTCGTTTTTAGAGCTTGTCTCTTTCTGGACTAGAAAATAGTTACGCTAGATTAATCAGCTAAACATAGGCTATTTAAAAAAAAAGACGTAAATATAAATTTTGTGGCATTTTGGCAAAAGCAGGTCTTATATTTTTGGCCCAGCGTAAAGGAAACGTAAAAAGGATATAAAATAGAAACATTATTTTTGCTTAGCTTTTCGTTTTCTTTAAAGATTTATTATTTAACACTAGATGATATTAGTTGTCCTTTTTTGGAGCTGACGAACTTCACTTGCCTCTTATCAGTTTAAAATACTCTTTGACTTAAATTTGAATTCTAGCAAAATAATTATTTGTAGGATATTTCTCTACAGAAGAGGAAAAATCCATAGGCAAAATCACATGTAACCTTTCGCTGACAAAATCGATTCATCTGATTAAATTGAAAATGACTAGAAATATAGACAGAGGAGGGGAGCTTCGGGCCTAATCCCCTGAAATTTCAAAATTTACCCCTCCCCCCCCAAAAAAAATCCTATACGTCTTACCTAATGCGCCTTGTTTTCACTTTTGTTCGAACTGCTCCCCCCTTTCCCCCAAATAACCCTGGGCTGGATAGACGGATGGAGGATTCTTCAAATGGAAGATTTCTACAAATGACTGCACTACATTCGATAATTGAAATTTCTAGATGAACGTTCATTTTTAGAGTTTTTACTTTTACTTTTTTAAGCTCAAAAGCTTGACTCAGTAAACTGTACGTTTTTAACAGTGAAATAGTCAAAATTTATTACGAGAGGTTTAAGTTCATCCAAATACATTTCAAACACTGAAGGATGACTTGGCCTAAAATTTCATATTTGACAGTTCATGCTTTATGGATTCCAAATATTTGCCAGGAAAACTAGTATTTCAGAAACAGTGACTCATTTTTGCACACGTTCACTAATTAAATGCTACGTCTATGATAAATCGTATTCGTTTTTTTCTCTCTTCTTCTCCACACCATTGGTGTTGTCTTTTTACATTTTTGACGGGTAACAAAGTAATACATACATGCATATATATTAAGCCTCAAATGTATTAATAATAAATTGACCAACGCAAAGAATTAACTTTCTTTGGTCTCGAAGTCTAGAATGAAATTAAAAAGAACAGAGATCATTTTCAACAACACTAAACATTTACACTAGCTGTACCCAGTATAGTAGTTTCGCAATAGAAATCTTCCTGTACATCAGCTAGGTGAATAAAAAAATGTCTTTTTCCTAGGAAATCCATTTATATGGAGCTAGAGTCTTGTCCATTTTCCACAGAACCATCTAATTGATCTGATACAAAACCATATAGTTTTTTTCATGTCTAAATAAATCATTTATCAAACAACTCCTTAGAAATTCATAATATTTAAGAACTTATTAAACAACTCTTTAATAAATACTAGATGATCCTGCAGCTGCCCGGGAAAAGACGTAGAGATTTGATTCTCATCCCAAGACATTGAACATTGAACAAGACATCGACAATTCCTCTTGAAGCATAGTAAACATTTCAAGAGCCACAAAATGCGTTTCTAGAATCTTGAATTGAGATTTCCCTATCCCATAGTATACAAACCGAGATTTCATCATTATCTATTATTCAGCCAGTACGTGTTCTAACCAAACAGTGCTGTTTGCTTGGCCTACGGCTCCTGAACTCGGCAAGGAATGTATACGAGTGAGTAAACATACCAGCTTCTGGACTTCAAGAGTTTCTGACATTTTCATTCATTTTTAGGCTACAACATGGTATACATCTTATATGTTTTGGCAGTTTAGCAAACCACAGGTCTTAGGTCCATTTTATGGTAATCGGCCCTTTAGACATTAGCATCCGTTGGCTGATCCATCCCCAGCGATGTTTCTCGGGTTTCATAGGGGGATCAGAGGTTGGAACAGTCCTGATCAATATATGCAGCCTCGTTATTTTAAACTACGGAAAGTTTTACCTTGATTGTTTAAGAGTTGTTTTTTAATCGCATAAATTTTCATATAATAAAGGTTTTGTAACAAGAGCTGAAACTGACGGAGTGACGAACTGGCATAATTTGGCCCTCCACTGAATGGGAAGCTTACTTTTAAGGCATAGAAAGTTTTTTACACTATCGTTTTAAAAATACCCATTGTGGCATTAGATGCGAGAGCTAGTTGTGTGGTAAGTTCGCCTTACCATGGTCGTTTGACTGCACCTGCCTTTCGTTTCCTCTTTCCTCATCACTACTTTCTTCTTCTTCCTCCGAACTCTCCTGACCAAGAAATTTTCTTTCCAGATGGGCAGTTCTTTGTTCCAGTTCCCTATTCTGGCGTTCTATTTCTAGTTCCTTCGTAGCAAAACTTGACTTGTACCTTTGAATTCGACACTGAAATCATAAAATAATCAAAATAGCTCATATCATGCACAATAAAATAGGCTTGTTTCCGCCATTCTAAAATTACATGATATGAATTCTGCTTTACATCCTTGATTACAATCGAAAGTCCTATTTGAAATTTCCTTCCCCAATAAAAATAATATATGTTTGTTAATAATTGTGTTTCAACAATCTAACACAAAATCCTTACAAGCAATCGGGACAGAGGAGCAAAGGCCTAATAACTGATTTTCTGGAACACAACTCCACTTCTACAAACCAACTTTACCCTTTGTTCGCATTTATTGTTCTCTCACTTTCAATTTTCTAAAATGTTGCGCTTGAGATATACACACTATTAAGCCAACATAAATTCTATTGTTAGATTTTCTCTTGTTTGTTTTATTATGCTCTTTATTTGATCTTCTCTCTAATCATGATTCGTATATTCATGGCAAGGAAGGCTCTCAGAGATTGGTCAAAATATTAGCACTACATTTCATTATATTTCCGTCATTTGTTGTAATAATCCCAATTCTTTCTTTATCAAGTTTCAATGATTCATTTTGTTTTATATTCGCGCATCATACATTAGATTTTTTTCTTTTGTGCAAAAAAAGAGATGATGATAAATTTATTCGCCTATCTTAGCCAATATATTATATAAATTGCGCAGTTATACCAGCTTTATACCAAAAAAAAAAAAAAAAAAAATAAAACGAAAGACGAGGGATTTCAGAAAATACCTTACCTCCCCCAACTACTGTCAATCTCAGATTGCAGCTGGACCCGTCGAAGTTTACTTCTGATTACAGGCGCTATATGCGTACCAAATTTCGAAAGGTTTGATCAAAATAAAAATGTCATTAAAAATAAAAATAAATCAATAAATAAGAATTGAGAATTGCCGGGTTGACTTATTTTCAAAAAATGTAGAAGAGAAACAGTATTTTTGAGACTACACTTCAAAAAAATAATTTTGTGCTCTATATGAGCCTGGTACTACATAACCCCTACGAAGTTTGCATTCAAATTTAGAACAGTTCCAATTTATTTATGTTTTATACTATTTAGTAGCCAAGAAAAAATTCAACGAAAGCTGGAAATTTTACTAACTTCAACGGACTTTCTCTTCGCTATTTCACGGTCCCTGTATTTGAAATTCGTTTCGAATTCGTATCTCCGATTGCTACCAAGGTACAGACCACTGATAACCATAAAAAAAAACAAAACAAAAAGAAGCAGAAAAAAACAAAAGACCGTGTGAAACAGTAGTGTTGCTCCACAGCATAATTACAAAGATCACTGGGAGCACCGTTGGCACCCCCAAACCACCAACTTTTAAAGACTGTTGTATTTATGTTACTTCCATCGGGGATATTGCACCCTAAACCTCTGCTGCTACCATTTGTCACGCTTCCTATTAACAGGAATGAAGCCTCTCCGGATCCAAAGTTTGCGGGGACAGTATAGCGAAAGTCTAAACAACGAATTTACAGAAGAACAGAAAACGTTTCAATTCAAGAAGAATAACATTTGTTTTTCATTAGACATTACCCGAATGCATTAGCGTTGTTCCAAAAAAATAAAGAAACTTCAGAGTAAAAGGAATCAAAGGGTAGGTCTTATGCAATTTATTATCAGCATCTTTACGTAAGGTTAAAAAATTAAAAAAATCAGGTGAAAATTGATCCTAAAAATCCTTTTATTGCCACTTTTCGTAGTCATTAGTCATTTAAAAATTGAGCGCCTTTTGAACAAAACCAAAGACTTACTTTAATTTTATCATCATCATCATCATCACTACTTTCTAAGTGATTTTCTTTCTGCACACCGATTTCTTCATCTCCTTCTTCTGAATCAGAGTTGTCATACAGGCCCAGACCTACGAAAAAACCAGAAGAAAATGAATAGCTCACTTGGCCTAATTAGAATAAGCAAGCTAGAAAATCCAAACAGCCCAACTTTGACCGAACACTTTATTTAAAGTTGATACAGACCAGTTAGTTTTAACCAGCCAGTTAGTGTTTACAATTCCACGCAATTTTCTAATTTAAATGCATCGCAAAGTTATAATTACAAAAACCTGATGTTAGAAGTATATTTCAGTAAAGTGTAAATGAGTCATGAGATCTTGAAGTTGTTTAATGCACCAGGATAAGAGCCGTTCTTAGGGTTGGCAGTGCCGGGGCAAAATGTAACTAAAGCCCCCCCCCCCCCGACTCAAATATAAGCAAAAAGGCCGAATCAAAGTACAAATTTGATCAAAGTGGGCAACCCTCCAGCAGCCCTCCCCTAAATGTGGTGTCCAGGGCAGCTGACCCGCCCCCCCAAGAACGGCTCTGGCTAGGATGCAACCCCTTCCGATTGTGTATTCCCTGCCTGTTGCAGAATCAGGCACAGGTTTTGAAAAAGTTTAACTTTTAACGTTTAAGTTAACTTTAAAAGTTTAACTAAGGTGCTAAACACAATTTCTCATGACCTATTCACAATCAGAATTTAGCAGTACCGAAATTAATCTAACATTGATTTTGGGTTTAGAATCGGTGGATTCTACATAAATAATGAAGATTTAGTTAAAACCTGAAGCTTGATTTAGCCTCATCAAAGTTCGATTTCTGTGAAATGTCTCAATCTTAGCTGATAAGGGGACTTCAATTCAAGCCACTAGCTATATAGTAAAAAACTGACAGATCAACAAGAAAAACTATAAAAAAAAGACAAATGAACACAAATTTACTATTGAGAAGTTTTTCGAACTTATAAGGACAAAAGAGCATCTATATGGTAAGGTATGTTCTTGAATAATGAACTGAGAATATAAAATAATGTTACATCTAAACAAGTCGAAAATACCCAAACAGATCATACTAAAAAAACTTGATCGCCTACAATCCTCAAAATTACGATAATTTACAATGTGAATAGGCCTTGATATTGCCCGAGTACCCTCTAAAATGGGTATGTCAATATCCTAACAAGTCGTGGTCTTACCTTTCCCCTCAAGACCGATTGACACAAAAAAGAAAATGTTCTGGCATAATGCATGAGCCTCTAGATTTACACTTGTAGCATTTTAACGTGTAAATCAAGAAAACTTAGTTCAAGCTCATTGTTGCACAATTTACATGATGGGAATAGAGGTAGACTGTGCCTTTGTGGCTAAATCCATTTACTACGTTTATTATCCCCGGTAGAGTATCCGCCTCACCGTTAATGATGAAATGTGAACGATCTCAAAACTGCACCATAGAGACCAGCCTCATTGACCAGTTTTTCAACTCAAGTTCCCAACATGATTTTCGACCACTTACAATATTGTCTGATGTTGTTGTAATTCTTCATGAAAAGTGTCTTACGTATTATCTTATCTGAACACAGGCCATTGTTATCTAATAAACAACCTCTGTCAAACCTCGGGACAAAACATTTGATTCATAAAAAGAATCAACACTATTAATTTCAAATTATGGGATAATGTTCTTCATAGCCAAGGTCAATCTTGACCATATTAACGGTCATTTCAAATAAAATAGACAAGGCATGATTATTCTGACGTATCATTTTCACAGATTGATTCAGAGTATTCCCAGCCAAGACAAAATTGAGCAAAAAATGGTAGACACTTATATCAGCAACATAACTCTCAAATTTGTTCTTTTAATTACTGTTGGTACTGGGGAGAATTTAATCTAGCAAAATAATATGAAAAATTGAGTGATTATGTTAAATATGCACTCACAGTGAATTAGCATACAATAAAATCAGATAAAACCACAAAAATACTTAACTCAGATATTGAAAGAAAACAAAAAAAGGAGTAAACAACAAAGAAAAATCTGAGCATAACACGAATAAGAACACTTCAAAGTCAAACATAAACTTTTCTAGCAAAATAAAGGTCCTACCTTTGGCTACAGATATCTATGAGAATTTATTTTTCAAGTCAAAATATATCAATTTTGAAATGCAGCAATCTAATTTTATTCTATGAAAATACGAGTATTAAAAACAGAGCCAAGTGAAAACACCACAAACAAAGAGCCCAGGAAGGGGATATAATCATGACTCAAATCACATGAGTCTTAAACGTCCTGTCTTAAAATGGGCAATAGTACTTGGCATCCACGCTACAGATTGACAGCATACAGATGGAGTAGTGCTATGTTTTTCTTTGAAATATTCTGTCTTTTTTAAGAGTCGAAAGTGATCAGAGGGTTACCAGCCCCCCCCCCCACCCCGCAAGAAAATTTTGTCTTTTATATCAACTGGCTGAAATACTAAGGATCTCAATCAAACTGCTTTCAATGACACTTTGAATACTTGAACCCCTTAAAGGTCTTCAAAACACGATACTGTGTTTCAGGGATCGTAAGTTATCAATAATACACTGAATAAATTTGACAGTATACTCTTTTGCTATCTCAAAAGCAAATTGAGGACGAGCAAATATGACAGTTAGTTGGTAACAAGCAGATAAGGCTTAAGTAAAAATGCTCTTGTACTGATGATGACACGAGGACATTCCATTAAAACCAGGCTTTTGTCAACAAAATCAGCCTTCCAAATAGTTGATATCACGCTCAACATTACCAATAGCTACACATAAAGTATTTCAACTATTTATCAAAATTCAATGACTAATTCGATTTTATTTTAGTACATGCCGAAATCTTTACACAGGAATATTTTTAAAAGTTTTTTTTTAAGGGTTTTCACTAGCAAACTTTAATTTTGTATACATCTTTTCGCGTTTAATACAGCATTCACAATTTATGATGATTTATTAACTGAATAAGAAAAACGAGCGACACTTACCAAGTTTTCCAGTTAGAGACTGCAAGGCCTGTCCCTTGACTAAGGCTGAATTGGAGGCTTAAAAAAACAATCAATTTAATCTCTTACGTAATTCAGATGTAGAACTTGCAGACACAGTTCCTCGGCTGAAAAAACTCAAAAAGAGAAGCATTTTCCTGCAAATTCTAAAATTTTAAAGAAATACCTATCTTAAAATAGGATGAAAATTATGGCCTATTTTATCTTGCTAAACAGGAATGAAATTTCCATAATTTCTTTTTGACCCTGAACAGGACTGGAATTTCCTGTTCAAATAATTGAAACTTTTGAAAAAACAGCAAAACTTGTTTGACTTTAAACTTATTACAGTGGTGATGGCAATTCTACAGATTGCATCCAAAAATTCCATTTCATTCATTTTACGATCGAAATGCTGGAACTTTTTTCATTTTGAGGAACTGTCATTTACTTTACATTCAAATATGGGCGTAGAGTTTTGTAATTAGCTTTAAGCTTCTCTTTACAAAATGTTTCACTTTACTAGTTTCCCTTTCTCATTAGTTTTTAAAAATTTCATTGTATAAAATATTCTATTTGTAGCTTTCAGATAAAAAGTGGGTTTCCAAATTTTTTTTTTTGCAGTTGTGTCTCATTTTTTCAATAAAAGTTTCTCTTTTCTTAAAGAGGAGATCAAATAATAATAAAACAAGAGCTTTTTCTAGGCCTTCATGCATAAACACTAAGTAGGCTATATGAACAGTATATTAAAATTGTAAAATATATTCAAATTGTAGGGATATATTGTAGAAATAACATAATTAGCTTCAGATCTGACTTTTTACGTTATATTCAGAACGAAAAAGTTACTAGAAGTAAAGTTATTATATTTGTTTCCAGCTAGTCAATTTTACTTTTTAAATATTATTTGACATACTGTAAATATTTCTCAATATTCAGCTATAAGCCACTTACATTCGAACTGGTTAAAAATATTTCAATTTTTGACTGGTCATAAGGAATGCAGTTAAATGCGTTTTTTGAATTCTTGGAATTTTCACACTCAGTTTTCGGCATTAAGCACATACTAGATACTATTTATTTTCCGATTAGTCATAATTTCCGTTGTCCAGCCCTAGTAATTCATTATTGGCTGCAAACTCGTAAATATGAAAATGACCCTGCTAGCAAAACGATTCGTTCGGAGCTTTTAACGACATTCTGAAGTAATCTGGGCTCTCTCAGATTTTATAATACAATGAATATATCACTTTATACAGCAGGAGTGACAAAAAGGTGTCTTGCAAGCTTTATGTACCTTTTTTACCTTTGGATTCTCTCTCGGATTTTATAGCCCCAAAAATATTAAGCCTCAAAGGCCAGGAGTGGGCTAACCATGGTTTGCGAGCCATTCATATTTTTGATCCAAGATAAAAGAGGTCATAGAAAATTGTAAAAGCGCTGGAAGTGCATTCAACAAACAAACTAGCTTAGTCTGCAATTTTTTTTTGTGCAATGTACCCCTATTGAATTATCACAACCAATACTCGCGAGCCTTTTACACCTTCAATATGCGACTTGTGTAAAAAACGCTTACCGAGCTCTTTTTTCCATCATAGTTAATATGAAAAAAAAATTTTGGATAATAGTTATATTACATTTTTATGCTTCTTATTATATTTCAATGCTTTGTGCATTTCAAACTTCTGGACTTTTTCTTACACAGTTTATAAGTATTTTTCAAAATAAATTGCTCAACTCATTGACAATTGTGGTCCACTTTTATCATTATGTAGTCCTGCCACATAGGAAAAAGGAAACCAGCAACCGACAAATATAACGATTTCAATAAAAAGCAAAATTATTAAAATTTTTCATTAACCTATCTTCATAACCGGGGGAGGAGTGTCCCTCCCTAGAAAAAATTGGACAAAAAATCATTTTACGGATTTATGGCTTCCCTCCTTCTTAGAGAAACATCTTGACACCTCTCCTGAAGGACCGAGCACATGGGCACATATGTCAACACACAGACAATTAATCCAATGAATGCATTTATCTTCCCAAGCAAAAGTACATGTATATTTACAGGGAGAAGCCAGGAAGAAAAACCCTTTTAGTGTGTACACTGCTTAGTAGCCATGATATAGTGACATGATATAGTGGCCAAGTGACATGAGCGTACACACGCCAAGACAAGAGCGAAAAAAGACAAGGCTTTACATGAGCTGAGTTTGGCCACTCCAGCCAAAAACTAACTAACCCGAAAATTCCAAGAGGACGTACTGGGAATGCGTAACTCAAGACAGTTATAAAGTGTTCCAAATATATTGAACAAAGACAATTGTCTAGAACAATCAGAAACATATAATTCAAGATAAAACCTATAAGAAAAGCAAAGTTTTTTGACGATAGGCTACCACTGAAAATACCTTTCTTTTTAGCTCTACTCAGCTCTTCTTTCGCAACACTGTTGATTTCAACTGTGGTTACATCTAGTAGTACCTCAGTCATAATACGCTTCACTTTCATCAGCTGAAAAAAAGAGTTTACATTTAGGGTCTATACTGATCTTATTATTGAATATGTCATCATTTTAGGAAAAACAGAACTGGCCGGACTATATAATTTAACCTCTTCAATTTAAACCAGGATTTCAACTTTAAAACAAGGTTTTCATAAAAATACAAAAGGGACTCGCCTTGGAAAAGCTACGTTATCAGCACCTGAATTAATAGCTTCCCCCACCCTATTTCTTTAGGGTCAATTTGGTCTGACAACTCAAATTTTCATTTTTGATCTAATATAGAAGAGGTCATAGAAAATTGCAAAAGCGCTGGAAGTGCATTCAGTGATCAAACTAGCTTTAACCTGCAAATTTTTTATACAATGTACCCCGATTGAATTATCAACACCAATTCTATGAAATTTCTAAAATTATCTCTATCTTTCATCTCTCACACATCTATTTTCCTTTCTTCTATAAAGCTCCAAGGAGCTTTATTTCCACGATATCCAGAATAGAATGTCCTTGCAATGGTCCAGAATACAAGCGAAAATAATTTCAAAACTAGCAAACTCAGCCTTATTGTGTTTTTCTTTGCATTATGGACACTAGACTATTTTTTTAAAGGAAAAAATAAAATAAATAATATTTTACTAAAACAATTAAAATAAACAAAATGGACTTAACTCATACAAAAAGAACATTGAGATTACTTTCACGCTGATAATCTACATTAAAAAAAAGGAGAAAAAACATACCATTTCCTGAAAAACTTCTTCTTTAGTCTTGAATATTGGTTCATGAAAATCTGGCTCCACCTTCAAAGCCTCTCTTTCTCTTTCCAGCTTGACTTTGAAAGGCTCCACTGGATTTTGTGGCTCTTCTGTCTCACTTTCGCTATCAGTCTCCTTAAATAAGAATTTAACTCTTATAGCTTGATACAAATAATCAAACCGACCGAAATAATTCAAAAGGTATTAAGTCAATTTAACAAAAAAAAAAAAAAAAAAAAAAAAAAAAAAAAAAAAAAAAAAAAAGCAAAACTGTTTTTGGATTTTTTTAACTACAAATACTTTGTAACTGTTTACATTGGGAAGACCTTTAAAATGCTTAAAAACACGACGAAAAAAAGTTTTTATACTGGAAGCTTCACATTCCAACTATTCCATCAAGAAACGAAAGGCATAAACACACTATGAACAAAATAACAAATGAAGCAACCAAACAAAAAAGAAACACGATTATTTTGAGAACCAAGTTAGATACTTAATAACAGACTGAACCAACTAACCCACTATTCAGCATTTCACCAATTCAAAACTAAACCACCATTTCAGCATTTCGAAATGTCTAGAACGAAGTTAGATACTTAATAACAGACTGAACTAACTAACCCACGATTCAGCAATTCAAAACACCAATTCAAAACTAAACCACCATTTCAGCATTTCGAAATGTCTAAAACCAAGTTAGATACTTAATAACAGACTGCATCAACTAACCCACCATTCAGCATTTCACCAATTCAAAACTAAACCACCAATTTAGCATTTCGAAATGTCTAGAACGAAGTTAGATACTTAATAACAGACTGAACTAACTAACCCACGATTCAGCAATTCAAAACACCAATTCAAAACTAAACCACCAATTCAGCATTTTGAAATGTCTAGAACCAAGATAGATACTTAATAACAAACTGAATCAACTAACCCACCATTCAGTACTTCACCAATTCAAAACTAAACCACCAATTTAGCATTTGGAAATGTCAAGAACCATGTTAGATACTTAATAACAGACTGAACCAACTAACCCACAATTCAGCATTTTAGTAATTCAAAAATAAACCGCCAATTCAACATTTCGAAATGTCTAGAACCAAGTTATATACTTAATAACAAACTGAAACAATTAACCCACCATTCAGCATTTCACCGATTCAAACCACCGATTCAAAACTAAATCACCAATTCAGCAATTCGAAATGTCTAGTAAATTTTAATTACCATTTTTGCACTCCTTAACTTATGGCCCGTCATCCCAAAAGTTCCACTAGGCAGTTGGCCAAAGGTAAAAATAAACTAATGGGGCCTTCTAAGGCCATGTAGGTGATACTCAGGGGCCCTTAACCCCAAATAAATTCTGTAATAACCTCAACTTGCATCATCGATGGCACTTACAAAATCTGGTGCTAATATTCCAATATGACCAATGAGTATGGACCATTCAAGAAGAACATGCAGTATCTATATATTTCTGTCTTCAGTCTCCTATCTGGCAAATATATTTATTAACTAAACTCCATTGGTTGACATCTGAGATGCAACTGAATTTTTATTTTTCTCATTCCTAGAGTAATATACATATATATCATCTATTATTTACCATGAGGCAGGTTCTTAACGCAGTGGTTTTTAAGTTAGTTTTTGAGCTTAAAATGTTTAGACTGAAAAAAAAAATCTACCATTAGGCGTAAAAGCCTCAAGTCTGTTTCCAGCCTTCCCCTCCTCTACAAAAATTTGTAACACAAAACCGTTTTGATTTCTAAATTTGCAACCCTTTCTATGATAAAGAGGGGTAGATAAAATACCACAACATTTTGCGACAATTGCGCTTTCGTGAGTTTCCAAAACAATAAACGCTTTTAGGCTCATATGAAATATTAGAAGCTTTCGATTGTTGACTGAAGGGCATCAAAACTCCTCGGACTTCTCAAAGCCCTATTGATTTAATCTTTGTTTGCCCAAAGTACCTTTTTTTGTTTTATATTGACATAAATTTCAATCTAAATACATTTCTACGAATCTAAGCCAGTTCATCCCTGAATTAAAATTGGTCGCTTTCAAATCCCTCCAAAAATCGAATTTCTCAAATAAAAGAACGTTAACGCGAAATATAAATTATTAGCAGCCACGCAGAAAGTAAAAAATAGGTACCTCAAAACGTCAATTACATGTCCTAAGGGGTAATAAAAGGACCAGAAATTATGACTAATTTTGTATTTACCTGAAGGCTCAATGAGAGTTTGTTTGTTTTTGCATTAAAATGCACCCTTTGAGGCATCTACCCCCCTCTTTAACTACAAAACAATCAGATCCCCCCCCCCCTATTGTAGCCCTACTGTAGAGGTTTCAAGCTCTCACCTCCGAAAAACTAGAACTCTGTATTTTTTGCCAAAGAAACACTTTCATGCTAATGAGATTTTATAATAATGAGAAGAAATTAGATTTTCTTTAAAGAAACAGATTGCCAATGGCTTCATATGTATTTATTAACCCTCAAAACCTATAGAGGCCATAGTTAATACAATTTTTCCCTTAAAAGTATTTAAAACCAAAACGAACTCTGAATTCCCAAGCAAATAATTTCCTGCTGTTTTTTTTCAAGGGGGAATTTTCCATGGGAAGGGAAGTTTCCACAGGGTGAACTTGTCAGGGGAATTTTCTGCTGTTTTTTTTCAAGGGGGAATTTTCCATGGGGAGGAAGTTTCCACAGGGTGAACTTGTCAGGAGAAATTTTATACTGGAGGAATTTACAAGAATTCGAATACTAAGTTCTTTTTATATATCTTGCTTTCTCTTTTCTACCTCAATTTTACGCGTGGAGTTGTTAAGGATAATTTTTCGGGGTATACATGGATGTGTGTTGTTTATTCTTCCCCCCAGGGATGACAGTATCGAACCAAAGGTCTTAAAGATCGGGAGAGGGCTCATTCAAATAAAATTAAAAGTTTAAGTGCCCTCTTAAATGACCAAACAGATCGGAGGACAACTAGCCCCCTTCCCATGTACCATTTCCCCCCAAAGACATCCGAATGAAATTTTGAGATAGGCATTTGATTCTTCATAATTGAAAGGCCAAATAAATATGCCGAGAGAGGGGACTGGATGCCCCCCGATCACTTTCGACTCTTAAAAAGCAGACAAGAACTTCCGATTTACAATCGAATGAGCCCCTTTCAAATTTTTTAAGACCACCCCTTCCATATGAAGTGCCTGTGGTGAAAAAAAAAACAAAAAAAACAACAAAACAATAATACATTGAAGCTTTATGGCCCTTTACTATAGGCAATGCTAGAGCGTTACCTACTAATCAGGTTTGTTTCGTTCGCATTTTTGCTCAGAAAATGTCATGAACTGTTTGATTCCGTTCATTCTGTTTTCAATTTACTGAAAAAGAATTCTTAAATTACATACAAAAATCAGACATCTGGTCATTTTGTTACCCTTAGGACATCTGATCGACATTTCGAGCTAACCATTTCATACTTTCTCTATGGCTGCTCAATCTCGCATGTACGAAAATTTTTCGTGTGAGGGGGGGGGGGACTAGAACCAATATATATATAAATATACATATTATATATATATATATATATATATTATATATATATATATATATATATATATATATATATATATATATATATATATATATATATATATATACATATATATATATATATATATATATATATATATATATATATATATATATATATATATATATATGTATACATCTATCTATATACCTATTGAACTTATCTAGGTTGATGTTAAAAAGAATGTTTCAATTATTAAGGTCCTTGTACAACCCAGATCAAATGGCCCTTTTGGGCTTTAACCTCATACGACAAAAAAAAAATAAATAAAAAAAATCAACAATTAAGCACCAGTTAAAAATTTAGTTTGTTTAGTCTTGGGTTTATTAATTACTTATTCACTGACGTGTTTTTACGAAGAAAAGAACCGGTAAACTGCGCGACTAATTTGCTTAATCAGGAAAAACACTATCTATCAATATAATCTGCCCATAAAAATGTGGCAGAGAAAATTGATATTCTGCCTCATAAAAACTTGAATCTTGCCTTAAGGAGCTAATTGAATATGAACTTACAAATTTACTTTTCCCTGGGATGAATACTAGACCCTTTTCTTCTGCTTCTTTTTTTCTCACGTCTTCTTCTTCTTTTTGTTTTCGGAGATTTTCCAATTGCTGTAACTTTTGAAGCTTTATCTGCTCCTTTTTTATCTTCTCCTGCTCCATTTTTTCCAATCCTTCACGCAACCAAGCAGGAAGTTGCTTTCTCTTTACTGCATCTGTAAAAATAAATAAATTTAGAAATGAAAAAAAAAAAAAAAAAAAAAAAAAAAAAAAAAAAAAAAAAAAAAAAAAAATGATGATTACAGTTTCAATCGCTGCTATACAGCTCATGCAAGTTGTATATCAACATATGGTAGAAAAACAGCAGTTCGACCCGACTTTCTTCACAAACTTGTCAAACAGTGTCAATCAAATAGCCTACAAGTGAATGAATAGAAAATCAAAAGTTATCCGATTAAATCCACTCTAGCGAGACATTACAATCCCAGATATTTCCCACTGTTTCCCCTGTAACAGTAGTGAGCGTAACATCTACAAGTGATTGCTCGTTTAAGCGGCATGTAGACAATACTGTATATAAAAGCCACTAATCACTCCAGAATTTAAAAAAAATGCTCAGGTAGGGCTTCTCAGATCGCCAGCTTCTGCTGGGGTATACAATCTACATCAGCCTATCCTCAAGAATTGTTGTCCCGTTTGGGGTCCCCAAACTCAAAACACTGCTTACATCTCAGCAGAACTAGAAGATGTTCAAAAACGCGCTACTAAAATAATACTCGTACCCTACTTCAGCAACTACGAAAGCGCCCTTGAGTTTTTGAATTAGCCTCAAAGACATGGTTTAATAGTGAAATTCGGAAAAGCACTACTAGCAAACGAGACGCACCGGTCTATTCTTCCGCCGTCTGTAAAGATCAGCAGAATCACTTGGCGTCACAATTAGACCCCGCTGCCACGCCGGCGGATCGACCGAACGCCGCCAACGAGAGGCCCGGTTGACCGCCGCCGAAGTGTCGCAACGGCTGACTTTGAAGTCATTTTACGGCAATTCTTTATTGCGTCAACCGCAAAGTCAGAGCTTTTCTTTCTCGTGTGGTTTAGTATTTCGATTTTCCTGATTAGAAATCAAGCAGGGCTTGCACTATCCCCGAATTTTCGGGTATTTCTCAGAAAATTTATGCGTCACCCCGAAAAAAAATTTGGTTCCCCGAATCCCCAAAAATCACCTAGCGATTTATCACCGGTGACTTTCCCCGCCAAATATTACTTTGCATACCATAATTCTTCACTACTCTCTTGTTCGTTAATTTTCGTCTATTTTGTTACTTTGCATAAAAACCAGACAGATGCAATTGCAATATACACAGTTCTTCATATGTTGACAAAAAAGTATCATCTTTATGAAATGAGATTAAATCATTTCGAATGCAATTTCCCAATTGCTATTTCTTACATCATTTGTAGTCAAGAATTTTATTTTTAAGTTGAATAAAACACATTCACTATTATACAGCTTCAGTTGGATTTTGAAATTGATAGTCGATAGATTGTTTCTACAGCTGAATCGTAAGTTTGCAGAATTTTGTTTTCTTTTTCTGTTTTTAGATAAGATTTTCTTAATGTTTAATACACAATTGTTGAACGCCTGATAGATTAAAGAAAATACAATCCTCTTTCTGAAAAAAATTTACCCCCCCCCCCAAAAAAAAACCTTCTATTGAGACAAAATTTAGCTACAGACTAAGCTACGTACAAGGTTGAAGAATTGAAGATTGAAACGGAAGTTACCCCAAAAATATGATTCATAAAAAATTGTATATTATTGCCATCATTTTAAAATGATAATACCTAATTTTTTTTACTTGAAAGCAGGGATGCCAAAAAGATGATTTTATTTCATTTAAAGTGGAGACGGAAGAAAATTATATCAAATTCCCTGGGAAACCATTGAAATATTTTGATAGACCCAGGGCCCCCCATTGGGACTTGTTCATTGTCTTTGGTATTTTGCAATTTCTCATAGGCTACTGGCCTATTTTGCCTTTGTGCATACTCCCTTTCAATTAGATTCTTTGGATCTTATTGAATGCCACGTTGAATCTATGACTCAGTTCTCCAATAATTTGAGGTATATCTGAATAATTTCGACATTTTTGTTGTTGTCATTGTACCCCTTTACTCATACCCTTATATTTTTTTCAAGGAACACTAAGCTGTTTAACGTTATTTCGCGTGTTTGTTTGAACCATATAGTGACCTAGTTGATTATTAAGTAAATTATTTTTTAATGTAAAGCTGAGACGGTATCCTATTAAGGTGGTATCCAGAGGGGGGGGGGGGGGAGTAGGGATGTATTACATTTAAATGATAATATCTCGATTTTTTTTTATTGAAAGCAGGGATACCAAAAAGCTATTTTTTTTTAAATTTAAAGTAGAGACGATGTTCTATCAAGGTGGGTTAGGGAGGTACTATATTTAAATGATAATATCTCCAATTTTTTTTTTTTTAAAAGCAAGGATGCCAAAAAAGTAATAATTTTTTTAATTTAAAGCAGAGACGGTATCCTATCAAGGTGGTATCCAGAGGGGAGGGGGCTGGGGAAGTATTACATTTAAATGATAATATCTTGGATTTTTTTTTATTGAAAGCAGGGATGCCAAAAAGTTAATTATTTTTTTTAAATTTAAAGCAGAGATGGTATCCTGTCATGGTGGTATCCAGAGGGGGGGGGGGCAAAGGGCGCTATTATATTTAAGTGATAGGACCTTGAATTTTTTTTATTGAAAGCAGGGATACCAAAAAGCTATTCTTTTTTAAATTTAAAGTAGAGACGATGTTCTATCAAGGTGGGTTAGGGAGGTACTATATTTAAATGATAATATCTCCAATTTTTTTTTTTTTAAAAGCAAGGATGCCAAAAAAGTAATAATTTTTTTAATTTAAAGCAGAGACGGTATCCTATCAAGGTGGTATCCAGAGGGGAGGGGGCTAGGGAAGTATTACATTTAAATGATAATATCTTGGATTTTTTTTTATTGAAAGCAGGGATGCCAAAAAGTTAATTATTTTTTTTAAATTTAAAGCAGAGATGGTATCCTGTCATGGTGGTATCCAGAGGGGGGGGGCAAAGGGCGCTATTATATTTAAGTGATAGGACCTTGAATTTTTTTATTGAAAGCAGGGATACCAAAAAGCTATTCTTTTTAAATTTAAAGTAGAGACGATGTTCTATCAAGGTGGGTTAGGGAGGTACTATATTTAAATGATAATATCTCCAATTTTTTTTTTTTAAAAGCAAGGATGCCAAAAAAGTAATAATTTTTTTAATTTAAAGCAGAGACGGTATCCTATCAAGGTGGTATCCAGAGGGGAGGGGGCTAGGGAAGTATTACATTTAAATGATAATATCTTGGATTTTTTTTTATTGAAAGCAGGGATGCCAAAAAGTTAATTATTTTTTTTAAATTTAAAGCAGAGATGGTATCCTGTCATGGTGGTATCCAGAGGGGGGGGGGGGGGGGGGCAAAGGGCGCTATTATATTTAAGTGATAGGACCTTGAATTTTTTTTTATTGAAAGCAGGGATACCAAAAAGCTATTCTTTTTTAAATTTAAAGTAGAGACGATGTTCTATCAAGGTGGGTTAGGGAGGGTACTATATTTAAATGATAATATCTCCAATTTTTTTTTTTTTTAAAAGCAAGGATGCCAAAAAAGTAATAATTTTTTTAATTTAAAGCAGAGACGGTATCCTATCAAGGTGGTATCCAGAGGGGAGGGGGCTAGGGAAGTATTACATTTAAATGATAATATCTTGGATTTTTTTTTATTGAAAGCAGGGATGCCAAAAAGTTAATTTTTTTTTTAAATTTAAAGCAGAGACGGATATTATAGAACATTATATGGCTGCTTTAAAAAAATACAAAAGGGAGTGTGAAGGGAGGTGAGAAACTTTTACAAGAATATGACAGTTTGGTTGCTACCAGTAGCTACTAGGTGGAGTACCCTATGAAAGCGTACTGTCAATGAGTAGAGAAAGTAAATTTGTAAATTTAAGCTTTGATTTGAGAAAGAATGATGAAAACATTAATGTTTGCGGTCAACATTGATCGCGCCGGCGGCGCACCGCCACTGCTGTTTTTAGCCCCGCCGGTCTTCCCTCATCGGTGCGGCGCCAGGGTCTAATCACAATAAACTTCAATCCGTTAATTGTCGAACGAACAGATTTGTAAACTCCTTGGCGTTATATTTTGTAAGTGTGTTTAACAAGTGACTTTTTCTTTACATTGTGAAAATAGCATAATTTGGTGTTCATTTTTGAGTGCTACAATAATTATTTAAATAAACAAATACGAATTATATTGCTAGAATTAAGCTTTTTTTAGACTTTCGAATCAACCTTGCTAACATAGACTTTCTGCGGCTCTACAGATTTTAATATGAGTTTGGAGTCGGTAAATTAAAAATACCTGCTCTAATCCCTAGAATGCTTTCATTTTCAACCTTTGGGCTATCTTTCCATTATTATGAATCCTTTAGTTCTCATGAAATCTTTAAGTGCTTGAGTTCCATCTTTTATATATCGATCCGTCATCGATTTGATTGTTAGTAGATTCCAGTTCCAGTAGATTCCAGTAGATTGTTAGTAGATTCCAGTTTAGGTTCCTTAATACCCCTATCTCTGCTCCTTCTAAATCCAAACTTAAAAAAAATCTACCCAAGTCTTTTTTAGAAGACCACTTCGCTTCCTAAAATTCTAGGCACTATCCTCAAACTCAACATTTAAATAACATTTCGCAGTTCACCGAATTTGAGACATATAATTTATAAATATAAAGATTCTTTCTTAAATTAATAAAGCTAAGAAAATCAGAAATAAGAACAATATCCTTGAATGTACCACAGTAAAAACATTCAACTGCCGAACATTCAATCCATTAATATTAAACTGGCTTACAACCCTGATAGATAGATTATAGAAAAAACAATAACATTGTTTAACATTTAAACAAGTACGTTTTTTTAAATCCTGCAAGCAAAAGTGATTATTAAAAAAAAGAAGCCAGAAGTCAAAGCGTCATGACGTCCTAAAGCATTAGGCCCGTGAGGTTCTTAATAAGAAAATCAGCAAATAAATTAGAAAAAATGAAAAAAAAAAAAAACACAAGGTTTAACATCTGATGACAGAAAAATGAAATAAAAAAATAAGAAAAATACTGCTGGTAAAAGTGTCCATTAAAAGTCCAAAAATGTCAAACAGACACCAAAGACAACTTGAAGCAATAAATTTATTAGTTTTAATAGGTACTGGGGTCAGATTTTGTTTATTTTTAATGGCTCTGATGCCCAAGCCTTCATTACTACAGGGGCGTAAACTCTAAGGTCTTCATTTTTAATGACTCCCAGTTCAGCAGTAGGCTAAAACTTGCACCAACTCCACATCCCTGTTTTTTAGCTTCACCTCACCTTCAGAGATAAGATTCATATCAGTTTTTTGCGATACTTGGTCTTGGCTGGAGCCTGCTGAGAAAAAACATAATCTCCAAGCCATAAATGAATACAAAAACGTTTACCCAGAGAAGGTTAAAAAATAAAAATCCGGTTTGCCAAATTTATAAATGCTGTCTGTCACATAAAAGCAAAAATCTTTTTTTTTAAAGTTCACGAGAAAAAGATGATAAAAAATAAGGAAAAGATTTACAAACTGCTTTTAATGAGTAGGGAAAACAACAAAAATTCGTGTTTTATATAAGTAAGAAACATATTTCCATCATTCATTTTTTAATGTATTTTTAACTAGGATTACAATCTTATGAATTACCAATAGAACGAGGTGTGGCAAGCATCACTAAACACAATTTACATGTTGTTATAAAAATACAAATTCTAGGTTGTTATAATACCTTTGCCAAACTCTTGGCTATTCGTTTTTCAACTCCTAGTTGAGGTTCCCACTTAACATCTGAATTCCAGATGCCAGGTGAGACGGGAAACGCCTGGTCCTGCTGCAAAAACAACTCCTATTTCAGCCTTATATGATATGTACAATCAACCAGATTCATAATCCTAAATTCTTTTATTTGCATCAACAAAGTTTTAGAGAAAACTCAACAGACCTACTTAATTAAGAGACTCTTAGCAAAAAAGTTCAGTCACTTCATCTATATTCAATGATCAGCGTAGCGACTTTATATCATTTGCAGTAGAATAAATGTAACTAGACTGGATCTATACAGTCAAGATTTTGCTTCAATTTTCAAAAAAAAACAAAAAAACACACCTATCATAGGTATATCCTCCTGTTCAGCATCAAAATCGTCTTCTTTGTGACTGGGTTCAGCTAAGAGACTTTGTCTTTCTTGTTTCAGAAAAGCAAGTGGTTTGGCTGTGTTCCTAGGTGCTGGCGCAGGAGGCACATTCAAGCTCAGTAAACTTGGAACGTATGGAGCCGGTTGAGGCTGATGAGGTCTAAAATGGTGTCCAGGCGCTGTCCAATATCCTGGAGGCTAAAACGATGAACACACTTAGCTTCTGATATTTCAGATTTGGCTAAATATCAGCTAAAGGACTAAAAAAAAATTAAGAAGGAAATCGGAGAACGTGAGTTATTTTTCGATTTCAGGAAAAATTTTGCTTCTAAATTGTGTTCTTTTTGTTTTAGATTACAAGTGTGATATCGTTGCGCTCGAAATGGAAAGGGATATATAACCTATTTTCCAAAAATGAGTTGCATGAGAACATTTTTCAAGCAAATCTTCATCATCTAGTCGAATTCGCAGATGCATATTTACTTAATAGGAGAAAAAGGGGACTAGCCATGACTGAACCAGCCCTACCTCTACCACAAAAACTACTGAACATAATTTCATTCAATGACAATACAGAAGCATATTGACACAGAGAAAATTTCCCCTACTTGAACAATCCAGCTAGATCCACCTGGAAATTTTATGAACAGAGCAGGGTGTACCATTAAGTGGTTAGGGAGCCAGATTTGAGCCCACCCCCAGCAACATAAAAATAAACACTTTTTGGGAGTCTATGGAAACTAGAATGAAGTTTATTTTACAGTTTGTTTAGAATGATGGAAGGAAATTAGTATTATATAGGTATCAGCTTCTTTTCAATGCAAATAAATACAAGTTATCTGAATTATTATGTGAATCACCATCGTTGTTAACGCAAAAAAAATAAAAAAAATAAGAAGATGGTCTTTTCAGCCTACAGTTGTGGGCTGTCCTAATAGACTGTGAATAATTTGGTGATTCCCTTCTTATCTCCAGTTACTTTTTCTTCTCCCTTTTATTTTTTTCTTTCGAGAAGAATACATTTATTGGTTTATTTCTGTTTTGTGATAAAATACACGCATCGAGTTCCACCTCTCAGTCTACCCGTGTTAAAAGTTGTTGCCTTGTGCACTGTGTTTTTTTAACAAGGTCAGACTTTTTAATGCTTCAAAAGGAAGCTTTCTTCAGATATGATATGCCTACAGTATATTAACTCAATTTAGATTTGAGGGATAATCTTTACTGACCTCAGCAACCTAGGTGTAATTGTCTCTATGAGTGAAAAAAGATGAGGTTTGTTTAACATTGAAATGTTTTTAAAGCAGCCTATAAATTATAAATCAACTGACTCATCATCTTACTTAACTACTCTAGCAAATACAGAATATAAACAGCATTGACTAAAACCTATACATCAATCTGTATATATAGTGATTCTAAAGAAACAACATGCAAGCGACAGACTATCAATTGATTTTTTAAGCACAGCATAGCAGTTGCGTGTGGGAAGGGATCGCCCCGCCCCTAGATAGGTCAAAATAGTCTCCCCTAAGAAGTTGAAAAGAGGTCAAAACAAACCCTCTTTTGAGTTTTACACTCCTTATTACAAGCTTAAAAACAAACAAACACATAAAACTATTGTCAAGGTCAGTATATCTATGAAATGCTACGCTTTCGTTCTATCTGAAAACCATGCAAAATTCAAAGAACTTGAAGCGAAAAGTAAGAAGAGGTATTTTATTTACCTTACATGAACATATGCATGTTTTTAAAAGCTTAGTAATACACGAATAGCTAAATCTATAGTCAAAATGAGTATATCTATGAAATGCCATGCTTTGACTCTATCTGAAACTTGTTAATCATGAAAAATAAAGAGTGATTGAAAAAAAAACGTAATAAAAAGTATGTTTATTTCCCTTACAAGTAAATATACCTGTTTATTCTTGGCCTTTGTAACAGACAAATGGTTAAACCAAAAATCAAAGTCTGTATATCTATGAAAAGCCATGCTTTCATTCTATCTGAAACTTGACAGCCCTATTGAAAACTATAACAAGCTTGAAAAGAAAAGTAAGAAGTATGTTTATCTGCCAAAAAGAGCAGAATTCCGCAATGCCGTTGGTTCAAATTTGGGACAGATGGTACAGTTTCCAAATTCTCCATGCATGTACATGCGCTTCACAGTGCGCTGGTCAAAAATAGCAATACTGAGAAGCTAGAGAAGAGAGACATCTGGACCACGTTTGCCACCCTGCGTAGCATTGCTAGCTAATTGCATGCAATTACAAATAATTTTATTACAAAATTCTACCAGCAAGACAAAAGGATCTTGATGCCATCAGCTTCCTATTTCTCAGGTATGAGGAGAAAGAGGTTTAGCTGAGCCTGAAAAAAAAAATATTTGGCAGCTAAAGCTGTAGCCTTTCAATGAGCTTAAACACCCACTTCTTGCCATAAGGGATATAAGGCCCTACCATATTAGTTTGATAGGCGAAAACGGCCCTAATGCTAGGAATGACAATTGCAGGCAACAAAACTACTCAGAAAGTGAATGCAAACAAATTTGATCATTACCTGGGGTGGAGCTGGAGGTGGCACATGATGTACTGTTGAGTAGCCTGGAGCAGTCCAATGTTGATTAGGATGCCATACTTGTTGCTCGTTCCTATTATCCCATTGCTGCCAGGGTTCTGGAGCTGCTGAAAAAAAAGGTGTTTTCTAATTGTGCAAAAAATAAACGAGTCCTTACACTTATTATCTCTAACCTGATTCCAAGCTGCGTTTGGGTTGTTTAAACTTGTATTTGTAAGTTTTTAGCCCAAGGAGAAACCAATGCAAGAAAAAAATATATACTGATTTGCCCAAAAACTGGCCAATTTTTTTCTTTTGAAATGGGTTGAAAACTATATATTTAAATCCCTAGGCCTGATGTAAAAAGAAAAAGTAAAACAATTCTTACAGACCCCCCCCCCAAAAAAAAAACAGCCTTAAAAATGACTGAAAGCTTTCTTTTGATTGAATGAACTGTATATCCTTAAGTCCTTGACCCAAGAGGACTTAAATACTCAAGTAAAAAATCGGAGAAAAAAAATATTGGCTTACCAATTTAAATTTCTTAAACAGTTTGAAACTTATATCCACAGGTTCCTGGGCCAAGGATCCTAACGTACGAAAAGATCAGTTAGGTTCGACGAGCACCCAAATTGGACCCAAAAATGAGCTAAAGATTGATTTTTAGAAGGGTTTGAATAAATATCTTACACTCAGAAAGGTTTACCCAGTGGGATAGCCCTACTCTAATTTGGTGATGTCTGTGCGTTTTAGGTTTTATCTATTCAACCATATCAATACCTACATCCATTCACCAGCGGCAATATCTGTCATTTTTTTCAATTTAGTGTGACTATTCATTTTAATTTCTGTTTGCTTCAAGTTTCATTTATTTATTCATAGTAATTCTGTGCTTTTAAGTTTGACCTATCATTTGGCTTTATTTCTGCTTATTTTAGGTTTAATATTGCTCTTTAGTTTGTTTCATTCTGTTTTTTAAGGCGTTTAAAAAAAGATTAATCATCTCAAATAAATGATTGAAAATTTAAGACAGGACTTATTAATCAGCAAATTTTGAGACCAGGCGCCTTTTTAAGCAACAAATTGACCATTTTAATTTTAACTGTAAAGAAAAAAAAATATGCCCAAACACTATGCCTATTGCAGCGGCATCATGTGTAAAGCCCGAGGATCAATGCACCAAATTACACCTATACCAACAGCCCATTTTAAATCAGAAGCTTCATTAATACATTTTAGTAGACAAATGAGCACATAGCCTTTTTCTGAGATCGGAAGATTTTATTCAGGGTAATTAGAGGAACCTAGGGCCCAAGTTCCCTCAAC
Organism: Artemia sinica; assembly: GCA_027921565.1. Classification (NCBI taxonomy): domain Eukaryota; kingdom Metazoa; phylum Arthropoda; class Branchiopoda; order Anostraca; family Artemiidae; genus Artemia; species Artemia sinica. The sequence continues at coordinate 45,170,411 of CM051263.1, read as the reverse complement.
TTCATAATTAAATATATTACATCTCTTTCAATTGGTGGTAATCCAGAAATCAGACTATTCATGGCACTGAATAGTAAGTAAACAGCAACTCTTGTCAAAACTAAACAAAACCCTAAGAAATGGAAGTTAAAAAACAAAATCTACATTGAAAGATCATTTTTTTGCTGATTTTTATTTTTGGGATTTTTCTTTTCATCAGGGGTGATTGTACTGTACCAATAGTTGTAGAGCATTGGAAGAGGATTAAGTTCAATGGAAACTGAGCGTCTTAGTACCTGTATTTAGAGGTGTCACTATCCAAAATGTCTGGGGGTGGGGGAGGGGTGGGGGTGGATTTTACCAACTGTTGGTCCTTTTTACTGCCTATATTAAGTGATACTGCTATTAAAATTACTTCATTATTTTTAACAACTAAAACAGATATTCTTTCACTGATTTTATGTCATTTGCTTCCACCACAAAAAAATTTATCTCCAATAAAAAAAAAGGCCAGTAAAAGAGCAGAGCTTCATGCCACGATTTTTTTTTACCACCTGGCTGAAACCACTGGGGGATGTGACGCCTCTACCTGTATTAAGTAGCAAAAATCAGTTTGCCCATCAAAAAGTGTCAGTTTCTAGTATTTTGTTCTGCAGAACAAAATTTTTGGTCAGAACAGATTGAACAAAAAATTATAAGATATAGGTGGTGAGCAGGCATCAGCTCCTGTCTTACTTTAGAAACAATAGTTTTTAAGAATTAGAAGATCATGACGAAAAAAAAAGTTAAACTTAACCTAAAAGAACAGGGGATTCAAAGGGGCACAAGTACCCCTAATATGAGTAGGCTAACTGTACCTGTTGTGTAAAGCAAATATACAATTCGGAGGACCCTATTATTCTCAAAGCGTTGTTTTACAAAAATTAACTATAGCTTAAAATGTGGAGGGTAGATGAGGATGGCAATCCCCTCCAATTCAGAAACACTGAATATAATATCAAAAATGAACAGAAATCGATTTAAAACAAGCTTTTCCCCAAAAATTACACAGCCACGTTAGAAATAAAATAAACACAAATTATCCTATTTGCTGTAAATATTAAAATTTTACATATAAGTGTTTTGAAATGTAATTAGTAAATACAGCAATAAGCAACAACCAATATCTGTTTCATTCTAAAATGCCTTCAGGAAAGCAGCAACCAACCTTTACCATAATGAACACAGGGCCAATTAGTGGCATCAGTATCTCTCATGTTAATAACCCTTTCTGCTCATTTCAATGTTAAAAATTTACTCTTTACTTTCAATTGAAAAAAAAAACTTATGTTTTTTTAGTTATCTAGGGAAGGATTAAAATAATTAAATGTTAATCAGAAAAAATCAACTACATTGATAAGTTATCTTTATAGCTAATTAAGTTACACTTTTAAACTTGATGACATTTACCTTCATAAAGGCATCTAACCCACAAATGTTAAATTTTATGTTTCAATCCTGCTGCTTTGGCTATTACCCCTCTTAGCTGTAGTCGTAACCAACCATAAAATTTGGAAATCTCTAGCTTCATAAAAAGTAGCCATCCTTCATCCACAACATTTTAAAATAATGAAATACAAAACAGTGTCTTTGTAAAATTAATAGATCAGTACATTAGCCAAGAACAAGTACCACTCTAAACAATAATACCTTTGTGATGTACATCAAAGATGAGTGGATTTTCAATGTCTTCTTCAATTTCCATAGTGTCCTCACTTCTGACCATAGGTGGCTGAGGGGGAGTTGGAAGCAATGGCTCTTTAACATTGTTGACAAAGCCTGTGCTGGTGTCTTTCATGGATATCCATTGTTGGGCAAGAGCTGCCCAGTCAACTAGAAAAGAGTAGACATGTTACAATAAAGATTAGTTTATCTTCTAAAAATATGTGTACACTTAGCTCAGGCTATAACCAGTTTTACACCTAAAACAGTAAAAACACAAAAGGTATTTTAAAGATTTTCATTTTATTTCTTTTCTTCTTGAGAAGAAGAGCATTACTGCGAACAGCAGCACTGTGAACAGTTTCATGCAAAGCTTTTTGACAAAATTTAAACGTTTTGTTTATTTGACATACACCTGGGAACAAGCATAGACATGTATAGGCATGTCTTCTATTCAATATTCTAAGCACTGGGAATAGAAAAGCATGAGATCACTTTCTCTAAGCATGATTTAGGCTCTGAATCCATTCCTGGAAGTTTTCTTCTCCAAACTTAACTACATCCTAGAATAGCTAAGATCCCCTTATTTTTTTTCAAATTGGCCTTACTTTGCATTATGGACGAACTGATAGTGAGAAATAAGGGTTAAGGCTGTTTATCATAGGCAGCGCAATCGCACTGCCTAAGTAAAGAACAATGTTGGCAAAATGTATTATTTATTTCTTTAAACCAGGGCACTTCGTATCGAAGGAGTTGTTGTAGAAACTTTGAAAAGGGCTCATTCGATTGGAAGGCAACTAACACCCCTTTAGACCAGACCAGGGCACTTTAGATGCCCACGCCCACCATTTCCCCAAACACATCCAATACAAATTTTTAAATAGCCATTTTGTTCAGCATAGTTGATTTCCAGATAGAAATTATGTTTTTGAGGAAGATACTCCCCCACAGCCCTCAGGGCAAGGGTTGTAAGTTATGCCCTGGGGGCATATAAGGTTTTTATGAAAAGCATTGTTGTAGAAACTTCAAAAAAGCTCATTTGATTGGAAATTCAAAGGGTTAGTGCCCTTTTCAATAGTCAAAGGTGATTGGAAGACAACTAATACCCCTTCCATGCCCACCATTTATCCAAACATATCCAATCAAATTTTCAGATGACCATTTTGTTCAAAGTGGTTAAAAGGTCCGGAAATTATAGCTTTGAGGATGAAATTCCCCCACAGCCCTCGTGGTAAGGGTTGTAAGTTATGCCCCGGGGGCATATAAGGTTTTTATTGAAAGCTCTGTCGTAGAAACTTGAAAAAGGGCTCATTCGATTGGAAATTCAAAGGGCTAGTGCCCTTTTAACAGTCGAAAGTGATTTGAGGGCAACTGACTCCCTCTCAAACCCACCCTTTCCCCAAAAAACATCCAATCAAAATTTTTAGCTAGCCCTTTTGTTCAATATAGTTAAAAGTTTTAGAAATTAAGTCTTTGAGGATGACAATCCCCCACAGCCCTCAGGGTAAGGGTTGTGATTATGCCCTAGGGGCATTTAAGGTTTTTTTTTATAGAAAGCGTTGTTGTAGAAAATTCTAAAAGGAATCATTTGATTGGAAATTGAAATGGCTAGTGCCCTTTTTTTTATAGTCAAAAGTGATCGGAAGGCAACTAACACCCCTTTAGACCAGACTAGGGCACTTTAGACCAGGGCACTTCGTATCGAGGGAGTGGTCGTAGAAACTTCGAAAAGGGTTCATTCGATTGGAAATTGGAGTGGCTTGTGCCCATTTTAATAGTCAAAAGTGATTGGAAGGCAACTAACACCCTTCCACACCCACCATTTCCCCAAACACATCCAATCCAAATTTTGAGATAGCCATTTTGTTCAGCGTAAGTTGATGTCCAGATAGAAATTATGTTTTTGAGGAGGACACTCCCCCACAGCCCTCAGGGCAAGAGTTGTAAGTTATGCCCTGGGGGCATATAAGGTTTTTATAGAAAGTGTTGTTGTAGAAACTTCAAAAAGGGCTCATTTGATTGGAAATTGAAATGGCTAGTGCCCTTTTTCATGCTCGGAAGTGATTGGAAGGCAATTAACACCCCTTCCACGCCCACCATTTATCCAATCATATCCAATCAAAATTTTGAGATAACCATTTTGTTCAAAGTAGTTGAAAGGTCCAGAAATTATATCTTTGAGGATGACATTCCCCCCACAGCCCTCATGGTAAGGGTTGTAAGTTATGCCCTGGGGGCATATAAGGTTTTTATTGAAAGCTTTGTTGTAGAAACTTCAAAAAGGGCTCATTTGATTGGAAATTGAAAGGGCTAGTGCCCTTTTCATGCTCGGAAGTGATTGGAAGGCAATTAACCCCCTCTCACGCCCACCATTTCCCCAAACACATCCAATCAAAATTTAGAGACCGCAATTTTGTTTAACGTAGTTGAAAATTCTGGAAATTAGGTCTTTGAGGATGACAACCCCCTCACAGCCCTTAAGACAAGGGTTGTAATTTATGCCCTGGGGGCATATAAATTGTTTATAGAAAGCATTGTTGTAGAAACTCAAAAAGGTCTCATTCGATTGGAAATTGGAAGGGCTAGTGCCTTTTTTAATAGTCGAAAGTGATTGGAAGGCTTGACATTTTTATAGTAAAGAATGATGTGGATAGAATGTATTATTATTATTATTTTAGACCAGGGCACTTCGTATCAAACAAATTGTCAGAGGAACTTCAAAAAGGGCTCATTCGATTAAAAATAGAAAGGGCTAATGCCCTTTTCAATAGTCGAAAGTGATTGAAGGACAACTAGTCCCCCTCCCATGCCCACCCTCCCATTTGCCCATTATGTTTAAAAACAAAATTTTGCCTTAAGATTAAATCAAAATGCACTGTGTTAATGCTAATTCCCAATAAGGCATCTCAGCAGTATCCCAAGAACAACTGAGGGTATTATGTTCAAACTTTCGGGGCTACTTCTGCTCTTAAAATTCAAACAAATCAAAATAGCGTAAGTGTATCCAAGCTATCAAAGAAAGTAAACAGATTTTTTTTGCAAATGGTATCAAGTTTTATATTTCAGGTCAACTAGAGGAGGTATGAAACTAAATTAAACACTACTATTTGTGTCCAGATATTTAAAAGGGTGTATGTTGTTAAAAATTGCTGAAAAATTTTCTCCAGCATACAAATAGCAGACCAAACTATAAAGTCTTAAAAAAAAAACGAAAAGATTTAAGCTATTATTTTCTTTTTCCTTGAAAAGACTATGTCTTCTTCTTCTATTTAACAGCAGGCAGGCTTTTCAGTATGTCAATATAAACCAAACAGAAATTAATTAAAAAAAAAACTTTTCCACAAAATAAGTTTTTTCAAAGAAAAGTAAAGAACTCCATTAAACCAAAAATGAGCAAAAATAAAATCAAACAACATACCAAGCGTGAAACTACCGCAAATCAGCATCGATATATAAATGAAACCCAAAAGGAACAGAAATTACAATAAATAACCAACTCAAACTCAAAACGAGCAGAAATTAACATGAGTAGGACTCAAAACCCCTATGCCTTCCCAAGACCAGAACATAATTTGCACTTTACTGAAAATATATAAATGTTTTTACTTGTATAACTTTAATAAATTACATAATATTAACATTCCAACAAAATCAGTAAACTTTTGTTTATATGCTTAGGACTATATCTAGCCCAATTAGGGGGGGGGGGGGAACTGGGACATAATTGTGACAGCATTTATTGGAATGAGCATTGAACAGAGAATCAAGTCAGGGTGGCAAATGTGGCCCATCATTCTCATGGTTATTTTAAAAACGGAATGCATAATTATTACAATTTTGGAACATTATTCTCAACAAAATAGCACCAAAACCACAAATCTCAGAAAATTTGATTTTGTGCACACATAAATTGACAAGGTTTTGCTTGCTTTCCTTTATAATTATACTTTTCAATACTGCCCTGTTTTCAGAGAGAATGAAAGCATTGCTTTTAAGATATAGTAATTTTAGCTAAAGTATTTAGCCATCTATTGCTTGGAGTGCTCAAATAAGCAGACATAAAAACATGTAAACAGAAGATGGAATATCTAGAAGGAATTTCTTGGCTGAATAAGCGGAATCACTCTATAGGAGTTATTTATGCCAGAGTGGGTAAGCTAATTCAAAATTTTAGCTTGTAATAACATTATTACAAGCTATTACAAGAAAGTTCCACATCCACACTTGAACAAAAAACTTATCTCATGTGGAATTAATGCAGACCTTGTGGGCTGGATCTCAGCTTTTCTTACAGATAGAACATAGAGAGTGAGGCCTTTTACTAATGAACGAGAATCAATCCTCTCTGAGAGATGTGGTGTCATGCAGGGTAGTCTTTGGACCTACCCTATTCAACATCTATATAAATGATATTTTTCAATTAACTAAAAATCATCTAACTCTCTATATGGATGACTCAAAATTGTTTGGTGCAGTCAATCATGAGTCACTACAAGCAGATCTTGACCATATTCAAAAATGGGCAGCAACACAGCACATCAGCTTTAATATTGACAAATGTAGTGTTATTCATTTTGGCACGTCCAACCCAGGTTTCAAGTATACTATGGTCAATCCAGCTGTAAACTAGCACTCTGCTTATGACACATAAGCTTACTTCACAAGAAACCCCCCCCCCCCCCCAATTCATTTGCCAATTTCCCAAAATATTGGCACTGAAAGGAGAGGACATTCAAAGAAGCTGTTTAAACCATCTGTCAAAACGCAACACCAACAACAGTTTTTCTCCTGCCATGTAGTAAACCACTGGAATAGTCTGTCAAATAAAAGAGTCTCAGCACCCAATAATGAAGTGTTCAAGAAGTCACTGGATGTTGAATGGAATGGTGTCCCCTGGAAGTACCAGATGAATGCACTTGATGTTTAATCATTCACATCATCAAGTATGGAGCATGTAACAGATCATGATGGATCTTAATTTGCTCTAAAGTACAAATTAAGGTAATTACAGGGGGAAGATAATAAGGTAGGTAACCATTCATTAATTCTGCTTGTAGGTCAGAAATCAGATAAAAAAAGAAGAAAAACATACCACTTGACTTCACATTCAATAATATTTTCAAACATGATTACCACTGCCATTGTAATTGCATCTCAGACCCCCCACCTCCAAATGGGCAATGTATAGCCCTAGGACTTTGTAGGTTTGATTTTATTGTGCTTAATTCTAATTAAATAAAAGAAAAAGTTTATGCAACTGAAAGTAAGGAGCAACACTAAAACTTAAAATGAACAGAAATTATTATGCATATGAGAGGGGCAGCCCCCTCCTCAATAATTTGCTGTTTACACTAGAGTTTGACTTTTGCTGCATCAACATTAAAAAAAAAAACTTTAGTGCAAAGAGCAAGGTATTGAGGAGGGAAATTCCCCCTCATATGCATAATAATTTCTGTTTGTTTCAAGTTTTAATAGTGCTCCTTACTTTCAGTTGCATAAACTTTTCTTTTATTTAATTAGAATTAAGCACAAATCAAACCTACAAAGTCAGCTATTTTGTATGTACCGTAGGGCATATTACTGACCTACAAATAAAGTGAACATACCACTAGATGCCAAAGCATAGCATATATTAAATATGTAACCTAACCTAGGTTCCTTTTTCCCCTCTTCTACTGGTGAATCTTCTGCAGGGAAGATTTTCCACAGAAAAGAGAAAGTAAGAGTAACAAAAAGAAACTTGTGTAGGAATTGTGGCAAATTCCCCCAGTGTAAAATTTCTCCTGTAAAGTTCATCCCCCAGAAACTTCCTTCCCCATGGAAAATATCCCAAGATTCACCACCACCCTCCACCAAAAAAATGTATGCATACTTCCCAAAAACAAATACTATACGTAAACAATGGGCAAATTTTATAACTTAAAGACCTTTCCCCAGGAGGTCTGGAGGGTCTTATATTTTATTACATAATTTTATATATTTAGAATTAGCACAACAAGCCAGTTCTTTTGATATATCTGTTGATATCAAAACTGTGTTTTTTAGAGTTTCAGTTACTATTGAGCTGTATTGCTCCTTACTTATAGTTTGTTACCACAAATGTTTCATAATTTCAGTATGACTGTTGACTGAACAATATTCAACTGATACAAGTTGTTGACTATTGACCGATAAGATAGCACAAAATCTTTTTACTTTCTTCCATCATTGCAAATGATAATCTTGCAAATAAGAATATTATCTTAACTTACCATGTGAGTAAGCAAGATGGGTATTTTCTCATCATAGTAACTGAATAATTGTGTGATAAAATTAAATGATTGAATTGTGAAAGAATGTCAATACCTATGTCAGTGTAATTAAACCAAGAAAAACAAAATTTTTTCATGGTAAAAAAAAAGATTACACAGGCAACGTGCAACTTATTTATTATTCAAAAGCATAAACACAGGTCTAACTGTAACATAAATTCAAAAACATAACAAAAATGTAACATTTTTAAGACTGTAACATAAAAAGTAACCTTTTTCTTCAAACATACCAAAAATGGTATGAACATATCCTTGAAGATTTTTTCACATGGTTATTTTCCAGGGTGGAGGGGTATTTTCAACTGGAGGCGTTTTTCCCAGGGAGAAGGGGGGAGGGGAGGCCAGTTGCCCTTCAATCACTTTTGACTTTTAAAAGGGGACTAAAACTTTCAATTTCCAGCAACTTACAGTTTTTGCATTTGAAAAGAAGCATTTTAGTTTGAGGGAATGTGATGAAGTGCATAAGGTACATGGAAGGCACATGGATTTTCATTCATTTATAGTTATATTTAAAATAGCTGGAAAAATTTGTTTTCATAATAAAGTTGTATGTAGGATTTTTTTTATAAGTAGGCTAGTATGTTCAACCAATAAATTGTAAAACATATTTTAGCTTCCCATTTCCTCCCCATCTCCCCAACTCCCACAGAACCAACAAAGGGTGATAGGGCAGCTTTGACAAAAGACAGAATTCTAAATTACTTCACTGCTCAAAAAGAGTGACTTCAAACAGACAAAGGATTAACTAACAAAGACTTTACAAATGCTGCCTTATGGTTTAACTGCAACAAGACAATGATTAGGTACAATCTACCTTTGTGTTTTAGCAGAAAAGGATCTAAAAACATCTTTATAAGGTCTGTGAATGAAAAGGGTGGGCTAACTGTGTTGGCATGCATTAATGCTAAAGGTGAGTATCCCCCCTCCCCCTAGTAGTGTACAAGGGTACCAAGACAAACAAAAGTTTCCTTGAAATGGTTCCAGGAGGTGTAAAGGCTTTCCATAGCAATTCAGGATGGATGACATAGGATTTGCTTCTCAAATGGATGGAAGAAATATTTTATCAATGGTTAGTTGAAAAGGGTTACAAAAAGGTTGTTTCAACTATGGATAACCACAGTAGTCATATATACTTGAAGTCATCAGCATTTGCTAGAAGAAAAAATATTAGGCTAGTGTGCATCTTACCAAATGCAACCTACATTTTGCAGCCCTTAGATGTAGGTATATTTAAGCTGCTTAAAAGCAATTGGAAGAGTCACATAGACCTCTGGACAAAAGGACAAATGGATGAAAATGGCAAGAGAATTGAAATTATCAATTGTGGTCCTCTGAAAGTGGCCAAGAAGATGTCTTTTTGTCAACATCTTCCATATATCTTTAGGAAGACAAGGACCCCAGAAACATGTAAAAATGAATTTAGGAAAAGTGGAATTTTTCCTGTGGGTTCCCAAAACATTAATTTTAGTAGGTTAACTGAACTTAGACATAATCAGGATGTAGCAAGGCCTACAGACAGTGTACATCACCCTATTTCAAGAAGGACAAAGAAATTCTAGAAAAAGTTTAATGAAGAGCAACCAAAATGGTCAAAGGCCTTAAACAAATGCCATACAAAGAGCATTTATGTCACTTGAAGCTTCCTACTCTTGCATACTGGAGGAAACGTTGTGACATGATAATGATCCACACAAAATTATTTCCAAAAATGTTCTCCCTTCTCCTTATCCCCCCAGAACATTCTCTGACTAGAGGTCATTCCAAAAAGAACTTCAAGCAATTCTCCTTAGTCCAAGAAAGAAGCCATTTTTTCAGCCAACAAGTAACAAACTTGTGGAATCTACTCTCTGAAAATACAGTGGCTGCTGATTCAACAGGTGCATTCAAGAAAAACCTAGACAAAGAATGACTACAGCAAGAGTTTCTGTACAACTGGGAAGCTGTTGAGCCCTCAACCCAAATTTAGCAAACAACCCATAGAAGTCATAACAGAGCATTACAAGGATGAAAATCCTCAAGAACTTTCAAGGCAACAAAAACTTTCAAATTAGAAAATATATTGGCTGAGAAGTATACTTAGAAAATATTTTGGCCTTCACATTAATTGCATATATTTTGACCAATTGTAAACCTGGCTTGGAATAAATATTGAGAAGCAGCGCTGCCAACGATTTGAAATAAATATTCCAAAGCAGCATTGCCAGCAGGATAACAAAAACAGAACCAGATAGAGAAGTGAGCAGGCTTGTAAGCACTGTTGGCAGGACGACTGCACGAAAAAGGATGCCTCCTAAATGGGATGACAAACAGAAGCTAGTTAGCCCAAAAAAGTCCCTAGACTTCTGTTCTGGATGTAAATGTGGTATCAAATCAGATTCAAAGGCTGTTTTATGCAATGGGTGTGAAAAATGGCTATGTATTGAGTGCCTAAACATGCCCACCATAGAGTACGAACTTTTTACAAAGATGTCAACCATTGGAGACACGCAGTGGTACTGCCTGATCTGTAAGCACTCTGGTACATCAGGAGACCCCCCCCCCTCATTAGCTGAAATTTCGAATTTAATATCATCTAAGGGCCCTAGTGCTTCAGCTATTGCAGAAATAGTTAAAGGAGCAGTAGAAAAGCTTAAGCAAGACATTACCGCAAGGATAGATGAAGTCAAAGATTGTGTTAACAACCTTGAGAAGAATGTGGCCAAAAAATGCACCATCTCAGAAGTTTTAGAACACATTGGGGCTGCAATGCTGGAGGAAGCATCTGAACTGAAAAAAGCCATCAATTCTCACCTCAAAGACAAAATCCAGAGGTTGTTCAGGCAGGAGAAAGATAGAGAGCAGAGAAAACTCAATTTGGTTGCACCTGGTGTACCACTGCAGCCAGGAGTAAATAATGACAAGACATTCATCAAGGTCACCTTGCAGAGCAGTACAGGATTACAGGTGCAAACATAAGCAACGTCAGATGCTTATTAGGGCAACCTTTGCCAACTGAAAGATCTGAAGCCAGCAGCCTAGAACCAACCTCCTCCAATTCTCTTCTCTGTCCCAAACATTAACTTGAAAAGATGCATTCTACAAAAATCTTACAAGCTTTGCCAGGAAATCCATTTCAGGGTGGATGCATCCCAGGAAGATCAGGAGAAAAGGAAAGCCTTATCTGCTGAACTCAGATGTTGGATTGAGCTAGGTGAGCCAAATTTGGCTATCCACTGTGGAACAATTGTTCCAAAAAACTTGATTGGTCTGGGTGGGAGCCACCCCCACAAGCCCATGAACTATTAGATACACCAGCTACCAGCCCTGTACATAGTGTAAATAATGACCCAGAAGTCTTTGTGTCACCAGTTAGTGCCTATGAACTTTCCGACTCATCATCCTACAAGTCCTTTGCAAATGCAAGTCTCAACCAGTCAGATCCTCCAGCTCTTCAATATCCATTCTGGACAAGCCAGTCAACATGAATCACTGCCATAAGGAAGTACTCAACCAAAAAAAGCAACAAGTAAGTCAAGGTTTCTCCACTCTAATAACAAATGTTGACCAACTCCCAAACAAAATCAATGAGCTGAAATCTTTGATTTATGCAAATGATTATGATATTATACTCCTTACTGAGGTGAGTCCCAAGAATTCAACAAACCAGCTCCTAAATTCACATGTTAGCCTGCAAGGCTACCATACTATATCGAACTTGTCATCTAATTATTGCCACCATGGAACACTTGCACTGGTTAAATCCTCTTACACCGTCACCACAATTGACTACTTCACCAGAAGCCCCTATGCAGAAACCATTTTCTTTGATATTTCAGTTCCAGGGAATAAAGACAACCATTCTGTCAGAGTCGGCTGTGTATATAGAAGTCCATCAGCACTATCACCAGAGGAAACAGATGGGAAACTAGCAGAGCTCATTTGCAAGATTGCAGACACCCACCAAGGTGATCTTCTAATCGCAGGTGACTTCAACCTGCCTAACATCACCTGGAAAGACCAGTTTCCCTACATCTCATCTGGTCCTACAAGCCCAATCGTTGACATTATTCATGATACCCTTCTCCACCAAATTGTTGACCAGCTGATGCGTTTTAGGGAGGGACAGCAACCAAACCTTCTCAACCTGGTATTTCTCAGGAGACCAGGAGCTCTCCTCTCTACCTCTTACATGCCCCCAATTGGAAAGAGTGATCATGTCACCATAGACATTAGAACAACATTCCTCAAAGTAATGAATCACTACATCAAGAAGACCTTTATTAACTATGAGAAGATTAGAATGGATCTCAACAGCATTAGATGGGACAATGTCTTATCTGGTTCTCTAGAACAGCAATGACAGTGCTTCAAAGAATTACTGATAAGCAAAGCAAATCAGTACACCTTGAGCAAGCTCGTCCCCAAACCAAGAACACTTACAATAATGACAAAAGAGATTAAGAGGAAATCAACTGTAAAAGCAGACAATGGAAGAAATATAAAAAAGCACCACTCCCCTAAAAATAGAGAGAAATATTCCAAAAGCCAGAACAAACTTAAAAACTTGATGTTGGCCTTGTACATGAGCTTTGAATTTTAACTTGCTGATGAAGCCAAGACAAACCCAAAGAAGTTTTGGCAGTTTGTCTCTAGCCAGGACCACAATAGACAGTGTATCAAAAAATTGATAACAGAGCAAGGTGAAGAAACTGCAGACACTAGCAAGCTTGCTGACTTACTGAACCTACAATTTGTCTCAGCTTTCACCACTGAACCAGATTGCCCTTTACCCTCCCCACCAAAATACAATGTAAAAGCCCCAATGGAGAGCACCACTGTATCATCTACAGATGTCCTTAAACGTCTACTGAAACTAGATGCTAACAAGTTGCCAGGGCCCAATAATATACATCCCAGACTATTAAAAGAAACTGCAGAAGTGATAGCAGAACCCCTCACAAGAATCTTCCAGACATCACTTATCTCTTGAGAGCTACCAGCAGACTGGAAAGTAGCCAACATAACACCAGTATTCAAAAAAGGTGATTGCACCAAATCTGAGAATTATTGACCTATTAGCCTAACTTCAGCTGTTGTGAAGATACTTGAACGTACAGTCAACAATTCAATTCTCAATCATTTAACCAAAAACAAGATCTTGTCACCCAAGCAGCATGGATTCAAGTCAGAAAAATCAATCAAAATGAACTTATTGGAATCATACAAAGAAATTAAAAATCTGATTGACCAAGGACATCCAGTCAACCTACTGCTGCTGGACTTTGCCAAGGCTTTTGACAAGGTACTCCACATTCAATTGTGCTCCAAATTATCTGCCTCCGGCATCAATTCAGCTGTGATAGACTGGCTAATGAATTTCCTCACCAACTGCAAGCAGAAAGTCCACTTATTTGAGATGGGTGGCCAGCCAATCTACTCCCATGAGGCCAAGGTAATGAGCAGGGTACCACAGGAAACTGTATTAGGCCCAACCCTTTTCTTGATGTACATCAACAACATTTTCAATTATGTAGATAATAGTATGCATTTGTTTGCTGATGATGCCAAACTGTTTGGCATTGCAAATCCACAGACCATCCAACATGACATAGACAGGCTACAGGATTGGACTCAAGACTGACTCCTTCAATTCAATACAATCAAATGCTGTATTTTGCACCTTGGACCTAACAACCCAATGGCTACCTACTCAATTTACAATCCTATCACAAAAACAAAGGAGCATCTAGAGAATAGAGAAGAAGAAAGGGATCTTGATGTCATCACTGATGACAAGTTGAAGTTCCACAGCCAGGTCCAGCATGTTGTTTCCTGTGCAAATTCCAGCCTTGGCCTATTAAAACAGACCATCAGTAGCCAAGAGGCAACAATATTCATAAAATTATATAAAGCTCTCATCAGACCCCATCTTGATTTCAGCATGTGCCTTGCAGGTCCTTCTTATTGGCAAGATGTAAGGCTTATCAAAAATGTTCAGAGGTGAGCAAAAAGTGCATGAAAAGCCTAAAATGAACTTCATATGAGGACTGCCTCAAGCAACTGAAGCTATCTACCCTCATCTAGAGACGCATGCATAGCAATATGATGCTGACTAACAAACTTTGAGAAGAAAACTCTACCATCTTTAGCAGCAGTCATAGCACAAGAGGACACTCCAAGAGGCTGCCAAAGTTAAGCTACTGATCAAGAACCTGTCAAATGTACTTCTCAAGAAGAGTCATAAACCACTGGAATCAATTGGAGGACTCAACTGTCAGCCCTCCCTCAATCCAGTCATTCAAATGCCACCTTACAAGGAGTGGGAGAAGAGGCAGTGGAGGTTCAATTGGGAGTTGTTAACTCAAGAGCACTATAGGTCCAGAGGACCTTAAAGCTCTCAAATGGATTAAGGTAAGGTAATATTTGCATATTGGCAGATGGTTGTGGGTAAAGTATACTGGATTTGCAGTCAACATATTTTAGTTATAATTACTCTGCATATTATGAAATAGGCCTAAGTATTTTTTTTTTAACATGTTTCCTTCTCAATAGCTAGACCTTTAACGAAGATATTTTAGGAATTTAATGAGGTGAAAACTGTGTTATTATAATGTTAAGTTTTTTCACTGCACAGTTTGCCAGCTGGGGTGATACCTACCTTGGTCATGTTGTAATTGTTTACAAATACTTTCTTGGGCTTGCCAATCAACCCATGATTGACTACTGTCTTGCTGCCACATCTTTTTTTTTAGACCTGAGACCCTCCTAAACTAGAAACCTTTAAAATTTCCTATTTCTGGTCTCTTTTCTGCTCTTTATCTCTTTCTCATTGCTTGATCTTTTCTTATAAAATTCAGCCTAGATTTAAAAGCCCCATTTTTGGCCAATCCCACGTTAAATAAGGACTTGGATGCTTCTTGTGCAAATTATCATTTTTAATACATTGGGTATGTGATGTCATGGGTCACAACAGGCACAAAGATGACTATTGGGTGGAATGCTCTCAAGAGGACTTTGTCAATCAGGTAAAGAAGATTTAGACAGGTAGGCTATTTAGAAGACAAAGAGACAAATTTTTACTCTGAAAGTTGTCTAGACAATATGGAATAGGCCTTAAACATATTTTGGTAGGCTCTATTATCTGTAAGACACAAAAGAAGTGAAGTTTGGTAAATGCTAAATGTAAATTGAATTAATGGACAAAACAAGAACCAGAAAAACAAGAGTGACAGGTGGTGGAATACATGGAATATATATAATTTAGACTATATATTTGCATATTAGCAGATGGTTGTGGGGAAAGTATACTGAATTTGCAGTCAACATGTTTTAGTTATAATTACTCTGCATACGCCTATAATGAAATAGGCCAAAGTATTATTTTTTTCTTAACATATTTCCTTCTCAATAGCCCCTAAGCTAGACCTTTAAAAAATATATTTCATGAATTTAATGAGGTGAAAAATGTGTTATTTATAATGTTAAGTTTTTTCACTGCACAGTTTGCCTGCTAGGGTGATACCTACCTTGGTCATGTTGTAATCCTTTGCAAATATTTTCTTGGGCTTGCCAATCAACCCATGATTGACTACTGTCTTGCTGCCACATCTTTTTTTTACCTGAGACCCTTCTAAACTAGAAACATTTAAAAATTCGTATTGCTGGTCTCTTTTCTGCTCTCTACCTCTTTCTCCTTACTTGATCTTTTCTTCTAAAATTCAGCCTAGATTCAATAGCCCCATTTTTGGCTGATTCCACATCAAATAAGGACGTGGACACTTCTTGGGCGAATTATCATTTTAATACTCGTGCTTAGGTCTTTCACACTTAGTGTTCGACCATACTATTAGAGCCGTACTAGTTGTACTAGTCCGTACGTCAGCTGGCGGCGCATCACATCGTGTCACCAGCTGATGTTGATTTTCTTGTTAGGAAGGATATTCAAATCAGTTCAAAATACCCCAAGTGACATATCGTAAAAATCCGATTGACGGACAAGTCTGTTGAAGCCCTTTAGAACTCTGAAAACACACACTATATAACGAAATATGTAAATTTGAGGAAAAAATGACACAAACAACAACACTCATAAATCTGTAGAATCACGTGTCGTTTTTCAGACTTTTCAATCTCTTGATTTTGAATAAACGCTAGTGCTTGCTTCCCCCTTTGTTTGTGTTTTGATGATACCAGTTGTTATACTCAATAAAACCCAATTAATCACCGTATATTTCTTTCAGCCGATGGTGTGTCACAATAGTAAAGCATCTTTTGTTCGTTATTTGTAGCGAAACACAAAAGAAGTTCGGACTCGGTTTGTTCGGGGGAAGAGGAAGAAGAACAAGACACAATTAGTTCTTACATATATACCTTACACAATCCAAAGTAGAACCAGCTTTGAGGCCTTAATTTGGATAAATTTGAACAATGGAAGCCGTGACGCATTTGATTGCAAGTTGATTCTGCTTTCTTTCTCCATTGTAACAAGCAGTGGCGTCGCGACGGGAATAGCAACCCAAACTTCTTAAGATTTGTTGAAATTTGGACCAATACCTTTCTTCTTTCCGAAATCAAAAATGAATCTTTTGGAATGAATATGGTAAAAGACAAAAATTTTTAACTTTGCATTTTCATATTTTCGCCAAATTGGCCCAATTTCAACTAAGAAAGTTAAATCTGTTTGTGACCTTATATAAAATATTCACCAATCGAATTTACTGCAGGACAATACTGTAGGAAAAGTGAAGGTAAATTGTATTGTAGAAAATATAACCCTGACTTTGTATGCCAAGATCAGTACAAGCTAAAGCCCCAATGATCTGCTATCACTAGTCATTGTCGACGACCATCTGCACGTAGAAGAAGAAATCTAAAAGATGAAGACAAAGACTTTTATTGTACATACATTTTTATTAATAAACAAATTTACAAACGTTAGTAGAACGTTTTATTCTTAGGGGACTGAAATCAATATTAAATAGGTAGGAAAGGGTAATTTCCACTACGAAGTCATTCAATCAAGGATTGTCTACCAAATTTTAAGAAATTCACTGTAAGTATAGCCAGGACAGCATAAGTAAATATAGCAATGCAAAAAAAAAAACAGCTTTCGGTGGATAAATCTTGTGCTCGCTTCTGATTTTGAATAATATATTTTCCCCTTAGCTCATGGAAGTTTTTGATATGAGACGTGTACAATGCATATGGTAGGCCAAGAGGATCGAAAAATTCTATGTTCTTCGCTGTTTGAAAGATGCATAGCCAATGACCCGTCATTACATTTGACGGGTGATTATTGGATTTGTGTTCATGGTGCCAAGTCTAATAGAACACTACCATCGGGGGTAATTTTTCAATAGGTTTCAATTATAGTCAGTAAGATTAATACTATACTCTCCGTCAATGGCTCTGAAATATAGCAATGCAAGAAAATCACAGCTTTCGGTAGATAAATCTTGTACTCGCTTCTGATTTTGAATATCAGATTTTCCACTTAGCTCATGGAAGTTTTTGATATGAGACGTGTAGAATGCATATGGTAGGCCAAGAGGATCGAACAATTCTATATTCTTCGCTGTTTGAAAGATGCATAGCTAATGGCCCGTCACTACTTTTGACGAGTGATTATTGGATTTGTGTTCATGGTGCCAAATCTAATAGAACACTACCATCGGGGGTAATTTTTCAATAGGTTTCAATTAAAGTCAGTAAGATTAATGCTATACTCTCCGTCAATGGCTCTGAAATATAGCAATGCAAGAAAATCACAGCTTTCGGTAGATAAATCTTGTACTCGCTTCTGATTTTGAATAATAGATTTTCCACTTAGCTCATGGAAGTTTTTGATATGAGACGTGCAGAATTCATATGATAGGGCAAGAGGATCGAACAATAGTATATTCTTCGCTGTTTGAAAAATGCATAGCTAATGACCGTCATTAAATTTGATGGGTGATTATTGGATTTGGGATCATGGTGCCAAGTCTAATAGAACAATACCATCGGGGGTAATTTTTCAATGGGTTTCAATTTAAGTCAGCGAGATTAATGCTATACTTTCCGTCAATGGCTCGGCAAAGTTACGCACTTAACGTACAGTACCCGTTAGGACAATACTCACATCTAGAGTACCAGACAAGTCCAATACAAGGATACTGTGACTTTTTGCGTGCATATCGGTTATGCCTTTCAAAAAGTTGTTAATCTTGATCTAGGGATAGAATTTTCAATCCATATAGGGTCCTATTGAATTTATCAGAGGATAAATGGTAGAGTGGAATTCCATTTACTTTATACACAAGAGAGGAAAGTCCAAATATTTGAAATTTGTACGGGAAACTTGTCTATGATCCTTTACCACTAGCCCTTTTTATAAGCGACAAAGCAGGTTTTGAAGGAATTTCACCATTGTTAATTTAAGAGTTGGTATAGGTGCGCGAACTTGTGGAAATATGTCATTGATTGGTAATTGTGTGAGGAACGAGCACTTGGATATTATTTCTACTGGCGCTTAATTTTTCAATTGCCAAAGGGTCAGAACTCATAACCTGTTGTTTTCGTACATGAATTTTTGCTGAAGTGAGAGAGACTGTTGCAACAGGGGCATCAGCAAGTACCTTTTTCGAAATAAAATTGGACGAGGCAAGTTGTAAGTTTGTGGCAATCTTAACACTGGGAGGCATCCATTGGGGTATATTAGATATTTCATAATTTATTTTCCCAACTAAGTGTAAATCAGTATCTGTCGCCTGTCTAAGTACATTGGTAGAGTTATAGTCCGTTTTACATTCATATCCAACGGCTAAACCCCACAATTTCTTATTGGACGTTGGAGTCATAAACATCTAGCTTGCATAGTTTGAAAGATTGTTGCTAGTGCTCACTAATGTTCCATTTATGTAGTTCCTGATTTGTCTAAACAAGTTGTGTAGTACACAGTTTTCAAGGAATAGCCCCTTGGCAACACTTGGGCTTTAATTGTTAGATTTTTTTTTACTGTCACATGCAAATCTATAATTGTTGAAGTCAAATCTATGATACAGTCTTCACTGGAAGAAACTTGAAAAGAGACATTTTCAGAGAGCGGTTGTTGTGGGTTGAATTGTTTAAACAACTTAGCAAACCAATTACCAAGACCGTAGCCGGGCATTGGCGAACGACCTTTGTAATAGTCCATTCCTTGACCCAGTTATCGTGGTCTAAAAGTAGCAACATAAGGAAAAACGATCGTATTTTTTCTTTTAGCCAGCTCTTTGTTGAATTGGATAAAAATGATCACATCCAAACCTCTTGGTATTGCCAAGGAATCAAATAATTAAGTTCTTAGTGTTAACTGACAAAGTCCCAAATATGAAGTGTTTACAGGAATATACTGAAGGTGCTTTATATTGTAGTGATCAAATAATTTAGTTCTTAGTGATAACTGACAAAGTCCCAAACATGGAGTGTTTACAGGAATATACTGAAGGTGCTTTATATTGTAGTGATGAATATATTCGTGAGCGGTTTTTCGTTCGATAATAGTTAGGGGGCATTGCTATTGCCAATTCTTGATGTCTCTACAAAGGATGCCTAAAGAAATGTACAGCTCTCCAAGAGGGGGCTGGGTGCATAGTCTGCAAAAATAACACACTCCATCCCACTGGTGGTTGTATCACTTTTAACTTTGACTATATTCTATTTAAAAACAAGAGCATCTCTCAGATTATCGTTGAGATAAATCTTTTCATTCTCAATGGGAGAGCTAATGTAAATCGTGCCATGTTCCATTGAACAGTTTAACTGGAATGCGCCATTCTTACGAGCAGAGATTCTTATATTAATTGCATGACACAAATCATTCATACTACCAAATTCTATGTGTGGTAGTGTGACAAAGGGGTATTCAATAGAGTTAAGTGATTCTATCGATTCTTCGATAAGGAGTGGTCAATCGTTTGGTTGATCTTTTATATCATATGCAAGATATATTCTAAGGATATCACATATATATTTGAGAATACAATCGACAAGAGAAAACTTCGTACTTTCCCTTGAATTTGATAGGGGGGGGGGTTGTCCAAAAGTCAATTGTTTTATTCAAATCATTATAGAGGGGGTTAGACACATAGGAAATGAATATCACATAGAAATCATTGAGAATTGTACACGTCTTCAGCAAGTTCCAACAATCAAAATTAGAGTTGTACCCTAGCCAATGAACAAGCAAATGTTTCTTACCCTTGTGAGTTCGACTCTATAATATCTTTTTAATCTGGCAGATTCAATTGTTTTTAACTTTTTAACATTCATAGTCATAAAAATCACTGCGAATCTCTTCGTCTTCCATATCACATAGACGATACGGCATCGGTTAAATATCTAAGACGTTTGAAGCCTTAAAAAGCTCGGTGGACCACAGATGGTTCCCCCTTTCAAATACATTAGTAGTTTATGGATTCAAACCAACCAACACTGAATTTCTTTCTCACTTGTCTTTCACTGGAATATTGTTTAAGAAAAATGTCAAGTGTATTACGGCCTCCTCAGTGAACTTCCAGAGGACTAAGACTGGACAGGGATTGACGTGGACGCTGATTATAAATCAGTATGATTTTATCTAAATCATGAATAAAAACAGCATCATTTTTCAATGTACAATATCTTGAAAAAGGTGAATAGTTCTTATCAATCATTCACCAGTGCTGCGAATGGTTGCTGCAGGGACTATGACTATTTTAGAGCGTTGTATTATACTTCCATAAAATATTTTTTACATGTGGATTAACAAATTCCCTACCCCAATCTGTTTGAATTATCCTATAACAATCTTGTTCAAGGATGGATTCAAGAGTCTTAGCAACTTCATCACTCCTCTTTGACTGCAATAAAATGATACACATATAGGGAATAAAGACACTGATTACAAGTAAAATATATTTGTGTGGACTATTGTGACGTCTTTGAATCTCGTCTGAAGTCAACAGATCTACTTGTAATATTTACAATCGGGAAAAGATTTTAGTTTCTCGATAATGACTACCACGAACTCTATGATTTCAAAGAAGAGTGTAACTTGGTTTATTCCGTAAATACTCTGTCGCTAGCTTCTTTTTAAGTCCGGTGACTTGAATAAGTGTGGTGGGGGAGCTCAAACTTACCGCTTCCCCAGTATTCCCATAAACATGTTTCAAAATTTGAGCCATTTTAAACGTAAGAAGGTAGAGAAGTGTCCACTACCCTCAGCGAGTGAGGCTGATGCACTGATATTAAGACGCCTTCGCTTACGTCCCCTAGTCTCGTCGTCAAATCATTTCTACTCGGCGTGCTAGTATTTTCCAAAAATGATTTAGAATCATCGTTTTGGGAAGGTTGATGAATTTAAAATGTCTATGAAGGTATTTATAGAAAGGGTGGTCATATGAACTTTGGAGGGGGCTCATTGGACTGGTACTTAGACTTTCTAGTGCCTTTTTCAAGAGTGAAAGTGATCGGAGGGCAGCTACCCCACTCTTTTTTTGGTTTTAGACCTGGGCACTTCGCATTGAATGATTTATCGCATAGACTTTGAAGGAGGCTCACTGGATTGGAAATAAGAATTTCTAATGCCTGTTTTAAAACTCAAAGTGATTGGAGGGCAAATAGCCCCCCTTCCCTCTTCTCGGGCTTGTCGCAATCACCCAGAGTCTGGAGGCAACGGTTGTAAGTTATGCCCCAGGGCATATAAGCTTTTTATGGAAAGGGTAATTGTGTGAACCTTAGAGGGGCTCATTTGATTGAAAATTTAATGTTTTAGTTCTCTTATAAGAGTCAAAATTGATGGAGGGCAACCAACCCCCCTCCCCCTTCCTGACATTCTTTTTTACCCAAACGCATCCGATCAAAATCATGAGATAGCCATTTTGTTAACATTAATCCAAAGAGCATACAATAATGCCTTCAGGGTGAACACAACGATTCAGAGCCCAGGGGCAAGGGTATTAAGTTAAACCCCGGGCATAAAAGGTTTTTGTGGAAAGGACAGTCGTACAAACTTCGGATCGGATGGGGCTCATTTGATCGGAAATTGGAAGATCTAGTGCCCTTTTGGAGAGTCCAAAGTAAATGGAGGGTAACCAGCCCCTCCCCTACAAGCCTAACATTCCACAAAACATGTCAATGTCAACCTACCGACAGTCCTTAGGTTAAGGGCTGTAAGTTAGGCAGTTCTTTCATTGTTTATATAGCATATGCTACTGAGAAAGGTGGACATGTTTAAACTTTGTTTTCCAAAAAGACGAAGGGAATTCAGGTGATCGTTTCAGAGAAAGTTGAGGGGAGTGTTAAACTAATCCGAAACACATTCTGTGTCTAAGGATGGTCAAAAGGATGTAACTCATCAATGACTGGGTATATTAATTTGGGACTTTTATGAAACGATAAGGGAGATCATCAAAATGAGAATGTTTAAATGCTATCACTACTACTACAGTTACCACTTATACTACTGCTACTGCTGCTACTACTACTACCACCGCACTATTACATTCACAATATTGAGGGACAATTTGAACTAAATCAAAAGATGTTATGTACATGCACATTTTCAAAATAGTGTATCTCAAGAATCCAATTGGCTATTAAGTTGGAATTTTCAGAGAATACTAAAAGGGGAAAATCATCTGACCGAAAGGGAATATGTGCACACTTTTACTAGTACTTCCATCCCTGCTACATTTAATACTCTTACTACTAGTTTAACTACTGTTGCTATTGCAACTACTTTGCAAAAACTTGTATTGCAACTACTTGTAAGTATCGAAGTATCAGAAGGATCTAGATTGTTTAGTTTCAATATAAAATCAGTGTATACGTATATTCCTTTTGATAAATAGTTTAGTATTTTATCCAAAAAGCTTGAGGAACATAAAAATGAGATAGAAGAATTATCTGCGGGAATCGAACTAGAAACTATATTAAATTTAGTTAAAATAACTAGCAGGTATACTAATTATTTCATGTTTAGACATAATTTTTACCATCAAATTAGGGGATTAGCAATGGAAGGGCCTTTATTTCCGATGTCAGTAAATATTTATGTAGAGTATGTAGAAACTTTAGCTATAGAAACATATTTTTTAAAATCTATATTTTGGGGCAGATGTATGGATGATATTTTAGTTATTTGGAATTATGGGTAATCACAAATTGAAGGTTTTTTTGAACATTTAAATAATTTGGGACGAGAATTAATTTTTACAATTGAAAAAGAAACAGAGAATAGGTTACCGTTTCTAGATATTTTGACCCATACAAATAATGCCGAACTAGCATTTTCAATTTACCTTAAGCCGACTAATAATCAACCGTTACTCGTCTTTCGCATCAAATCATCCCATCAAAGTAAAAAGGTGTGTGGTTGTTTCTTTAGTTGATAGGGTATTAAAATTAGTATCACCAGAATACATGAGTAATGAGCTAATTTTTATTAAGGATATAATAGTAGGCAATGGCTATCTGGAAAATATGATTTCTCAAATAATTGAAAAAAGGAAAAAAAAGTTGACGAAACAAGAAATATTAGAAAAAGATGGGTCAGATCAAGAAACAAACTACATAACTTTGCTTTTTATCCCAATATTGTCATAAAAATTAAGAAGAGAATTAAAATAACATAATACAAAAACAGTATTTAAATCAGGACAAACTATAAGCTCTTTGCTAAATAATGGAAAAGATAAGGTACCGAGAAATATGCAAAAGGGAGTATACAAAATTCCATGATCTTGTGGTAAATTTTATGTGGGAAGAAGACAACAGATTTTAGAAAATAGGCTACAGCAATACAACAATGCCATAAATTGTTCTCTAAAACATAATAAAACACCGGAAACGTTTGAGTCAGCTGTTGCAGAACATGTTTATAATTTTCCTCATCACAGTATTTTATTTGATCAGACAAAAATAGTAGATACGTCTGTAGGACTTTTACAATACTTCAGAGAAATTATAGAAATAAAAAAGATGATCTATGGGGGTATTAGTATCAATAGAGATGAAGGGGGATTTAGGATCAATTCAATTTATAATAGTTTAATCAAAAAGCAGGTAAAATATTCAACCTGTACTGATTTTAATAATTGTTCTGAAACCGATGATGACCTTGAGAACCAGTGGCAGATCCAGAGGGGGGGGGGGAGTGAAGGGGCTGCGTGCCCCCTAGCGTAGTCTAAAGTAGTGTAATTTACTCAATTTACTCAAGTGTGTGTTAATTAAACTTGCTCCTAACGCAAGTTTATGGGATCAACCTATTTTGCGCCCCCTCTAAATTTTTTTTTCGGATCAACCTATTTTGCCCCCCACCCTACAAAAATCCTGGATCCGCCCCTGTCGCGACCAAAGGTCAGAACGGATTAAATGCCGGGAAAAGTAAACGAACAGCAACTAAGCTTGCAACCAAAAAAATCCGTTCAATTTATAATTCATAAATTGGTTGATGAACTTGTGAAATTTAATTAGGGGTTATGGGCGAGAGGTTAGCTGATTTTTATTGTTTTGTTCAAGTATAAATATATTCTTCATTTTTTGATAGATTTCCATTTATAAATTGTGAGGAGACGAGCGTATCATTATAGACATTCGATTTTGTTTATACGCCGGTGCATGGAAGTGTTGTTTAATATATGAGTTTTGATTCCTACTTATTTATGTTTCTTTTCTTTTTTCTTTCTCTTCGTTTGTTTAGTATGTTGTATTTCGATGTAATTTAGGTGTAAAAAAAGAATTTTTTTGTTTCATTTTCTCCCCTTTTTTCCCGTTGAGAAAGGCCCCTGGACATGGGGCCGAAATATTCGGAGTTTGTTTGTTTAATTAAGTTTATATTTTGTTGTATTTATGCATTGCTTTATCGAAATTAAAACCCGTTTTTCTTGCTTAATTTTTCGTAAATGGAAAAGCAGTGTGGTCTAAGAAATTATTTGCGTCTTGTCTAGGGGTGGCAAAAGAACAATTCAATTTCATTATTTTTGAATTTAGCAAAAAGAAATGCCAATATAATTACACAACAACCTTTTCTAGAAAAGTGCAAAATAAATAAAATAATTCCAAAAATGTTCTGTTTCAAGCATAATTTAAATACATATGATGAGGAGAAGCAAACGAGAAAGGTAAATTTACTAAACTTAAACCATATGCTGAAAGATAAACGTTTCCAGAGATCAGAAGTTGTAAAAGAAATAGATTTTTAAAACATAGCCTTTGTGATTTTCTTAATACGAATGATTTCCAAGAAATTATATTAATCTTCTAAAACCCTTTTGAACATTTTCTAAGATTATCTAGGGAATGATTAAACCCAAAAAAATTTTTGCAGTTGAAAAGGGAACAAGAAAAAAAAAAACTTTCAATGTATAAGCCTAATCATTTCCAGACCCTGAGGTGATTAATTTAAGCAAAAACGAGTTAACCAAAGAACAAAAGGAAATCCTTGAAAGAGGTATAAAATTCGGACTAAATCCTAAAAATGTACCGATAGAGGAACTTATTTCAAAGATTGAGAAAGGGATTCATAAGTTTCCAAGATATAAATAATGCAGATGACTTTAGGATAGGGGTCGTGAATATTTTAATACATTTTGGTAATTATTAAGGAAACCTTAAGAACAAAGATATAAAAGTTTTAAAAGATTAAAAAAAATATGATTCTCTAATAATAGCGAAAGCGGACAAGAGAAATACGGTAGTAATCCTAGAAAAAGATGGTTATGATAGTAAAATAGGAACAATTCTAAAGGATACTTCAAAATATAAAAAAAGTAACTCAGACCCAAGTGAATTGTATGTTACAAAATCAAGAAAGGGCTTAGAAGACCTTAAAAAATGGAAGTATCACACCACAGATGTATTACAAATTCTTTCCGAGGGGATCAGTCAGCCCAGGAATATATGGTTAGCCAAAAATACATAAAATAGGCACCCCTTTAAGACCTATAGTTTCAACAACCAATTCACCAACGGTAAAAATCGAGAAATGGGTATCAATGACACTTAAATCTTTGTTATATCTCCAAGATTCGTATATAAAAACTCAAAATTCTTAAAAGATAAATTAAAAGTATCGAAATGTCAATTCAATTTATAATAGTTTAATTAAAAAGCAGGTAAAATATTCAACCAGTACTGATTTTAATAATTGTTCTGAAACGAATGATGACCCTGCGTACAAAGGTCAGAATGGGTTAAATGCTGGGAAAAGTAAACGAACTGCAACTAGGCTTGCAACCAAAAGAATCCGTTCAATTTGCAATTAATAAAATGGTTGATGAACTTGTGAGATTTAATTAGGGGTTATGGGCCGGGGGTTAGCTGACCTTTATTGTTTTGTTCAAGTATAAATATGTTCTTCATTGTTTGATAGATTTCCATTTATACATTGTGAGGAGACGAGTGTATCATTATAGACATTCGATTTTTTTTATACGCCAGTGCATGGAAGTCTTATTTAATATGTGAGTTTTATTCCTACTTATTTATTTATATTTCTTTTGTTTTGTTTTTTCTTTCTCTTCGTGTGTTTAGTATGTTTTATTTCGATGTAAGTTAAGTTTAAAAAAAGAACATTTTTTGTTTCATTTTCTCCCCTTTTTTTCCGTTGAGAAAGGCTACCGGACGTGGGGTTGTAATGTTGCCCCTACTAACAGGGCTAATAAATTTGATAGCGTGATACAAACTGAGGCGTTGGGTAAGAAATCGGTAATCAGAATTCAGTGACAACTGATTTTTATTACAAAAGAAGATAAAAAGAAAAATAGTCTAATTCTGATTATGTTGAATATTTCTGAACCTCTTCTAGGTCTAAGGTCTAATGATCTACTTGTTCAATCCACCAATGTTTACCGAAAAGAAAAAGATTAAGTTAATTCTAGGCTATCGAATGTTTCTACTTAAAAGGTTACACTTGAATAGCTAGTCAAGGCTTGAGCTCTGGGTTATTAAAAATCCTTTAGTTCAAGCTATTGTTGATCTAAGCTAAGAATAACCGCACCTGCTTTTAATCAAATTTTCATTAACCAAAACCAAGAGATTCTCTTATTATTTCTTGAAAAGGGTTGTGTATTCCTTTGACCTTTATTAAGCTTTAACTTTAGCAGGGAAACTTAATTGAAAATATCTGGACATAAAGTTTTAGAAATTCTTAAGCTGATAATATTGTTCCCTTTTCCCCTAACCTACCTGTTTAAACATTAAGGTCACCTTTGTATAAGCATGTAGTACGGGTTTAATGAAATGAAAGAATGATTAAAAAGGGAACGGTGTTCCTCTTCCTATAAACGTCTGAAGATTCCACAAAGGGGGGGGGGGCTAAGTAATGTTATTGTCCGATAATTCCAATTTTCGGATATAAGGTCTTTATAAAGTCAAGCTAAGCCTCAAGGGACTCTAGGATGAAAAGGGGAAGCACAAATGGCTCTCCTAGCTTTCTCTTCTTGGTTAAGGTTCCTTTCCTCTTTAAACCCTCAGTTATTCAAAGCTTAAATTTCTGGGAAGAAATTTAATTTGGCTTATTCTAACCTTAAAATGCTGTTTTGTCCAAATGGCTCAAGCCTTGTCTAGGTGGAGATACTACCGAAACTATAAGCCCAATATCATCAACTTAGATTTCAGCACTAGTTGTTATTAATTTATCCTATATACGTACTAAAGTTATTTCCAAGTGACAGAAATCTTTAGAGGTTTTCTACTCATTTTAACTTTTATCTTCAAACTTTTATCCCCAAGGGGAATTCAGACAGACAGTGGTAGCTTATCGTAATTACAAAGTAAAACACTTACTCCTTGTTTGATCCAAAAAGACTACCGTGTTTCCGAGGCAAAACTACCTCGATTTGTCTCTCATCCGTAAGTTATATTCTTTTTGCTACTTGATCCGTTTAGCGACCTTCCCTCCCTCCTAGCCAATCAACCACTTTTTGTTAAAAGTAGTTTCTTTTCCAGTCTTTCAAGGCCTTGCAAAACTGGTCTAAATTAGGTCTTAAATATTTATCACGGGTTCAAAGTTCGTTTGATTCTTGGACAAAAAAGTGTCTCTACAAGATTTATGGCTAGTTACGCAAAGAGAAGTTATTTTCAAATTCAAGCTAATTTGAAATTGTCGCTATATTTCTGATCTATGAAGCGAAAGGGAATTCCAAGCTTTAATAAAATTGAGTTACGAAATTTAAACAAAATAAGGCCTCCTTACAATCTCCCCCACTTAAAATCTTAGTATAATTTTTGTTTTAAAAGGAATAAACAAAAGGAAACACAAATTTACTAAGATCTAGTGTAACTCAATTTCTCCTTATACTACTTCTAAATTCAATCCCTGAGACTTTTGGTCTCTATAACCTGTATATAAATTTCTTAATGTTCTGAATATCAGTCCTACTAAAAGAAATCCTATTATATATATAAAGAGTGTAAAAATGTTATACGTCAATGTCCAATATGTTGTTACATCTTTCGGTTTTTCTTCCTGTAAGGAAACTCGTATTTGTCTCACTTGATCCAGGCCAGTGGTTGAACTAAACCTATTCTAAAAGTAAATAAAAGTTAAATATTCAGTTTCGTCTTCCTAATGTAGTAGAACTTATGGAAAGTTCTCAGCCAGAATCCTTATGAGCTCATGCAGATATTTTTAATCTACGGGTTGTTTTTGTTTGTTGTTTCGCTGCATCCGAAATCAAACCCCTGCTCTTGTGTTGCTAAGCACAGATAAATCGACTCTTTGGTTACTTAGGTTTAAAATTGAGCACAGCTTTAATAAAAAGAAGATATATTAATTGACCTCTACGAATAGCTGAATGCTATTTTCTTATTTGGGCCTTTTCAAACTTTATTCACAATTTTTTTTCAAATTATAATTGAATACTCGAAAGAGTATTTAAAGGTGCAAAAAGGTCTAGTAACAATGGAAGACTTTAAAAATCAAAGACAAATACATTCTACGATGAAAGGAAAAAAATCTGTACCCGTTCTCTATTTTTAAAAAAAATTACGAGCTATGAAAATTTCGAACCTTTCGAATTTTCTGACCTCATCTCTTTTGTTGAAGACACTACTAGTTTAATTTAGTGTGTGGCTGAATTATAAAGAGTCTCTTATATAACTCCTATAATTTTTATCCTTTATTTGACGGATATTTTATATCCTATCGGCAGTGCTTTTTATTTTCAACAATGCTCTAAATCTTATGGGTAATACGTTTACTCTCATCTATTTTTCTTGGATGGTGCTACTACTATATTTTTACCAATGTGTATTTGTCACCATTCGCGCTAAGTTGCAATTTTCCTGTGGTATCACTTGACCGAATGTGAAAGAGGTCATAAGGGAAAATATTATCCCTAAAGAGTGGGGTAACTAACGCTAAGTTTAACTCTTCTCAAACAGAGTTCATAATTATTTAATGCCTTTTCAGCCTGGCAGTACATATATACAAAGACACCATATTGTCTTAATTTATTTAAGGTTTTGACAGCTCCCATCTTGGCCCCCCCCAAAAAAGGACTTGAATGCAGGAAACGGATTACTCCATTAACTAGTTTTTTTTTGATAAAATGATCTTAAATTGACATCTTTTTTTTCAGAATCATCCAGTGTATACAATAAGCCATTCACGGGAACCAAACGGAGATTTCCTAACCTTTTCCTAAAAATCGGATTTCCTTTCTTTCCTAAATTCGAAATATTTGGTTCTGAGCTCTACCCAAAATGTCAAATCTTAGAAATATTTCGGTATCCTGTTTACTTTAGAAGCCATTTCAGCACTGTGCTAGCTTTCTTTGTCTCAATTTTTAGCCTGGGAGACTCTAATCTAGGCTCATAATCATGAATACTCTGTGAGTATATGCATATACAGCCTTTGTGCGTTGGGATACAACCCTTTTTCATATCCCTCTGGATGCAAACCTTTTTTGCTTCCTTAAGAGGTAGACGCAACCCTTTCTTGCATCCTTAAGAGGTGGAAGCAACCCACTTTTGTATCCTTGAGAAGTGTCCTCTCAACCTCTCTCTGAAATACATGACCCCCTGTCATGACGTGTCCGTGACTTCTAGTCACTCTAGGTCTACTCCTAACGGATAACCTATATCTACAAAACTACGGAATCTGTGCCTGTGCCTTCCGGTGGTTCCCTAACCATCGCTTGGAGGCCGCAGTTTTTCGGCAAAAATTGCCCTAGAAATTTTCTTGGGGTTGGTTTATAGGTGCTGGGGCTAAACAATATCTTGCTTTGTGTCCTGTTTCACCACAGCGGATACAGGTTGGAGGTTTTCACATTCCGAATGTCTATGTGGACCCCCGCAAGTCCAGCATTTTATGCGAGCATTTTTTTTACTAAATTTATACCTGAATAATTATCCCTAGTTGGTCCTGACATATCTTTCTTTCCACAGTTCAAACATTTCTTTGGGTTATTTTTATAATTTCCTATGTTTTGAAATTCTACTCTGGAGTTATCTCTTTGTTCTCCAGGTTAGGTCTTGTCTCCTGAATCAACCACTGTTGCTCCCAAAGACATGTCTGAGGAGTCCCTGTACATTAAATCAATCGATTAAAATCTCTTTGCCAGCGCAAATATTTCATCTTTGTCTTCTGTTGTTTTAGTTTGTTCATGAACTTTCCTTCCAATTGAAGGGAGCATACCACTTTTGAAAATACTAATAGTTATGTCATCTGCCCTTATACCAGGAGCAGTTTTTGTATACTCTAGAGCCTTTCTACTAATTCGGGAGTCAAATTGGTGTACCAACTCAGATGGTCTTTGTTTCTCGGAAAGCAGTTCTTGTAGTTTTTGTGCGGCTGGTTTTTCATGTAAAAAGGCTTCTTTTAAAACTTTTTCTAAATGGTCTAAATCTTTTATTTTAGGAATATCTAAGCTTGTTGCGAATCTCTGCATTTCTCCTCGAGTATAACAAAGAGCTTGATTTATCATGGCAATATCATCTTTCCCTAAACTCCTTTGTATTTGTTTAAGGTTGGAAATCTATGAATGGATTTCATTTGGGTATGTCAGTAATGGGATGGGAGGCGCTTGCTCCACAAATAGGCTTTGAAGCCTACTTGTGACTGTGGAATCTCTATATTGCCGCTCTAGAGCGTTTATTCTAGACTCTGCGTCTTGTAGCGCAATTTCTAAATCATTGATTTTGTTTTTATTTGAACTCATGATTGTTCTATCCTTATAAACTCTTAATAAGGGAAACTTTTTGGACTTTTAAATTGTTTCAAACTACTAAAATGAGTTAGTTTATAATTTGCATAAAAATTAGCTCAATGTCTCGATTTAAATTAACCCTCAAGGCTAATAGTATGCTTACTCTTTTGAAGATGATTTAACTATTACACTAGTGTTAAAAAGGATTTAAGCAAGCTACAGATGATACGGACACTAGAACTTGTAGCAAAGAGAAAGAAGGGTAGAAGAAAGAAAGAATCTTAGGAAGATAAAAAGTAAAAGTCTGTCTGAGCTTCCCTTTTAGGTTAAAATTTTCTTTAATGAACACTTTTTCAAACTTTTCTGTCTTGGATAGGTTTGGAAAACTGAACACAACTTTCTTGTGAGGAACAGGACTAAATTTTACCCAATTTTATAAATTTAATTAATCCCCCCTCACTTGAGCGAAAGTTGCACCGAACTTGAGTACCGCTGCGACCAGTTGTACCAAACCTGAGTACCGCTGTGACTAGTTGTACCGAACCTGAGTACCGCTGCGACCAGTTGTAAGGTTGCCCCTTACTTACAGGGCTAATGAATTTGCTAGCGTGATACAAACTGAGGCTTGGGTAAGAAATCAGTACTCAAAATTCAGTGACAATTGATTTTTATTACAAAAGAAGATAAAAAGAAAAATATTCTAATTCTGATTATGTTGAATATTTCTGAACCTCTTCTAGGTCTACGGTCTAAAGATCTACTTGTTCAATCCACCAATGTTTACCGAAAAGAAAAAGATTAAGTTAATTCTAGGCTATCGAATGTTTCTACTTGAAAGGTTACACTTGAATAGCTAGTCAAAGCTTGAGTTCTGGGCTATTAAAAATTCTTTAGTTCAAGCTATTGTTGACCTAAGCTAAGAATAACCGTACTTGCTTTTAATTCAATTTTCATCAACCAAAACAAAGAGATTCTCTTATTATTTCTTGAAAAAGGTTGTGTATTCCTTTGACCTTTATTATGCTTTAACTTTAGCAGGGAAACTCAATTGAAAATATCTGGACATAAAGGTTTAGAAATTTTTAAGCTGATAATATTGTTCCCTTTTCCCCCAACCTACCTGTTTAGACATTAAGGTCACCTTTGTATAAACATGTAGTATGGGTTTAATGAAATGAAAGAATGATTAAAAAGGGAACGGTGTTCTTCTTCGTATAAACGTCTGAAGATTGCACAAAGGGAGGGGGGGGGGATTAAGTAATGTTACTGTCCGATAATTCCCATTTTTGGATATAAGGTCTTTATAAAGTCAAGCTAAGCCTCAAGGGACTCTAGGCTGAAAAGGGGAAGCACAAATGGCTCTCCTAGCTTTGTCTTCTTGGTTAAGGTTCCTTTCCTCTTTAAACCCTCAGTTATTCAAAGCTTAAATTTCTGGGAAGAAATTTAATTTGGCTTATTCTAACCTTAAAATGCTGTTTTGTCCAAATGGCCCAAGCCTTGTCTAGGTGGAGATACTACCGAAACTATAAGCCCAATATCATCAACTTAGATTTCAGCACTAGTTGTTATTAATTTCTCCTATATACGCATTAAAGTTATTTCCAAGTGACAGAAATCTTTAGAGGTTTTCTTTTTATTTTAACTTTTATCTTCAAACTTTTATCCCCAAGGGGAATTCAGACAGACAGTGGTAGCTTATCGTAATTACAAAGTAAAACACTTACTCCTTGTTTGATCCAAAAACACTACCGTGTTTCCGAGGCAAAACTACCTCGATTTGTCTCTCATCCGTAAGTTATATTCTTTTTGCTACTTGATTCGTTTAGCGACCTTCCCTCCCTCCTGCCCAATCAACCACTTTTTGTTAAAAGTAGTTTCTTTTCCAGTCTTTCAAGGCCTTGCAAAACTGGTCTAAATTAGGTCTTAAATATTTATCACGGGTTCAAAGTTCGTTTGATTCTTGGACAAAGGAGTGTCACTACAAGATTTATGGCCAGTTACGCAAAGAGAAGTTATTTTCAAATTCAAGCTAATTTGAAATTGTCGCTATATTTCTGATCTATTAAGCGAAAGGGAATTCCAAGCTTTAATAAAATTGAGTTACGAAATTTACACAAAATAAGGCCTTCTTACAGGGTCAAAATATTCGGAGTGTGTTTGTTTAATTAAGTTTTTATTTTGTTGTATTTATTCACTGCTTTATCAAAATTAAACCCGTTTTTTCTTGCTTAATTTTTCGAGCCCTACAAAACTTGGTATTTTGTCGTTCCAGTGTAATGTCATAAAATACTTTCGTCGGGCGAAAAACAGCAAAATTTACTGCTTCACCAGTGCAAAGTCGATAGAAACCAATCGCCCCCCTGGAAAACGATTTGCTGAGCCAAGCCCTACAAAACCTGATATATAGTTGGTCCAATCTAATGTCACTAAAGACTTCCGTCGGGCGAAGCACTGCGAAATTTACTGCTTCATCTGCGCGAATTCAACAAAAACTTAATATTTTATCGGTCCATTACTATGTCAGACTTCTGTCAGGCAAAGACGACGAAATTGACTGCTCCATTTGCGTGAAGTTGACAGAAACCAATATACCACCTAGAAAATGACTTGTCGTGTGGTGTCTTGCAAAACTTAATGTTTTTCAACACGTCCGTTAGCTGGGATAATTCTTGTGGCTCTACTGAAAAAAACCTTGTTGTGAAATATTGTTGTTTCTTTCGAACATATCGGAAACAGCTGACATATTTTGTTTATACATGAGGCCATTGAATAGCTAGATTACACTATCATTTTTTAGAACTTTCGCCAAGTTTTCTTAGGTAAAAAAAACTGACAATTTGAAGTTAAGTTGGATTCTGTCACTAACGATTTAGACGCTACAATAAAAGTGCTAGACATAGGGCGATCAGTGAGCGAATATGGAACTAGGCTTATTAGTCAGTTAGAAAAACTCATTTCTCAGAAATTGTCAAGAATGGAAAGAGTAGAATCAGAGACCGAAAGTTTACAGCAAGCTGGAATCGTAAGAGTCCAGCACAATTCCGGGCTCAAGAAAAAAAAAATTCCGACTCAGAAAACCTGAAGCTTATCTAACTAGGACAATTTCAGCCAAAAATCAATCCCAGTGCTCCAAACACCAGTTGCGATTTATTCGAAACTGGTGCAATGATTACCAGTACCTAGAGTATAGTGTCGAGAATGATTTAGCCTATTGCTTTGCCTGGTCGTTGTTTCTAACTAGACCTGGCCGCGAGTACAGACACAAAGAATCTTCATTTATAACAGAAAGTAGAAACTGGCACAGAATGTGTAGCAAGGGTGCCAATGCAGTAATGTTGATCACTCACTTCCAATCAAATGGTCACAAAGATTGTATAGGTGGTCTTATTTGTTCTATAGAGAGAGAGATAAATCATTGGAAAGCCTAGTTAACAAGGAGAAGCTAATGAAAGATATAGAGTAAGAAAAAGAAAGGGGAAGAGGGCGTCGTATTATATACATGTTGCTAGATGTTACTACCACTCCAGGTTAACAAGGGCTGGCATTTCGAGGGAAGAATCATGACAAGGTAAATCACGTTGAGCTAGCCAGTCTTCTTTCGAAAAACAACATCGAAATGAACCCATCGAATGAAAAACCAGATGAAGCCAAATATCACCAGCTATCTGTCGGTTAGTAGCCAAAATAAATTAATGGCTATTGTTCGAACAGAGCTAGTTCAAAAATCGTAGCAGAATTTATGAAGCTGACTTCTTTGGCATCTTCGTAGACGAAACACGCTGCCAGCCATGAAGACTGTTTAGCTGTAGGTGTACGGTACATTGATAGAGAGGGAGCCACAAAAGAGTGTTTACTCGTCATTGTAGATTCTGAGTCAAAGAAAGAAGTCGATATAGGAGAAGAAATTATACCAGTTTCGCGAAAGGCTCGTATCAATGAAGAAAAATTGGCATTTCAATGCTTTGATTTTGCAAGTAATATGAGTGGGCGCTTTGATGGAACACAAGCTCATATTTCCAAGAAGCTAGGAAGAACTATTCAATATCTAAGATGCCTAACCCACAGAGGGAACATTATCGTTCTTTTAGCAGATATCTACAAAAACACTGGAAGGATCATTAAGTTTTTTGAGTTGATCTCTGTTGCGAAACAGAACATTTCAGTGACATTGGCTGAAGGTGAACGAATATTGAGCAAGATAAAAATCGTCAAGGATCGATTGAGGTCAACTTTGGGAAACGATCGACTTGACAATCTCATGCTTATGATGTCAGAAAAAAACCTACTGGAAAAAATTCACCTCAACCTAATGAAAAAAAAGCAGAAAGTTGAAAAGCCGATCAGCCTTAAAGTTTAGCTTATTTTATTTGTTTTGATTTGCTTTTATACCTGAGTTTTTCTCTACAATATATGACAGTTTTCCGCAACCAATAAACATTATTTTAACACCCGAAAAACGAAGTAACAAATGTCGGTTGTCGTTCGCACCTATCCGAATTTGTCGGCGCATTTTGGACGTGCCTCCCCCCCCCCAAAGGTAAAAGGCTAATGAGACCCCTGGCTGCTACTAATACTATCGCTATTACATTTTATACTGCTACTAATAATACAAATACTCCTACTTTGATTACTATCAAAACTATGCCTATCAAGGATTTGATTTTGTTTTCTTTGGGGTAGGGGTGGACTTATTTACACCACACTGTCTGTATGCAGGTTGTTAAAACGGCGTAACAGCATTATCTTAGGAACAGTTTGGTTTGTGAAGTTAAAACTAGCAGAACTTGCTGTGGGGGATGTTCAACTAACCAAAAGAAAATATTCGCATGCTATTGCTTCTACTCTAACTGCTACTACTGGAACTATTACTGTTTCTGCTCATACCACTACTACTGCTACTATTATTACTACCTCTACTGCTATTACTGCCACTAAGGCTAAGGCTACTACTACTAATGCTATTGCTACTACTGCTACTGCTGCAAATAAAACTAAGGGTATTAAGAAAAAAAATTGGGAAATATTGAAAATGTATGGAACTAAATCGAAACGCACTATGCCAAAACATGTTGTTAAGAGGACGCGTCAGAAATGCTTCATGAACGGTTTATCGTATTAAGTTTAAACTTCCAGCGTGTGTTGAAGGGGAAGTTGAAGAAACCAAAGGTGCTATGCGTATACTACTACTTATACTACTACAACTATTGCTACTACGAAAGGTAAAAGTATTAAGGTGAAGCTTTCAAGAAAAATTTAGGTGGATGTTGAAGTACCTTAAAAGTCATAGTGCCACTTTTAAGAGTAAAAAAAGATAGGAGGGCAAGCAGTCCTCCTTCCAAGCCCATTCAGTTTCCAAACATATCCAGTCAAAAATTTTCAGATGGTCATTTTGTTCAGCATAGTAGAACGGTCCAGCGACTATGTCTCTAGCGATATTGGGTATGTCAGCCCCCCTCCACAATAATGTAATCGAGCGATTAGACTTTTTTTTAACCAAATGTTGCTTTAAAAACTAAATTAAAGGCACTGTTTTTATCGTTGCCACTAAGACACCTCAGTAATATAGTGAGAACGACTGGGGGTATAAGTTGAAACTTTTAGGTATTACCCTAATACTTCTGCTCTTACAATATAAATGAATCAAAAGAGTGTAAGTATATCCAAGTTGTCATAGAGCATAGAAAGAATGCTTTATTTTCCAGGTCAACCTGAAGAGATATAGGCTAAAATAAAATTAAATAATACTATTTGTGTCACGATTTAATATTAGTGAAAAAGTTTCTCCAACATACAAATAGCAAGCTAAACTATGAAGTCTTTAAGAAAAAACCGTAAAGATATGAAATATTTTTTTTCCACGAAAAAGACTGTCAATAAAAAACGAACAGAAATTAATTTAAAAAAATTTTTCGACAAAACAAGCTTTCAAAGAAAAGTAAAGAGCTCTATTAGACCAAAATGAGCAGAAACAAAG
Organism: Artemia sinica; assembly: GCA_027921565.1. Classification (NCBI taxonomy): domain Eukaryota; kingdom Metazoa; phylum Arthropoda; class Branchiopoda; order Anostraca; family Artemiidae; genus Artemia; species Artemia sinica. Next base: position 45,133,314 of record CM051263.1, on the reverse strand, counting down.
TCAAAGAATCTTCCAAGCACAAAAATACCACAAATCACCACCAATAAATAAACGAAACCCAAAACGAACAAAAGTTACAATAAATAACCGAGTCAAACTCAAAACGGGCAAAACTTAACATGAGTAGTGCATATAACCCCCATGCCTTCTCAAGACCAGAACATAATTTTACTAAACTACTTCTATTACTTTACTAAACTACCTCTATTACTGGTGCTAACAACACACTACCGCACCAAACCACCTGAGGCCAACAGAGATACGCACGCTCCACCTCCATTCAAATCTATTCAAATCATCCCTCTTTACACCCTCCCAGGAAGTTCCCCTTTCCTTTAAATCTTACTTTATGATATACTCCCACCCCAGCCGCGTACGGTCTGCGATCTGTTTAGTCCTAAACGGTTGACCAAAAAGGACAATCTTCGGCAATATGTCATCGTTCATCCACAGAACTTGCCTTAGTCATCCAAACTTTTCTCTTCCTTAAAACATATAGCCCTGGAAAACGGGATTGAACCACGCTTTTCGTATAGTCTACTGTTTGAAATGCCATCAGTCAGCCAGGTACCAGTAGAAAGGCCTTATTGACTCCTACGAGAACACCCTGCTGCCACCTACAACTTTTTTACATAATTTATGCATGTTTTTATGTCTGTTCGTTGTCAGTGAGAATGGAAAAACAGGAATTTTCTCACTTTGATGGATGTTTCAAGGTCGATTTATTTGCTGTTGTTTGTCCAGGTGTAATGACATTGGGGTGATTTACATAATCGATGGGGGAATTATTGGTTCACGAAGGGGGAATTAAGAAACAAACATGGCTTCATTGTTGTTTGGCTAGCCTAACCTGAGAAATTGATATACATAATCGGCGGGGAAATTATTGATTCACGAAGGGGGAATTAAGAAACATTATGGTTTCTTTGATCTTTAGGCTAACCTAACCTGAGAACTTGATTTACATAATCGGCGGGGAAATTATTGATTCACGAAGGGGGAATTCTATTTTTAAATACGGCTTCACTGAGCTTTAAGTCGGAGAGATAAATTGATATTCTAACGAAACCTTAATAGTGTAGCTAGGAACATTTATGAGATGAAGAGATTAACGTAGGAAAGGGTTTCCTAGAAATTTGAAATGTGTCAGCGCAGAGATGCCAAAAACAAAAGGAACACGCTGAAATTACGTTTAGGGGATTATTTGGGCGAAACCGTTTTAGACAGGTTATGGAATTATTTCGGCGAAACAGTTAGAGACATTTTAAAAGATGATTTAAAAGATGATTTTAGAAGAGGTTTTGAGTGTGGTCGTTATAATACACAAGTTCCATTTGAACAGTGTTGTGAGGTCCCCTACCACAACCCCAAAGGGTTCCGATCCCCCCACCCATCCCCGAAGGAACCCCCCGGTCCTCAAAGGTTCTCCGGATTCCCAAAGGGCCCCCGGCGCCCCAAAGGCTCCTGAGCCACCATTTTAATACTTTTTTAAGGCTTTATTATATCTTTTCAGAACAAATTATTATTTTAGAGAATTATTTCGGCGAAACAGTTAGAGACATTTTAAAAGATGATTTTTGAAGAGATTTTAGAAGAGGATTTGAGGGTGAAACTCTGAGGTCGTTATAATACACAAGTTCCATTTGAACAGTGTCGTGAGGTCCTCTACCCCAACCCCAAAGGGTTCCGATCCCCCCACCCCAACCCCGAAGGAAGCGCCCGGTCCTCAAAGGTCACCCCAAGCTCCCAAAGGACCACCCGGCCCTCAAGGGTCCCACAGATCCTCAAAGGCTCTCCCCGAGCCCCGTCTTTCGTTGATGAGTGTTGTCTGAAACTTATGATTTGGGATATGTAGATTACTATTTCGGACTTTTCTTAGCTAGATTTCTTAGTCTTTCGTTGGTGTGTGTTGTCTGAAACCTATGATTTGGGATGGATGGATTGCAATTTTTGACTTTTCTGAGCTGGATTTCTGAGCCGTTCATAGGTATGTGCTGTCAGAAAATTATGATTTGGGATGTGTAGTTTGCAAGTTGGACTTTTCAGAGCTATGATTCTTAGTCTCTCATAGGCGTTTGTTGTCTGAAACTTCTAGTTTGGGATGAATAGTTTGCTATTTCAGGCTTTTCTGAGCTAAGGTTTCCTAGTATTTCGTAGGTGAATCTTGTCTGAAACTTATGATTTGGGATATGTAAATTACTATTTCGGGCTTTTCTAAGCTAGATTTCTTAGTCTTTCGTTGGTGTGTGTTGACTGAAACCTATGATTTGGGATATGTAGTTTGCTATTTTTGACTTTTCTGAGCTGGATTTATTAGCCTTTCATAGGTGTGTGTTGACTGAAACCTATGATTGGGATGAGTGGTTTGCTATTTTTGTCTTTTCTGAGCTAGATTTCTTAGCCTTTCATAGGTATGTGTTGTCAGAAAATTAAGATTTGGGATGTGTAGTTTGCTATTTGGACTTTTCAGAGCTATGATTCTTAGTCCATCATAGGCGTTTGTTGTCTGAAACTTCTAGTTTGGGATGAGTAGTTTGCTATTTCAGGCTTTTCTGAGCTAAGGTTTCTTAGTCTTTCATAGGTGAATGTTGTCTGAAACCTATGATTTGGGATATGTAAATTACTATTTCGGGCTTTTCTAAGCTAGATTTCTTAGTCTTTCGTTGGTGTGTGTTGTCTGAAACCTATGATTTGGGATGGGTGGATTGCTACTTTTGACTTTTCTGAGCTGGATTTCTTAGACTTTCATAGGTGTTTGTTGTCTGAAACCTATAGTTTGGGATTACTGGCTTGCTATTTTTGACTTTTCTGAGCTAGGTTTCTTAGCCGTTCATAGGTGAGTGTTGCCTGAAACCTATGATTTGGGATATGTAAATTACTATTTCGGACTTTTCTGAGTTGGATTTCTTAGTCTTTCATAGGTATGTGTTGTCTGAAACCTATGATTTGGGATGTGTGGGTTGCTATTTTTTGACTTTTCCGAGGTGGATTTCTTAGCCGTTCATAGGTGAGTGCTGTCTGACACTTATGATTTGGGATGGTTAATTTGCTATTTCCGGCTTTTATTAGCTAGGTTTCTTAGCCTTTCATAGGTGTGTGTTGTCAGAAAATTATGATTTGGGATGTGTAGTTTGCTATTTGGACTTTTCAGAATTAGGATTCTTAGTCCATCATAGGTGTTTGTTGTCTGAAACCTATAGTTTGGGATGACTAGTTTGCTATTTTTGACTTTTCTGAGCTAGATTTCTTAGCCTTTCATAGGTGTGTCCTTTCAGAAAATTATGATTTGGGATATGTAAATTACTATTTCGGGCTTTTCTGAGTTGGACACTTCTAAATTTTTCCGTAGAAGATAGGAAAAGTTATACTATGATTGTGATTATTTTCCATGAAGATAAAAAGTTTCACTTTAATTCTAAATTTTCTTAAATTCAATTCCGACCTTTCTCAAAGAGATGAAAAAATTAAAGTTCTGTTCCAAATATTTTCCCGGAAGAAGAAAAGTTCAACTTCGATTCTGAATTTTCTCAATGAAAATGAAATAAGTTATTGATCAAATCTATTTTCCCAAAATAATATAAAAATTTCCACTTCAGTTCAGATTTTTTTCTCAAAGAGATTAAGAAATTTAAAGTTCTGTTCCAAATTCTTCTTAGAAGATAGGAAAAGTTATACTTTGATCGTGAATATTCGAGTTCTATTCTGAATTTTACCAAAGAACACAATTCAATTCTAATTTCCCCAATAAAAAATTTAAAGTTCAATTCTAAATTTTTCGGTGGAAGATAGAAAAAGTAATACCATACTTGTGAATATTTTACCGGAAGATAAAAAGTTCTAGTTCAATTTAAAATTTTCTCAACGTAGTGAAGACGAATTCAAGTTCTCTTCTGAATTTTACCAAAGAACACAATTCAATTCTAATTTCACCAGAGAAAATAAAAATCTTCCACTTCAGTTCCTTATTTCACAAAGACATAAAGAAATTTAAAGTTCAATTCTAAATTTTTCGGTGGAAGATAGAAAAAGTAATACCATACTTGTGAATATTTTCATGGAAGATAAAAAGTTTTAGTTCAATTTAAAATTTTCTCAACGAAGTGAAGGAAAGTTCAAGTTCTCTTCTGAATTTTCTCAATGAAAAAGAAATTAGTCATTGATCATTTCTATTTTTCCCAAATAATATAAAAATTTTCCACTTTAGTTCAGATCTGGCTCGAAGAGATGAAAAATTTAAAATACTGTTCCAAATTTTTCACTGAAAATAAAAAAGTTCAAGTTCTCTTCGGAATTTTACCAAAGAACACAATTCAATTCTAATTTCTCCAGAGAAAATAAAAATCTTCCACTTCAGTTCTTTATTTCACAAAGACATAAAGAAATTTAAAGTTCAATTCTAAATTTTTCGGTGGAAGATAGAAAAAGTAATACCATACTTGTGAATATTTTCCCGGAAGACAAAAAGTTCTAGTTCAATTTAAAATTTTCTCAACGAAGTGAAGAAAAGTTCAAGTTCTCTTCTGAACTTTACCAAAGAACACACTTCAATTCTAATTTCTCCAGAGAAAACAAAAATCTTCCACTTCAGTTCTTTATTTCACAAAGACATAAAGAAATTTAAAGTTCAATTCTAATTTTTCGGTGGAAGATAGAAAAAGTAATACCATACTTGTGAATATTTTCACGGAAGATAAAAAGTTCTAGTTCAATTTAAAATTTTCTCAACGAAGTCAAGGAAAGTTCAAGTTCTCTTCTGAACTTTACCAAAGAACACACTTCAATTCTAATTTCTCCAGAGAAAACAAAAATCTTCCACTTCAGTTCTTTATTTCACAAAGACATAAAGAAATTTAAAGTTCAGTTCTAAATTTTTCGGTGGGAGATAAAAAAATTAATACCATACTTATGATTATTTTCACGGAAGATAAAAAGTTCTAGTTCAATTTAAAATTTTCTAAATGTAGTGAAGAAAAGTTCAAGTTCTCTACTGAATTTTACCAAAGAACACAATTCAATTCTAATTTCTACAGAGAAAATAAAAATCTTCCACTTCAGTTCTTTATTTCACAGAAGACATAAAGAAATTTAAAGTTCAATTCTAAATTTTTCGGTGGAAGATAGAAAAAGTAATACCATACTTGTGAATATTTTCCCGGAAGATAAAAAGTTCTAGTTCAATTTAAAATTTTCTCAACGAAGTGAAGAAAAGTTCAAGTTCTCTTCTGAACTTCACCAAAGAACACACTTCAATTCTAATTTCTCCAGAGAAAATAAAAATCTTCCACTTCAGTTTTAAGTTCCCCAAAGAAATAAAGAAATTTAAAGTTCTATTCTAAATTTTTAGATGGAAGATAGAAAAAGTAATACTATGACTGCGATTGTTTTTCATGAAGATCAAAAGTTTCACTTTATTTATAATTTTTCTTAAATTCAGTTCTGATTTTTCTCAAAGAGATGAAAAATTTAAAGTTCTGTTCCAAATTTTTCATAGAAGATAGAAAAATTTATTCATTGATTGTGAATATTCAACATGAAGATAAGGAACTCCACTTTAATTCTGAGTTTTCTCGAAGAAGTGCAAATTGTTCAAGTTCTCTTCTGAATTTTCTTAAAAAAGAGAAAAAAGTTAACTCAATTCTGAATTTTACCAATGAAAATGAAAAAACCTTCCACTTCAGTTCTTAATTTCTCAAAGACATAAAAAATTTAAAGTTCAGTTCTAAATTTTTCTGTAGAAGATAGGAAAAGTTATACTATGATTGTGATTATTTTCCAGTGAAGATAAAAAGTTTCACTTTAATTCTAATTTTCTTAAGTTCACTACCGATTTTTTGCAAAGAGATGAAAAATTTAAAGTTCTGTTCCAAATTTTTCATAGAAGATAGAAAAAGTTATTCATTGATTGTGAATATTCGACTTGAAGATAAGGAGCTCCACTTTAATTCTGAGTTTTCTCGAAGAAGTGCAAAATGTTCAAGTTCTCTTCTGAATTTTCTTAAAGAAGTAAAAAAAGTTAGCTCAATTCTGAATTTTACCAATGAAAATGAAAAAAAGCTTCCACTTCAGTTCTTAATTCCTCAAAGACATAAAAAAATTCAAAGTTCTCTTCTAATTTTTCCAAGAAAATAAAAAGGCTCCACTTCAGTTCTGGTTTTTTTCTCAAAGAGATGAAAAATTTAAAGTTCTTTTCTAATTTTAAATTAAATTTTAGCTCCTTTGTCTTATGGATTTACCCATCAAATTTTTAAATTAGAAAATGAGTGACTCGTTCTATTATTAAAGACAATCGTTCAAACTCGTTCATCTAACCTTCAAAACAATAGGTTAGGTTAGGTATAAATAAATATGAATAAATAAATAGAAACATTTCTACATGTTTAAGTTAGGTTAGGTTAGGTTAACTTATCATGAGCACTCATGATAAGTTAACCTAACCTTTTCCGGCGAGTATGGTTGGGTTAGGTTAGACTAGATTAAGTTAGGTTAGATCAGGTTAGGTTAGGTTAGCCTACGTACGCTTCACTTAGGTTAGCTTAGGTTAGGTGAGAGACATGCAAAAAGTTAGGTGTATGATTAGGTTAGGTTAGATTAAGTTAGGTTAGGTTAAGTTAGGTTAGGCTAGGTTAGCCTACGTACGCGCGCGTACGTAGGCTAACCTAGCCTAACCTAACTTAACCTAACCTAACTTAATCTAACCTAACCTAATCATACACCTAACTTTTTTCATGTCTCTCACCTAACCTAAGCTAACCTAAGTGAAGCGTACGTAGGCTAACCTAACCTAACCTAACCTAATCTAACCTAAGTTAATCTAGTCTAACCTAACCTAACCATACTCGCCGGAAAAGGTTAGGTTAACTTATCATGAGCACTCATGATAAGTTAACCTAACTTAAACATGTAGAAATGTTTCTATTTATTTATTAATATTTATTTATACCTAACCTAACCTATTGTTTTGAAGGTTAGAGGAACGAGTTTGAACGATTGTCTTTAATAATAGAACGAGTCACTCATTTTCTAATTTAAAAATTTAATGGGTAAATCCATAAGACAAAGGAGCTAAAATTTAATTTAAAATTAGAAAAGAACTTTAAATTTTTCATCTCTTTGAGAAAAAAACAGAACTGAAGTGGAGCCTTTTTATTTTCTTGGAAAAATTAGAAGAGAACTTTGAATTTTTTTTATGTCTTTGAGGAATTAAGAACTGAAGTGGAAGCTTTTTTCATTTTCATTGGTAAAATTCAGAATTGAGCTAACTCTTTTTACTTCTTTAAGAAAATTCAGAAGAGAACTTGAACATTTTGCACTTCTTCGAGAAAACTCAGAACTAAAGTGATACTCCTTATCTTCATGTCGAATAGCCTACGTACGCGCGCGTACGTAGGCTAACCTAGCCTAACCTAACTTAACCTAACCTAACTTAATCTAACCTAACCTAATCATACACCTAACTTTTTGCATGTCTCTCACCTAACCTAAGCTAACCTAAGTGAAGCGTACGAAGGCTAACCTAACCTAACCTGATCTAACCTAACTTAATCTAGTCTAACCTAACCCAACCATACTCGCCGGAAAAGGTTAGGTTAACTTATCATGAGCACTCATGATAAGTTAACCTAACCTAACCTAACTTAAACATGTAGAAATGTTTCTATTTATTTATTCATATTTATTTATACCTAACCTAACCTATTGTTTTGAAGGTTAGATGAACGAGTTTGAACGATTGTCTCTAATAATAGAACGAGTCACTCATTTTCTAATTTAAAAATTTGATGGGTAAATCCATAAGACAAAGGAGCTAAAATTTAATTTAAAATTAGAAAAGAACTTTAAATTTTTCATCTCTTTGAGAAAAAAACCAGAACTGAAGTGGAGCCTTTTTATTTTCTTGGAAAAATTAGAAGAGAACTTTGAATTTTTTTATGTCTTTGAGGAATTAAGAACTGAAGTGGAAGCTTTTTTCATTTTCATTGGTAAAATTCAGAATTGAGCTAACTTTTTTTACTTCTTTAAGAAAATTCAGAAGAGAACTTGAACATTTTGCACTTCTTCGAGAAAACTCAGAATTAAAGTGATGCTCCTTATCTTCAAGTCGAATATTCAAATCAATGTATAACTTTTTCTATCTTCTATGAAAAATTTGGAACAGAACTTTAAATTTTTCATCTCTTTGAGAAAAATCAGAACTGAATTTAAGAAAATTATAATTAAAGTGAAACTTTTTATCTTCACTGGAAAATAATCACAATCATAGTATAACTTTTCCTATCTTCTACAGAAAAATTTAGAACTGAACTTTAAATTTTTTATGTCTTTGAGAAATTAAGAACTGAAGTGGAAGGTTTTTTCATTTTCATTGGTAAAATTCAGAATTGAGTTAACTTTTTTCTCTTTTTTAAGAAAATTCAGAAGAGAACTTGAACAATTTGCACTTCTTCGAGAAAACTCAGAATTAAAGTGGAGTTCCTTATCTTCATGTTGAATATTCACAATCAATGAATAACTTTTTATATCTTCTATGAAAAATTTGGAACAGAACTTTAAATTTTTCATCTCTTTGAGAAAAATCAGAACTGAATTTAAGAAAAATTATAAATAAAGTGAAACTTTAATCTTCATGAAAAACAATCGCAGTCATAGTATTACTTTTTCTATCTTCCATCTAAAAATTTAGAATAGAACTTTAAATTTCTTTATTTCTTTGGGGAACTTAAAACTGAAGTGGAAGATTTTTATTTTCTCTGGAGAAATTAGAATTGAAGTGTGTTCTTTGGTAAAGTTCAGAAGAGAACTTGAACTTTTCTTCACTTCGTTGAGAAAATTTTAAATTGAACTAGAACTTTTTGTCTTCCGGGAAAATATTCACAAGTATGGTATTACTTTTTCTATCTTCCACCGAAAAATTTAGAATTGAACTTTAAATTTCTTTATCTCTTTTGTGAAATAAAGAACTGAAGTGGAAGATTTTTATTTTCTCTGTAGAAATTAGAATTGAATTGTGTTCTTTGGTAAAATTCAGTAGAGAACTTGAACTTTTCTTCACTTCATTTTAGAAAATTTTAAATTGAACTAGAACTTTTTATCTTCCGTGAAAATAATCACAAGTATGGTATTGATTTTTCTATCTCCCACCGAAAAATTTAGAACTGAACTTCAAATTTCTTTATGTCTTTGTGAAATAAAGAACTGAAGTGGAAGATTTTTGTTTTCTCTGGAGAAATTAGAATTGAAGTGTGTTCTTTGGTAAAGTTCAGAAGAGAACTTGAACTTTCCTTGACTTCGTTGAGAAAATTTTAAATTGAACTAGAACTTTTTATCTTCCGTGAAAATATTCACAAGTATGGTATTACTTTTTCTATCTTCCACCGAAAAATTTAGAATTGAACTTTAAATTTCTTTATGTCTTTGTGAAATAAAGAACTGAAGTGGAAGATTTTTGTTTTCTCTGGAGAAATTAGAATTGAAGTGTGTTCTTTGGTAAAGTTCAGAAGAGAACTTGAACTTTTCTTCACTTCGTTGAGAAAATTTTAAATTGAACTAGAACTTTTTATCTTCCGGGAAAATATTCACAAGTATGGTATTACTTTTTCTATCTTCCACCGAAAAATTTAGAATTGAACTTTAAATTTCTTTATGTCTTTGTGAAATAAAGAACTGAAGTGGAAGATTTTTGTTTTCTCTGGAGAAATTAGAATTGAAGTGTGTTCTTTGGTAAAGTTCAGAAGAGAACTTGAACTTTCCTTGACTTCGTTGAGAAAATTTTAAATTGAACTAGAACTTTTTATCTTCCGTGAAAATATTCACAAGTATGGTATTACTTTTTCTATCTTCCACCGAAAAATTAGAATTGAACTTTAAATTTCTTTATGTCTTTGTGAAATAAAGAACTGAAGTGGAAGATTTTTGTTTTCTCTGGAGAAATTAGAATTGAAGTGTGTTCTTTGGTAAAGTTCAGAAGAGAACTTGAACTTTTCTTCACTTCGTTGAGAAAATTTTAAATTGAACTAGAACTTTTTATCTTCCGGGAAAATATTCACAAGTATGGTATTACTTTTTCTATCTTCCACCGAAAAATTTAGAATTGAACTTTAAATTTCTTTATGTCTTTGTGAAATAAAGAACTGAAGTGGAAGATTTTTATTTTCTCTGGAGAAATTAGAATTGAATTGTGTTCTTTGGTAAAATTCCGAAGAGAACTTGAACTTTTTTATCTTCAGTGAAAAATTTGGAACAGTATTTTAAATTTTTCATCTCTTCGAGCCAGATCTGAACTAAAGTGGAAAATTTTTATATTATTTGGGAAAAATAGAAATGATCAATGACTAATTTCTTTTTCATTGAGAAAATTCAGAAGAGAACTTGAACTTTCCTTCACTTCGTTGAGAAAATTTTAAATTGAACTAGAACTTTTTATCTTCCATGAAAATATTCACAAGTATGGTATTACTTTTTTATCTTCCACCGAAAAATTTAGAATTGAACTTTAAATTTCTTTATGTCTTTGTGAAATAAGGAACTGAAGTGGAAGATTTTTATTTTCTCTGGAGAAATTAGAATTGAATTGTGTTCTTTGGTAAAATTCAGAAGAGAACTTGAATTCTTCTTCACTTCGTTGAGAAAATTTTAAATTGAACTAGAACTTTTTATCTTCCGGGAAAATATTCACACGTATGGTATTACTTATTCTATCTTCCACCGAAAAATTTAGAATTGAACTTTAAATTTTTTATTGGGGAAATTAGAATTGAATTGTGTTCTTTGGTAAAATTCAGAATAGAACTCGAATATTCACGATCAAAGTATAACTTTTCCTATCTTCTATGAAAAATTTGGAACAGAACTTTAAATTTCTTCATCTCTTTGAGACAAAAATCTGAGCTGAAGTGGAAATTTTTATATTATTTTGGGAAAACAGATTTGATCAATAACTTATTTCATTTTCATTGAGAAATTTCAGAATCGAAGTTGAACTTTTGTTCTTCCGGGAAAATATTTGGAACAGAACTTTAATTTTTTTCATCTCTTTGAGAAAGGTCGGAATTGAATTTAAGAAAATTTAGAATTAAAGTGAAACTTTTTATCTTCATGGAAAATAATCACAATCATAGTATAACTTTTCCTATCTTCTACGGAAAAATTTAGAAGTGTCCAACTCAGAAAAGCCCGAAATAGTAATTTACATATCCCAAATCATAATTTTCTGAAAGCACACACCAATGAAAGGCTAAGAAATCTAGCTCAGAAAAGCCTGAAATAGCAAACTAAACATCCCAAACTATTGGTTTCAGACAACAAACACCTATGATGGACTAAGAATCCTAGCTCTGAAAAGTACAAATAGCAAACTACACATCCCAAATCATAATTTTCTGACAACACACACCTATGAAAGGCTAAGAAACCTAGCTAATAAAAGCCGGAAATAGCAACTAAACCACCCCAAATCATAAGTTTCAGACAGCACTCACCTATGAACGGCTAAGAAATCCAGCTCGGAAAAGTCAAAAAATAGCAACCCACACATCCCAAATCATAGGTTTCAGACAACACATACCTATGAAAGACTAAGAAATCCAACTCAGAAAAGTCCGAAATAGTAATTTACATATCCCAAATCATAGGTTTCAGACAACACTCACCTATGAACGGCTAAGAAACCTAGCTCAGAAAAGTCAAAAATAGCAAACTAGTCATCCCAAACTATAGGTTTCAGACAACAAACACCTATGAAAGGCTAAGAAATCCAGCTCAGAAAAGTCAAAATTAGCAATCCACCTATCCCAAATCTTAGGTTTCAGACAACACACACCAACGAAAGACTAAGAAATCTAGCTTAGAAAAGCCCGAAATAGTAATTTACATATCCCAAATCATAGGTTTCAGACAACATTCACCTATGAAAGACTAAGAAACCTTAGCTCAGAAAAGCCTGAAATAGCAAACTACTCAACCCAAACTAGAAGTTTCAGACAGCAAACGCCTATGATGGACTAAGAATCATAGCTCTGAAAAGTCCAAATAGCAAACTACACATCCCAAATCTTAATTTTCTGACAACACATACCTATGAAAGGCTAAGAAATCTAGCTCAGAAAAGACAAAAATAGCAAACCACTCATCCCAATCATAGGTTTCAGTCAACACAAACCTATGAAAGGCTAATAAATCCAGCTCAGAAAAGTCAAAAATAGCAAACTAAATATCCCAAATCATAGGTTTCAGTCAACACACACCAACGAAAGACTAAGAAACCTAGCTCAGAAAAGTCAAAAATAGCAAACTACTCATCCCAAACTATTGGTTTCAGACAACATTCACCTACGAAATACTAGGAAACCTTAACTCAGAAAAGCCTGAAATAGCAAACTACACATCCCAAATCATAATTTTCTGACAACACATACCTATGAAAGGCTAAGAAACCTAGCTCAGAAAAGTCAAAAATAGCAAACTACACATCCCAAATCATAGGTTTCAGTCAACACACACCTACGAATGGCTAAGAAATCCAGCTCAGAAAAGTCCAAAAAGCAAACCACTCATCCCAAATCGTAGGTTTCAGACACCACACACCTATGAAAGACTAAGAAATCCAACTCAGAAAAGCCCGAAATAGTGATTTACATATCCCAAATCATAAGTTTCAGACAACATTCACCTACGAAATACTAAGAAACCTTAGCTCAGAAAAGTCTGAAATATCCAACCACTCATCCCAAACTCGAAGTTTCAGACAACAAACACCTATGAGTGACTATGAATCCTAGCTCTGAAAAGTCCAAAAAGCAAACTACACCTCCCAAATCATAATTTTCTGAATGCACACACCTATGAAAGGCTAAGAAATCTAGCTCAGAAAAGTCAAAAATAGCAAATTAACCATCCCAAATCATAGGTTTCAGTCAACACACACCTACGAAAGGCTAAGAAATCCAGCTCAGAAAAGTCAAAAATAGCAACCCACACATCCCAAATCATAGGTTTCAGACACCACACACCTACGAAAGACTAAGAAATCTGGTTATGAAAAGTCGGAAATAGCAAATTACATATCCCAAATCATAAGTTTCAGTCAACACGCACCTACGAAAGGCTGAGAAACCTAGCTCATAAAAGCCTGAAATAGCAAACTACTCATCCCAAACTATTGGTTTCAGACAACATCCACCTACGAAATACTAGGAAACCTTAGCTCAGAAAAGCCTGAAATAGCAGACTACACATCCCAAATCATAATTTTCTGACAACACACACCTATGAAAGGCTAAGAAACCTAGCTCAGAAAAGTCAAAAATAGCAAATTAACCATCCCAAATCATAGGTTTCAGACAACACTCACCTATGAACGGTTAAGAAATCCAGCTCTGAAAAGTCCAAAAAGCAAACCACTCATCCCAAATCATAGGTTTCAGTCAACACATCCCTACGAAAGGCTATGAAATCCAGCTCAGAAAAGTCAAAAAATAGCAATCCACACAATCCAAATCATAGGTTTCAGACACCACACACCTACGAAAGACTAAGAAATCTGGCTATGAAAAGTCAAAAAATAGCAACCCACACAATCCAAATCATAGGTTTCAGATAACACACACCTACGAAATACTAAGAAATCTGGCTATGAAAAGCCTGAAATAGCAAACTACTCATCCCAAACTATAGGCTTCAGACAACAAACACCTATGAGGGACTAAGAATCCTAGCTCTGAAAAGTCCAAAAAGCAAACTACAAATCCCAAATCATAATTTTCTGACAGCACACACATATGAAAGGCTAAGAAACCTAGCTCAGAAAAGTCAAAATTAGCAAATTAACCATCCCAAATCATAAGTTTCAGACAACACACACCTATGAACGGCTAAGAAATCCAGCTCAGAAAAGTCAAAAATAGCAATCCACCCATCCCAAATCATAGGTTTCAGACAACACACACCAACGAAAGACTAAGAAATCTATCTTAGAAAAGCCCGAAATAGTAATTTACATATCCCAAATCATAAGTTTCAGACAAGATTCACCTACGAAATACTAGGAAACCTTAGCTCAGAAAAGCCTGAAATAGCAAACTATTCATCCGAAACTAGAAGTTTCAGACAACAAACGCCTATGAGAGACTAAGAATCATAGCTCTGAAAAGTCCAACTTGCAAACTACACATCCCAAATCAAAATTTTCTGACAGCACATACCTATGAACGGCTCAGAAATCCAGCTCAGAAAAGTCAAAAATTGCAATCCATCCATCCCAAATCATAGGTTTCAGACAACACACACCAACGAAAGACTAAGAAATCTAGCTCAGAAAAGTCCGAAATAGTAATTTACATATCCCAAATCATAAGTTTCAGACAACACTCATCAACGAAAGACGGGGCTCGGGGAGAGCCTTTGAGGATCTGTGGGACCCTTGAGGCCCGGGTGGTCCTTTGGGAGCTTGGGGGGGGGCCTTTGAGGACCGGGCGCTTCCTTCGGGGTTGGGGTGGGGGGATCGGAACCCTTTGGGGTTGGGGTAGAGGACCTCACGACACTGTTCAAATGGAACTTGTGTATTATAACGACCTCAGAGTTTCACCCTTAAATCCTCTTCTAAAATCTCTTTAAAAATCATCTTTTAAAATGTCTCTAACTGTTTCGCCGAAATAATTCCCTAAAATAATAATTTGTTCTGAAAAGATATAATAAAGCCTTAAAAAAGTATTAAAATGGTGGCTCAGGAGCCTTTGGGGCGCCGGGGGCCCTTTGGGAATCCGGAGAACCTTTGAGGACCGGGGGGTTCCTTCGGGGTTGGGTGGGGGGATCGGAACATTTTGGGGTTGTGGTAGGGGACCTCACAACACTGTTCAAATGGAACTTGTGTATTATAACGACCACACTCAAAACCTCTTCTAAAATCATCTTTTAAATCATCTTTTAAAATGTCTCTAACTGTTTCGCCGAAATAATTCCATAACCTGTCTAAAACGGTTTCGCCCAAATAATCCCTAAACGTAATTTCAGCGTGTTCCTTTTGTTTTTGGCATCTCTGCGCTGACACATTTCAAATTTCTAGGAAACCCTTTCCTACGTTAATCTCTTCATCTCATAAATGTTCCTAGCTACACTATTAAGGTTTCGTTAGAATATCAATTTATCTCTCCGACTTAAAGCTCAGTGAAGCCGTATTTAAAAATAGAATTCCCCCTTCGTGAATCAATAATTCCCCCGCCGATTATGTAAATCAAGTTCTCAGGTTAGGTTCGCCTAAAGATCAAAGAAACCATAATGTTTCTTAATTCCCCCTTCGTGAATCAATAATTTCCCCGCCGATTATGTAAATCAATTTCTCAGGTTAGGCTAGCCAAACAACAATGAAGCCATGTTTGTTTCTTAATTCCCCCTTCGTAAACCAATAATTCCCCCATCGATTATGTAAATCACCCCAATGTCATTACACCTGGACAAACAACAGCAAATAAATCGACCTTGAAACATCCATCAAAGTGAGAAAATTCCTGTTTTTCCATTCTCACTGACAACGAACAGACATAAAAACATGCATAAATTATGTAAAAAAGTTGTAGGTGGCAGCAGGGTGTTCTCGTCGGAGTCAATAAGGCCTTTCTACTGGTACCCAGAACAATTCGTAGGCAATTTCTTCCGAAAATATCCTGAAAATCTTCATCCGCTTTTCGGAGCGCCCATGTTTCAAAGCCATATTTGAGCACTGTCATCACTGTAGCTTTCAATTTTCTAATTTTGGTTTGCAGACCTATCATCATATTCTTCCAAACTTCTTTTAACTGTGAGAAAAATTACCGTTAGCCTTGGCTGTTCTACTTTTAACATCTTCACTGCTCCCACCTTCTTTACTAATAATGCTACCACGGTGAAGCTGTCCACCTGATCAATTTTTTTGCTACCCAACGTCACCTCTTCATCTTTGGTTATTCCTAGCCTTAGTGACTTAGTTGTCCTAGGATAAATATTTAACTCTATTCTAGCACCCTGAACTCGCAAAACCTCTAAAAGTTCATTCATTTTGTTTACACTTTCATCTAAGATGCTTAAATCATCAGGACAATCTAAGTCCAGGAGAGTTTCTCCTCCCCATTTGGTTCTTTGGTCTACCATTGCCTTTCCTGTGCTCCTTAAGAGAAATCCCATCAAAATGATCCTTATAAATTGGGATGTATCGCAACTCTGCTTAAGTCTTATTTAATACGAAACCAGCAGCAAACCTCGTTTCCTACCTTAACCGCAGTAGCTTGATTCTCGTACGTGGCACTTACAACTTTATTGTATTTGTCTGGTATACCAAAGCAGGATAAGACCTTCGCGAAAACTCTTCCATCAACAGTATCAAACGCTTGCTCATAATCTATAAAACTTAAAACTAAAGATATCTGATAACTCAGGCACTTCTCTATTAATAATCTAAGAGTGGAAATTTGGTCGGCACATTCTCTACCTTCTCTAAAACCGCACTATTCTTCTCTTTTAACTCCGTCTACAGAATATCTCAGTCTAAAAGTATCATGTCATTAAGTAATTTTCTATCTACAGAGACCAGACTAATGCCTCGATAATTACCAAACTCACTCTTCTCATCTTTCTTATACAGTGGTTTAATTAAGGTTTTCCTAAAATCCCTATGTACTTCCCCTTTTTCAAAAATCAGTTTCATAATCTTCTGGTCCAAATTCATATCCACCATATTTAACAAGCTCATTTTACCATACTGTCAGCACCTGATGCCTTATTATTTTTTAATCCTTTTACTACTGTCGCTAAATCTTCCTTGCAGAACAAGTGTTCCTTAACATCCAAGGTATCACGGACTTTGTGATTTTCCTCTATATCTGTTCCTGCAACTCTATCTCTGTTTAGGACAATCTCAAAATATTCTGCCCTTCTCTCTTTAACTCTTGCCTCTTCACTACTCATAGCCCAGTATCTATCTTTAAGTGGGACAAGTCCAGATTGACTACTTCCTCTCAGTTTATTAACAAGCCAGTACAATATTTTACTATTATGCCACCTAGCCACGTCTTCCAGATCCTCGGCAATTTTATACATGGCCTCCACTTAATAACTCCGTAATTCATATTTTAGTGCCTTCTCCACTTTATTTACATTCTTTTTGTTTTCATATGATCTGTCACTCAGATAATTCTTGTACAAGCCCCTTCTCCTGTCTCTTAAACATAAAGCCTTTAAACTAGTATTCTTTAGCTGTGCTCCCAACTTTCTTCCCGAAGACACCATCAGCAACTTTACAAATTGTTCTCCGAAAATTATTGCATCCATCTTCCACAGTGTCAAATTTTAAACTCTCTAGTTTAGCATTCAACTGTTCTTGAAAAGCTTCTCTTATATTCTTATCCTGGAGTCTACCAGTATCATAACTTTCCGGGAGGCAGTTACCCTTCCGAAACGTCAGTTTTAAATTAACCCTAGAAATTACTAGATGGCGATATTTACTTTCAGCATCAATAACAGAACTTCTATACACCCTAGTATCGTTTACAATAATGTAATCAATAAAGTTTGCTGTTTTACCATAACATGAATACCGTGCCAACTTATGGGCCATTTTATGACCAAACAATGTATTACTTATAATTAGATTTTTATACCTACAAAATTGCAAAAGTCTGTAGTCATGACTGTTTTCTGGGCGTTAAAATTTCCTAATAAAGACACCATATTTCTACGGGGGGCCCTGTCTATTTGCTCCTGTGCCCATCATAGTCACAACATGGTTTTCAGCACTTGGTAATGCTCTTCTATCAACAAGTGTCGAAACCCTGCACAGACCCTCTCAAGCCTATTACCTCCGACTCATTTTATATTCATGCCTACAACTATTATGCTACTACGGAGAGGCAGCCCATAGTAGATAAATTAGCTAGGAAGAGGTTTTTCAGCCCGATAACGCCAGCCAAAACAGACCAAGCCCAGAAGAATTTTCCACTGATTTTAATAATTGTTCTGAAACGAATGATGACCTTGTCAACAAAGGTCAGAATGGGTTAAATGCTGGGAAAAGTAAACGAACTGCAGCTAGACTTGCAACCAAAAGAATCCGTTCAATTTATAATTCATAAATTGGTTAATGAACTTGTGAGATTTAATTAGGGGTTATGGACCGGGGGTTAGCTGACTTTTATTGTTTTGTTCAAGTATAAATATATTCTTCATTTTTTTTTATAGATTTCCATTTATACATTGTGAGGAGACGAGTGTATCATTATAGACATTCGATTTTGTTTATACGCCAGTGCATGGAAGTGTGATTTAATATGTGTGTTTTGATTCCTACTTATTCTTTTGTTTTGTTTTATCTTTCTCTTCGTGTGTTTAGTATGTTTTATTTTGATGTAAGTTAAGTTTAAAAAAAAACAGTTTTGTTTCATTTTCTCCCCTTTTTTTTCCGTTGAGAAAGGCACCCGGACATGGGGCCGAAATATTCGGAGTGTGTTCGTTTAATTAAGTTTTCATTTTGTTGTATTTATTCACTGTTTTATCAAAATTAAAACCCGTTTTTTCTTGCTTAATTTTTCGTAAATGGGAAAGCAGTGTGGTCTAAGAAATTATTGAAGCTTCTGGAAGGGATTTTGTCGGGCGAAGCCCGACGAAACTTACTACTTCATGTGCGTAAAGTCAACAGAAACCTATTGTCCCCGTAAAAACGACTAGTCGAGCAGAGCCCTACAAAACTTGGTATTTTTTCGTTCCAGTGTAATGTCATAAAAGACTTTCGTCGGGCGAAAAACAACAAAATTTACTTCTTCACCAGTGCAAAGTCGATAGAAACTAATCACCCCCCCTGGAAAAAGATTTGCTGAGCCAAGCCCTACAAAACCTGATATATAGTTGGTCCAATCTAATGTCACTAAAGACTTCCGTCGGGAGAAGCACTGCGAAATTTACTGCTTCATCTGCGTGAATTCAACAAAAACTTAATATTTTATCGGTCCATTACTATGTCAGACTTCTGTCGGGCAAAGACGACGAAATTGACTGCTCCATCTGTGCGAAGTTGACAGAAACCAATTTACCGCCTAGAAAATGACTTGTCGTGTAGAGTCTTGCAAAACTTAATATTTTTCAACACGTCCGTTAGCTGGGATAGTTCTTGTGGCTCTACTGAAAAAAACCTTGTTGTGAAATATTGTTGTTTCTTTTCAACATTTCGGAAACAGCTGACATATTTTGTTAATACATGAGCCCATTGAAAAGTAAGGTTACACTAAGATTTTTTAGAACTTTCGCCAAGTTTCCTTATAAATCCTTTTGAGTTTGTTTCGGGCTTTTAAATTTTTTTGAATGATTAAAATAAGTACAGAGAAACAACTGGGGTGAAACCAAAGTAAAATTTCAGACATCGCTTGAGAAAGATCATCCTGGTCGATCCTTGACAAATATCGGAGTCTAAATAGAAAAAGATGAGGCTGAAAAAATTGAAGTTACTTATCCTCTCAGAGGGTCGGTCGAAAACAGTAATGGCCGTCCTGTGGCACGTTAGAAACAGGTTTTATGCGGCCAAGCCGCTTTTAAATAAAAATGAAGTCTTAATGATAAGGGGCATGTTTAAGAGCTGACGTCACAAAACTTGTTTTGTTTCTTAAGCTAATGCGAAGGTGATGACATGCCAATTCTAAAACAAAAACGACTCTATCGAAATGCGGCATGTTTAGGCACTACGTCAAAAACTGGTTTCTATCATAAAACTTGAATATCTATTGTTTTGGCTTTTGACAAGGATACAAAAACATATCCATCGTATATATAGGTCTGCTAATTACGAGTTATGAGTAGAACCCCGTAATTAAATACTGAATATACATCCATATATGGGCATTGAAGATATTTAATGTCCTTGGTAAAAGCCTGGGACGAGATTTAATGTCCTTGGTAAAAGTGTTATTTCTAGACCAATCAGATGCCTAGAATCCCTGGGTGAATAAGACTACGCCTCTTTCTAGACCTGTTTGATGGTTATATGGTTTGATAATAATATGGTTTGATGCTGTTTCATGGTTCTGTTTGTTGATGGTTATATGGTTTGATGGTTATATGGCTTGTTAGTTATATGGTTTGATGTTGTTTCATAGTTCTGTTTGTTGTTGGTTATATGGTTTGAATGTTATATTATTTTATGGCTTGATGTTGTTTCATGGTTCTGTTTGTTGATTATTATATGGTTTGTTGGTTATATTATTTGATGTTGTTTCATTGTTCTGTTCTGTTTGTTGGTCAACTTGTTTGATGTTTCTAAGCCTAATGGATACAGGCGGGTGTTTACATCATTGCTGGATAACAGTGCCTAGCAGAACAGGATCAATGACACCTAGTTCTAGGTCAATGGATTTCTCTTACATCGCAATTAAGCCTTGATATTTTGTCTATATTGAACATGCTAACAAATTAACATATCGTTTCACGATACAATGGAACAAACATCGAATGTTGTGGACTTAGAAGTTTTAGCTGCACAGATTTATAATGTGAGTTCTGTTAGTAAATTTTCTTTGTTTTTCCAAATGAAATCATTTTTGTAGTCCCCCTCCAATAAATTCAAATTCAGGGTATACCCCCCCCCCCAAAAAAAAAATTATACTTTGTCTCAAATATACTCTTTTTTCCACTACATAAACCCCATACTCCCCCCTACTCCAAGCATTCTTCAGCCTTTAGTTCGTTCAGTTAAAGTTATTACTCAAAATTGTCTTTTCTCCTTGATGTGTTTAAAACCACCAGAATCTTCAGAATTGCAATTTAAAAAAAACTGTGTGTGAATATGTCTCGAGAGGGTGATTTCGTAAACAAATCTTTTCGCACGCGCCTTATCTAAATTAAGAAGAACAAGGGTGGTAGCACCACATGGAAAGGATTAAGCTTACGGGTTCACATAATTCTAACCTGTATGGAAGAAAGGGGCGAATTATATGCAAAATTAAAATAGATATTTTTAGGACATGGAAATTATGTAAAAGGCGGATGCTAACAGCCCTTTAGAGTGCGTATTATTAAATTATATACCTTTCTTTTATATTCTCAGGGGAAGGGAGTGTGAAAATTATGGTTTTTTAACTCTGATACTATTAGGCTAGAAAGCAATGTCTCTAATTTAGGGGGGAGGGTTACTAAAATTAGACCTATGTCTCTTACACTCTAAACGAAAAACATCTTTTATTATCAAAAGCGAAAAAAGGGTTGCTTTTGCAGACAATTATACCTTATGAGGGGAGTGTTATATTCTCAAATGGCTGTGATGAAAGCAAATACTTCCGTTATGAAGAGAAATAATGGTTTAGTTAAATATTCAATGTTTTACCTTCCCTGAAGGGAGGGATGGGGCAATTTAAATGCTCATATTTTCGTATGAATAGATTTTATCTGTTCTTTAGATGATTATTAGTTTAAGAGGCTTTTCATAAAAATCCTAATTTCACTAATTTCTCTTCTTCTCTAACAGGGAGTCATTATTTTATACTAAATTTTTTCTTCTTTTCTAGGAAATCACCGAGTTGACAGGCCCAATGAAAAGGGCAAGGAATAATAATGCCACACCACTAAAACGGTCGATGATACCTAGCCCATCCATACCTCATCTCCCCCCTTCCAGACCGTTAATGCCTGCGCAATCTGCCCCTCATCATGAGATGCCTCACCCTTTGGTTGATCATGTTGAGTTAGAAATACCATTTTATTGGGATTGTTCTATATGCAAAGGACATTATCATGAATTTGAGCATTCTCATGAACCTACTACAACATGCTTAGACAGTGTGGACGTAGGGATAGACGGAAAGAATCTGGAGGAAATGAGGAGAAAAATCATACATGATATGGAGAGAAATTTATACAGATTGCAAGCAAGCTCGCATAAAACAAGGTTAAATATGAAAGAAAAGGAAGAGGAAGATCGAAAGAAGAGCCATGGAAAAGAGGGCTATCTCTACAGAGATATCTCAAAATATATAATAAAAGACAGTGATGAAAACTCAAAGAAAAGTGTGTATATTGCAAGATATAACAGTGATTATTATGATGAATATGATCTAAGAGAAGAGAAACAGTGGCCCTTTAAGAGACAATATAAGAGTTAACAATATAAGAGTTGGATTTTAAACATCGAAAATCGGGCTGGAAGAGCTCTCATACATCATTTTACGATAAATCTCATTATTGGTATGCTTGACGAGTTTTGTATCGTAATCTCACAATAAATTTAATGTGGCCCTGACTTTGTAGCCAGTTAAGATCAATATACAGTGAATTCAAATGATCCAGCATTAGTGGTTCTCGACAGTTGCCTATACACCAAAGAAGAAATCTAAAGTGATGAATAAAGACATTGTTGTATACATACATTTTTTCTTTATTAATAAACAAATTCGCATACATTTTTTAAGCACTTTACTCATAGGACAGTAAAATCATTTGTTTATTTTCAAGGACAGCACTTATTGCAAAGTTTCATTACTCATGTCAACTATGATAGGGGTTCTGCATCTTCTACACTTAAGACGGGATACGTTTGCACATGCGCTTATGCTCAACAATTCGAACAATTTAGACCGGCATTTACGACAAAATGGGTTATTCCAAGCCCGAGGGGCATATTTGATAGGAAATTTTATAGATTTATACTGAAAGAAGATCAAACATGATTAAAAACTATATGTTCACACAAAACCAAAGTTTAAAAAACATCTGATTTTATTAATAACATTGATTTTTTCAATTTAGTTGGGTTTGATCCAAGCCCTTTTTGGGTATTTGTTTCGATATTTTTTTTTTTCAATTTTGTGTGTTTTCTTAAGAAAATGGTCCATCTTTAACAAACTTAGCCTTAGATAATTGAAACTATTGGTATCGAAATTCTGTTTTTCACAGTTTCGCTAACTATTATTGAGATGGCACTTCCCTCCTTCGGGCTTCATTACGGAGTTCTGAAAGTAAAACTTTATTAAATTATTAAAAAGGCTATGATTTCTTTGAAATATGCATTTACATTATAGTTTTCGTATTTTTAATTTTATATTAATGAGGAATTTAAACATAGCTTCAATTAGATATTTCTTTGTTCGGCATAGATGAAAGTTCCAATATCACAGAATGGGAGGGGTGATCTTCGATGGAAACGCATGCCACAATCTATTCATTAAAGAGTCACGTATAATTTTCCAAAATTATTAAAATATTTTTTCATATTTAATTAAAGAAGCAAGGGGCAATCCAAAACAAATATAGTGCAGAATTGGCAATAAACATTCAATGTAAAATTAATAGAGTAAACGAAAGGGATTATGTAGAAAACTGAAGAAATAATAATTAGAGATTCATAAAGGGATTTTAATTGTAATATAACAACGTTGATTATCTCAGGCGATTCTTCATATAGTCCATTTGAATAACTTAGGAAACAACCTCATTAGAAAACAATAGCACTAAACACATTTGAAACTAGATGTCAGATTAAATGAAGGACTTATATTCATAATCATGAAAAGCTGGATCTCGGGGGAGGAGTGCACTAAAAGTCCTTTTTTGGGCAGAATATTGAGATTTTTCACATTTTTTCTCATTATTTCCTTAAAAATTTATATGGGGTGCTTGAAATATCCTTGGGAGAGGGGGATTCGGCTTGTCCTCTGTAAGTAGGTATTATTATCTTATCTCTTTAGGATGCATCTAAAATCATGACGTTTTCAAACAGCGTTAGGAAGAAATCTATGAAATCTAAAGAGGCAGAAGGAAAAAATAGGCTAGAACTACATTTTCAATGCAAAATATATCCCATCCCGACATTATCTAAAAAACGGCCAGAAATTAAATTAAAAAAACTGTGTTTTCTTTTATTATGTAATCTAGTACCAAGAACCACATTTCGTTGGATTACTAAAGAACCTCCCTTTTTAAGTTGAAATTTTACTCCTTTTGTTTCGAGATTAGATTTTGAATTTTTCAGTTACCCTGATCTGTTCTTCGCTAGACTAACCAAGGTGACAGGAACCTCCTAAAGACGTTGTATATCCCTTATGTAAATTAAAGTTTAGCTCTTTTCACTTTTAAAATTTGCTTTTGAATTAGTCAATTATCAAAATCTATTCCTAAGAATCTTAAATACCCCTTTCTTAAATAAAATCTTAACTTTTTCTATTTTCGATTGTCTTTCAGATTTCTCATTTACTAAGAGCTGTTCACCGTTAAATTACCAAAGACACCCAGAACCTCCTAAGAACCTTACATAGCCCTTTTTTAAATTAAATTTTAACTCTTTTGTCTTAGGGATTTGCTCCTAAAATTTTTAGATTAGAAAACGTGTGCTTCTTTCTATTATTAAAGACGGTCAGAACCTCAGAGCAACATTAAATGTTTCCTCTTATAATTAAATCTTAGCTTTTTTTTTAGTTGATAAATTTGTTTTCAAATGTTTATTGTATGAAAAATAAACTGAAAGGCTTATTTGCTACTATAGTTTGTATTATGGGGTTTAGAGATGGCTGTTTACAAATGTGGTAACGTGGTTTTTATGGTATTTAAGGGGATGTTGTTGTAGATGCCTGTATTCTCCCTTTATAGGGGAGATAAACTCTGGCCCTAAGGTATTTAAACTTTGGTAGCGTGCCTTAAGCTATGACCGGACTAATGAGGCGTACCAACTGGGTAAGTTCGAGGGACTAAAGGTATATTGTAGAGAGGTTGGCTATAATGCAATACTTTTATTCAATTAACATAAAATAATACCAGATATATATTTTCTACTGGGACTGGCTGTCCCAAGTAGACCACAAGTCTCGCAAAACTACAATAATATATAATAGGATACTTAGACACTTACTGTGATCCGACAAGATTCCAAGGTATTTCTAAAAACAACAGACCAGAGGTCAGTCCGGCATAAGGTTAGTATCAGTCTCCCTTTCCCATAAAATATATCTTTTATACATTTTTATCAACCACACCTTCCTTTACCCAACCGACGCAATAGCTAGGAAGTGGTGATTTCTCAATTTCCCGTTAAGCAGAAACTTGGCAGGATATATTCCTTATCTTAATAAAAAGTGGTATTTCTAAACTTTGTATTTGCGTCTTAATATATTTTTACTAAATTCCAAATTGACTAAATTAGAAGCTTCACCACAATACTCCCTATTTAAAGAAGAGTTGCCCACAACTCTTAATACTTTACTTTAAAAAACAACTTAATTTTGTTTACAGCTATTATCCTGCCATCTTCGGGTCATTATGCGCATATACCGTCAATGGGTTTTCTTAGGGTCATGTTTCTTGTCCAATATAGGCCATGTTCTTTTTTTTGTCGAATGATTTCAATTTGAAATTCATCTGAAAAATACTCTTTTTGCCCTTTTCATATGCATCTTCTGTTTTAGCTTGACTCCAAGTGACTTAAGCATTATATTAGTGGTTCTGCTTAAATTATCTTTAAAGTTATATTCAAAATTTTTATAAATTATTTGAGTTTAAATTTAATTCCCATTACAATTTAATTTGTCTGTGTGATGTGGTTGATACACCGTTTATTTTTGGTTTTAGAAATGCCTTGGATTAATTACACATAACATTTTTGGTTTTTAAATTTTCACATATTTTTCCAGCACAAAGCATTTTCACATATTTCAATAATATAAGCCATTTTGGCTATGTAGCACATTCTCTAGGCCTAAATTAAGTTCTGATTTTATCTCACTTTCTGATGAATTTGTAGTAAAGTCTGTAATACTGCTATAGTTTCCAAAATATCAGTTGATCAGGTATGGTTTGGTTTCTGATGGTATGAGATTTTAGTATCAGGATACATTTGAAGTGGCTTCAAAATTTGTTACTTTCCAAAAAAGCGTCAAAAAATGATTGAAAAAATGGATCCGAAAGGATGTTACGAAAAATTTGATTTCCAAGAAAACTAAGGCTGTATCTAAAATAAATATTCACATTAGAATACACATAAAGCTTAATTTGTTACCTATATATATATATAGTAAAAAGAAACACTCAAAATTTGTATATATCACGGCATTCTTTTTTTTTTAATCGAAAGTTAATTACTTTTAATTACTTTCTCCTCTTTTCACTCTTAATATATACTTATTAATCACTCAAAAGATTGTTTCCCAATAAAAATATATTTATACGTTGACTCGAAGTCAAACATTTATATATAACATTAAATCACTAGTTAAAACTTAAAGAAAATAAAAATATAGTATATATATATATATCTATATATATATATATAAATATATATATATATATATATATATATATATATATATATATATATATATATATATATATATATATATATATATATATATATATATATATATAAAAATATATATATATATATATATATATATATATATATATATATATATATATATATATATATATATATATATATATATTATATATATATATATATATATATATATATATATATATATATATATATATATATATATATATATATATATATATATATATATATATATATATATATATATATATATATATATATATATATATATACATATATACAAGTATTGTGTAATATCTTACACAAGTATTTTTTTAAGTCGCAAAACTAGATAGGATATTTAACTACTGGTTAAAAATTAGAGCCCTTACAAAAAATAAAACACGGTATAGACTAGCATTGGAATTAGTTCCAATTAGTGTTTTGTTAATTGCTTATAAAGTACTAATGTAGAATACTTCTTGAATGATATATAAAAAAAAATACTCAACATATTAATTCACTATATTTACTTGGATAGTTTAGGTTGATATATATATTAACAGAAGTTATGTTGATACATAACTTAATTGTTAAAAACAAATAATAATTATGTACCCTAACAATTTATTTAATCATTGCAATATTTCTTCTTTTTACCACCTTAAAAGTCCGTCGAGACTTTTATCTGATAAGTCTTAACTGCAATTTAAAATATAAAAAAATCAACCCTAACTAATAGATTTATACACTAAAATTGAGAACTGTGATTAGCCTCTATATAAGAGCTTGGAAATAGTTCATATAACATGAATTTGCTATTAAAATTTCTATATTTACAAATTTTTTTGAACGATAACAATTCCATGTTATGAAAGGTTTTCAAAATACATTTATAACTGTATATATTTTCTCAATTACATTTATTACCACTGTATATATTTTACATATACGACTATATACATTTTCTTATCTTTGTTTTACGACTTTGGTTCTATCTCGAACCGATTTGTGTCATTTAACTGTCATTAGCTTACTATATGCCTGTTTGTTTATTAAGACTTTTGAGCTTTTTAATTCTTTTCAAATTTTTAGGTACTTGAGACAGTTTTATAACGTTTTTGTCTGTAATCTCTCTTTTTTCAGCTTTAATGTCCTTTTGGTATAAGGCTCCATTTACAGCTTAGATCTGATAAGTTAAAAATTTTAGCTGTTCACCTTATACCTGTTATGCCATTATCAATTGACTCTTGCCTGTACTCTGAAGGTTTGCTTACCAGGGCTGCCTTCTGGTAGCTCCTTATAACGTTTCCAGGTCCTCTTGTCTTGGGCTACAGCTAGAAGGACTATTATGAACCTGCACCCACAATAATTAATTATTGATAGTATTGCCACACCTTTTTTTTTATTTGTGGCCACAGTTTCCTCTTGGGCTATTCTTTTATCAGAAAAGTGGCCCTTCTGCAGAAAAATACCGTGCCTTCATGAGTCACAGTAATTTATTTTTAGACATACAAGTGACAATGATTATTTTCACTTTAACTTCCCGACTTTTAGTGGTCTTGTCTTAGGTTTCGACTTCAACTTAGGTTCTTAAAACTATTATGTGCTTTAATTTTAATTTTCTTTGTCATGCTAGTTTTTTTTTAAACGACTCTCACATAAAAGAGCAAAAACATTTTTCCTGTCTACTGGGAGCATTTCTCCAATATTTCTAGTAATCTCGGCCCGAGTTAACCACTGTAACGGTGGCTCCTTAGAATTAATGTTACTTATTTTGTACCTATTTAGTACAATTTTCATACTAGTCTCGTTCGGTTAGTTTAATATGTGCGTATAACAGAGCTTAACTGACTCCATTCAGTTTCTTCTCCTTTAATTTTGTCTGGCTATATTTTCAACTTGAACCCTTCTCTTTTTTTGGGTTAATCACTTCAATGAAGCCTAAGGGGTTTTTTTCAAGTCTTTTTCCGCATTTTCAGTAAAATAGGTTTTTTTTAAGCCTATATTTATGTTTCATGTTTTTTTTTCAATAACCTTAACAAGTTTTTATGCGGATTGCCCTTCTATGGTCAGATTCATTATCTCCTTATTTTTAATGGATTTTGTCGTTGGGTTTTTCCTCCTGGTAAGTTTTTAGGTTATAACATATTTTTATATTGCTTTCGGTTCCTTTTACCTAGCACCCATTTTTTTTCTTTCTAAGCTTATTCTATGTTTCGCTTAAATCTTTATAGCGCTTAATTATTGTCTTTCAATTTTTTTTCTTTACACCTTGTGTAACTAATAATAATTTTTTTTATTATATCACACTATAACTTATTATGATAAGATTAGAGCTAGCTTGTACATGTAGTGCGCACATAATGTAAACTCTTGCTGTCTTTTGCATTATAATTATTTTAAAATTCTTAAAAACAATTTTTTTTCCAAATTCGACTGAAAGTGCCACCTCAGAAAGTCAAAGGTTAGTAGATGCTTCGCATTTACTTAACAACGAGAGACCAGCAGTGATTGAGCTCACTTTAAATTTGCTAGCTTCCAATGACCCTATTTCAGTAGACTAACCTCCTTCGTTTTTTTTTAATTAATTACCCCCCAAAATAATTTTTCAATATACATATCAAAAGAATTGCCTTTTAATGCTTATTCTAAATATGTATAATTTAATTACTTTCACTACACCCATTCAAAAGTTACGAGGCCTTACTTAATTTCTTTTATGAAACGTAATTCTTTTTGAAAAGTCTTGTCAGTACACCATTCGCGAAGTTTTATTTCGTCCAGGAGACAAAATTTTTTTGCAGGAAGCTTTGACGTCACTTTAGATCTGAGCTTATTTCTTTTCTGGGAACTTACGAGTCTTTAGGCTAAATTTTTTTTTGAGTTTCTTTTCTACGTGACGGTAATAATTTTTACTGGAGAGATATATTATGAAGGAAACTTTGGTGTTATTTACATACCGATTAAAGGAAGAAAAATATAGATATATCTTTTTAGGCTATTTACTCGTTTTATTTTTTTCCGTTATCATTATTTTATTCAAATATTAATCGGCTGGGAGCTACGCTTGTTCTCCCTTTCTCTGTTTCCTGGTCCAAATTTTGGACTCCAAATTTTTGTTTCTCTTCTTTATAATATTTGCAAGTTTTTCCGTGGTCTCTATAGTGTGGCTCACAAGGCTCTGAATTCAAGCGCGGTTTTGTTGCCTCCTCAAATATCTTTAATCTTTGTTTCTCATGATGTCTGGCCTTTTTCATAAGTGATTTTGCTACTTGTGCTGCTGACGAAGGAGCTTGTTGGTGTCCTTCTGGTTTCTTTACTTTTCTCCATAATTTCTCTCTTAAGGATGCTTTTCTTAACGATGGCCCAGGTTTAGTTATATCTGTTAACCAATGAATTATCGGTGTCACATTCTGTCAGCTCGCGTCTGGTAGATGGCATTTGTTCCAAAAGCCATTTTTGTGTTAAGACTGTAGTTGAGTCTAATGTATGAAAATCAGATAATTCATTGGTTCCTTCCAAGTTTTCTTCCTCTTTGGATTTCAACTTTGGTTTATCACGTTTTAAGCCTTTAGGCTGTGTTTGAGGCTCTTCATCGCTAGTATCCGATGAGCATCAAATATTTCCCTTTTTCTCTTGTTTGTTGTGGAGAGTTTGTAGCCAAGACTGGGCTAAATACTCCTTCCAATCCTCCCAACCTTCGCGGTCGTTAAAAAGGTCATAAAATTCATATGGTCTTCTGATATATGCTGGTGAAAATGTTTCCTCTATTTCTTCGTCTGAAGGAATAGGCTCTGATTTCAAAGGTTTTGAAAAAAATCCTTTTCTTATTCTATTATGATGTGCTACTTTTTCATTTTCATTACACTGATGCTTTAGAACATATGTTAAGTTATTTGGTAGAATTTTTACAATCCTGTAGGGCCCATCCCATTTCGGTTTTAACTTTTTTGTCCCTTCCAGGTTGGTTTTGTATACGTAAAGCAAGTCTTCTAAACAGTAATTTGTCTTATTTTTGCTTGTTCTGTCATATTTTTTATTTATTTCTGTTTTCGTATCTTCCAAATTTTCTTTAACTTGTTCCATAGCTTTTTTCATTCGCATCACCATTTCTTGCTTATATTGGTCTAGGTTGTAATATACTCTATCATTTTGTATTTCATCTAAACAAATTCTGGGATCTCTTAGATGTTGTAAAAAATGGCGTTCATTTTAAGGAACGTGAAAAAGCCGTATTTATTGCAAAGACTACGAATGGTAAATGTTCTTCCCAATTTTCATTTTCTTCTCTTGCATATATCCCCAGCACGTAAGCTAATTCCCTATGTTTGTGTTCAACCTTTCCATTAGCGGCTGTCATATAGGACGAGGTAAACCATCGTTTCACCCCCAGATATTCCGTAATTTCGTCTAATAATTTGGCTCTAAAACATGGCCCATTGTCACTAAGTAAAACTCTAGGAAATATTCCGTGTTCCAAAAAGAGGCGGTTGACTAAAACTCTCACAGTGGTTTTTTGTCTTTTCGTCTTTAATTGGAAAAGTGTAAAAGTATGAGTTAAAATGATCAACTACTGTTAGTACACACCTGTTTCCTTTCCTGGAAACTGGTAAACTTCCTCCTGTTCCCCAAATGTCTATTGACATTAATTATCCTACCCCTGAAGGTGTGGGGTAGAGACCTAATTTGGCCCTAGGGGTCTTTGGTGGCGACTTTTGTATGTCACACTCTTGGCAGCTTTGTATGAAAGCTTTTACTTTTGAGTACATTTTTGGAAAATAAAAATTTCCTTTTAGCGTCCCCATAGTTTTCACTTCTCCCATGTGACAGCCAATATGACAGCCAAAACAGCCAGTTGCGTGTGTCATCTGTAAGGTTTCTCCTTCCAGTGATTTTGGAATTACTGGAATAATTTTTAAGTCATTTTTTCTATATTCTTGCGATGGTTTGTAATATCTTACTAAATGATTTTTACTTTCATCAAGATCAAAATTATCTAAGTCCTTCAAAAAATGTTTAATGTGCTCTGGCAGTTCCGTTTCCTTTCATAAAAAGGATTTAATCGCTAAACAAAAATCATCTTTATCCTGATGATTCAAAATATTTTCATTAGATAGTATTTCTACCCCTTCCAGTTCGCTCTGGATTGTTGTTATCAAATTTCCTTCCGTATCAGGATTTCGTGACAAATAGTCTGGTAAAATGTTTGTACGACCTTTTATATATATATCAGGGTACATGAATATGCTTGCAGACGTAGTATCCACCATGTCAGTCGTGCTGAAGTATTTTGCATCGTATGTAGCCAAATCAGAGATTTTTGGTCTACGCGTAAAATGAATTTTTTTCCAAGTAAAAATTGTCGAAAATATTCTGTAAAAACGACAACTGCTAAGCATTCCCTTTCAACTGTCGAATATTTTCTTTCTGCCTCTGACAGTGACCTGCTGGCGTATTTGACTATTGATTCTACTCCTTCGAAATTTAGGTTTAATTATATGGCTCCAATACCGTACCCCGAAGCACCTGTTTATAAACAGAAGTCTTGTGGCAAATCTGGTAGTCTAAGTACTGGTGCATGTGATAATTGCCTTTTTATTTCATCCAGCGCATGTTTTGCGTCCGCTGGACATTCGAATTTACCTGATTTTTTCAAAAGGTTTGTCAAAGGTTGCGCTATTGTTGCATAATTTTTAATATATCGTCTGAAATAGCTTAACAAACCACAAACTGATCTGCAGCTTTTTTGGTCTTTAGGAGGCTGTAAATTTTCTATGACTGTAAATATTTCCGGATTTGGTGAAATAGTACCTTGGTTTATCAGGTGTCCAAGAAAAACTAGTTATGCCACTACTATTTTTAACTTTTCTGGCTTTAATTTTAAGCCTGCTTTTTCAAACTTTGTTTTCATTAAACAAAATTACATCATCTAAATAAGCCAAGGTTTCTTTTTCCTTTCTGGTTCGTTATCTTTTAACACCGAATTCGTTAGTCGACTAAAACAATTTGGACTAAATGATAAGCCAAAAGGCATACGTTCAAATGTGAACGTTCTTCCATCGCCTAAGGTTACTGTAGCTTTATGCTTTGTTTCTGCATCTAAAGCGATTTGCCAATATCCTGCTATTAAGTCAAAACTAGTGTAATATTTTGTACCTCCTAGCGAATCTAAAATCGTATCAATTCTTGGTAGTTTCATGACGTCTTTTACTGTGACGGCATTTAGTGCTCTAAAATGTATACACAATCTCCAGGTGTTATCTTTTTTCCTGACTATTACTAGTGGAAAAAACCAATCGCAAACACTTTCTTTAATTATTCCCTGATCTTCCATTTCCTTTATTTGACTTTCCAGCCATGGTTTTAAATGATAAGGTGTTTTATACGGTGACTTTTTAATTGGAGGGCCCTCGGTTGATATTTTGCGCGTGATTAAGTGAGTTAATCCGTAATCCGTTTTGTGTCTTGCAAAAGTCCATTTAAAATCCCAAAGAATATTTTCCACCCGGGTTTTTACGTTTTCCGCTAAATGTTGTAAATCAAATTTTTGCAAAAAATCCGTTTTCGACAGTCCATACTTTTCTTGTGGTTGCGGTTTTCATGGCTAGTGAAATTTACGCTTAATTCTGAACTGTTTAGAGATATTATTGCTGAATTTGAAATCTTTTCCACTGATACAAGTTTTATTTGGTTCAGTTATACTTTATTATTACTTAGATTTAATAGTTTTAAGTATGTGATACCATTTTCAATTTTAATAACTTGATTTTCAACGAAAATCATGGGGTATTTTTTAGGGAGTATCCTCCTATCATGGCGTCCATTTTTATAACCTTTTTTCTTTTGTATTTAATGTCGCTAGAACTTGAGCTGTTGTTCCCTCTTCTATTGTGATTTTCCGGCTTATTTTCAGGTTATAATTCGAATCATCACTCTCTTTATCTGTTGTTACGCAAATTTTGCTATTAGTTTTATTTGCCTGGTTTATGGTTATTGTATCAGATATGGGTTCCCATACGATCCCATATTTCCTGATGGCATCTACTCCTATAATACAAGGGAATGGTAGCTGCTTGCATATTATCACCGTTACTGTTAATTCTTTATCCCCTGTGCTAAATTTTAATGGACATTCTCCCAAAATTGTCAGCCTTTGCCCTGTCACTGATGTCAGAGTATTCTGGCATCTGCTTACGTGATTTTTGACACTAGGAGGAAACCTCTTAAGAACTACCTCTCGAATTAATGATTTAGATGCACCCGTATCTAGTAAACATGGTAAATTTTGAAAACACTCAATTTTAAAACAACGCAAATCGGTAAACTATTAATATTTGCATTTGTATCACAACACTCTAAGCTATATAGGGGCCCATGTAAGGAAACAGCTCTGTCGACCCTTACAGGCTGGTTTCCCCGTTTAAATGCCCACTGTTTCACCAAAAGTTTCTGGGGTTATCCCAGTTTTCTTCAGCGTTGCTACATTGACCCTGGGTATTGTGAAGCGTTTGCCTCCTGGGCCTAAATTCAGGAATGTCAATAGGTGTTTGCCAAGTAATATTTGTTCCCTGCCTTCCTAAATTTCTGCCTCCCTGCGTTCTGAGCTGGTGTCTTGTCTTGTACGTCTGGCCTTCTTTGCGTATTCTATACCAGCAATCTGCTGCATATTAGTTTGGTTTGCTACAATAATAGCAATTAAATTTTCTCTTAAATTGTTTGTTTGTTTCCTGGTTACTTCTAAATATTTTTGATCTGCCATTGTTGGTTCCCCAACTATCTGTCTTTGGTGGGAGAGGGTGCCCATATTTTCTATAGTTATTAGCTGCTATTCTCTCAAGGTCATGGAATCAGTCAGCTATTTCTCTAGACGGCAACCCTCGGCCTCCGTCGCGCCTTTTTGGTTCATGATTTGGCTCCTCAAAGTTCACCCGCTTCTGTCCCCTTTCTATTTTATACTTTCTTTGGCTCCTGTGTTATTTATTGACACCTGATCAAACTTTTTCATAGCCTCGTCAATTTTTACTTCTTTTTCGACTAGTATTATAGCCTGCTCTAAATTTTCAGGCTTCTGTGATAATATTAGTCTTAATAGCTTTTTTGGTAACCCTTGGATAAAAGTATGTAATTGTACTTCCTGCTCTGTCTCGTCATTTCCGCCTTTCTCTAATTGTAAGCATACAGATCTACAAACTTTGTCGGCATATTCCCTGATACTAGTTGAGGTATTGAATGTCACTACATCTGTTCTTAGCCTCTCGGAGATGCTTGTCTCTATGAACCTTGTTTTAAAAGATTCAATTAGAGTACTGATGTCCTTGGGTTCTTTTTCCTTAATTGCCTCAAAATGTTTAAGGGCACTTCCCTTTAGTCTGGCTGCAACGCATTGCTCTTTGACCTTATCCTCAAACGATTCAGTCAGTTCTTCGAAAATTTTTAATTTTTCGATAAACTCATCTACATCTGAAATTCCCGTGTATTCGGGTATAATTTTTGCAATTTCAAGTACTGTTGATAGGGAAGTCATTTTTTCCTCTGGTAAAGCCGTTTTATTTCAATCTACTATTTTTATCTAGCCCTCTCGACCTAGTTTTTCCAACGGCCACCAGTCGTGGTAAGGTGGTACTTATGGTATTTAAGTGGTGTAGTTGTAGATGCCTTTATTCTCCCTTTATAGGTGAGATAAACTCTGACCCTAAGGTAATTAAACTTTGGTAGCGTGCCTTAGGCTATTACCGGACTAATGAGGCGTACCAGCTGGGTATGTTCGAGGGGCTAAAGGTAGATTGCAGAGAGGTTGTCTATAATGCAATACTTTTATTCAATTAACATACAATAATACCAGATGTATATATTTTCTACTGGGACTGGCTGTCCCAAGTAGACCACAAGTCTCGGAAAACTACAATAATATATAATAGGATACTTAGACACTTACAATGATCCGACAAGATTCCAAGGTATTTCTAAAAACAACAGACCAGAGGTCAGTCTGGCATAAAGTTAGTATCAGTCTCCCTTTACCATAAAATATATCTTTTATACATTTTTATCAACCACACCTTCCTTTACCCAACCGACGCAATAGCTAGGAAGTGGTGATTTCTCAATTTCCCGTTAAGCAGAAACTTGGCAGGATATATTCCTTATCTTAATAAAAAGTGGTATTTTTAAACTTTGTATTTGCGTCTTAATATATTTTTACTAAATTCCAAACTGAATAAATTAGAAGCTTTACCACACAAAACTAACTTAATAATATGGAGACCCAAATAAATGGGTGTTCGATTTTCAGCAATTTTTTTTTGTCGTTACTTACAAATATGAACAAATATGAGGCTAAAACTGAAACACAAAACCAAAAACACACTACCTGGCCAGTATTTTGCATTACAATGTTTGAGTTATTCATTGCTATTCTTTGATTAACGAATCTTTAGTTCAATACAGACTGCTCTAATAAACAACAAACATAGACTTATATCGCAAATGGAAGTAACGGTTCAACATCTTGATTATCCTATGTTATTAAATAAATTGAAAAACAAGCAAATGTCTTCCATCACTTTCATACAGAACTTTTCAGGATGAAACCGTTATATTAATCAGATAAAATATTATCTTTTAATTCCCAGCAGAGCTTAGTTTTATGCATCCAAAGCTACGAGCCGGAGAAACTTTGTCTGATTTTCGAAAAAGGGAGAAAGACACCATAGAAGTCGTAGAATTTTAATAAACCTTGTTGGAATAGTTTGCCTTTTAAAGTCATAATATAAAGGACTGTTAAGATGATTAATAAAAAAGCTCTAAGGAAGCATAATCCTTCTTCTGGCAAAAAATACAATGCTTCTAATGAACCCTCTTATGATATTCTAGGACCACTGGGTCGATTCTATAATGACCCTCATGTTTCAGGAGTTGTTCTTAAAGAATTGGGACAGATTAATAAAAAAGCTCTAATCAGGCATAATCCTTCTTCCGGCAAAAAAATACAATGTTTCAAATGAACCCTCTTATGATATTCTAGAACCACTGGGTCGATTCTATAATGACCATCGTGTTCAGGAGTCGTTTTCAAAGAATTGGGACATAATTCAAACTTTAGTGTAAAAAGCTAGGTGTTGAGGAGGGGACAATAGATATAGATGACAGTGCACAATTGAAACATCAAATAAAAAATTCCACATTTTTGTACGGAAATACCAAAACCAAAGGTTAGGTTAGGTTAGCTTACGTGCTTCAAACAGTTCGTTTCAACCTTGTTGGAATTGTTTGCTTTTTAAAGTCATAATATAAAGGACTGCTAAGATGATTGATAAAAAAGCTCTAATCAGGCATAATCCTTCTTCTGGCAAAAAATACAATGTTTCGAATGAACCCTCTTACGATATTCTAGGACCACTGGGTCGATTTTATAACGACCCTCGTCTTTCATTAGTCGTTCTTAAAGAATTGGGACAGATTAATAAAAAAGCTCTAATCAGGCATAATCCTTCTTCCGGCAAAAAAATACAATGTTTCAAATGAACCCTCTTATGATATTCTAGGACCGCTGGGTCGATTCTATAACGACCCTTGTGTTTCAGGAGTCTTTCTTAAAGAATTGGGACAGAATTCGAACTTTAACGTAAAGAGCTAGGTGTTGAGGAGGGAACAATAGATATAGATGACAGTGCACAATTGAAACATCAAATACAAAATTTTACATTTTTGCACGGAAATACCAAAACCATAGGTTAGTTTAGCTTACGCGCGCGCGTAAGCTAACCTATGGTTTTAGTATTTCCGTGCAAAAATGTAGAATTTTGTATTTGATGTTTCAATTGTGGACTGTCATCTATATCTGTTGTCCCCTCCTCAACGCCTAGCTCTTTATGCAAAAGTTTGAATTCTGTCTCAATTCTTTAATTATGACTCCTGAAACACAAGGGTCGTTATAGTATCGACCCAGTGGTCCTAGAATATCATAAGAGGGTTCATTCGAAACATTGTTTTTTTTGCCGGAAGAAGGATTATGCCTGATTAGAGCTTTTTATTAATCTGTCCCAATTCTTTAAGAACGACTCATGAAACACGAGGGTCGTTATAGAATTGACCCAGTGGTCCTAGAATATCATAAGAGGGTTCATTCGAAACATTGTATTTTTTGCCAGAAGAAGGATTATGCTTGATTAGAGCTTTTTTATTAACCATCTTAACAATCCTTTATATTATGACTTTAAAAAGCAAACAATTCCAACAAGGTTGAAAACGAATTGTTTGAAGCACGTAAGCTAACCTAACCTAACATATGGTTTTGGTATTTCCGTGCAAAAATGTGGAATTTTGTATTTGATGTTTCAATTGTGCACTGTCATCTATATCTATTGTCCCCTCCTCAACACCTACCTCTTTACGCTAAAGTTCAAATTCTGTCCCAGTTCTTTAAGAACGACTCCTGAAACACAAGGGTCGTTATAGAATCGACCCAGTGGTCCTAGAATAACACAAGAGGGTTCATTCGAAACATTATATTTTTTTGCCGGAAGAAGGATTATGCCTGATTAGAGCTTTTGTATTAATCTGTCTCAATTCTTTGAGAACGACTCCTGAAGCACGAGGGTCTTTATAGAATCGGCCCAGTGGTCCTAGAATATCATAAGAGGGTTCATTTGAAACATTGTATTTTTTGCCAGAAGAAGGATTATGCTTGATTAGAGCTTTTTTATTAATCATCTTAACAGTCCTTTATATTATGACTTTAAAAAGCAAGCAATTCCAACAAGGTTGACTAAAATTTTACGACTTCGATGGTGTCTTTCTCCCTTTTTTGAAAATCAGACGAATTTTCTCCGGCTCGTAGCTTTGGATGGATAAAAATAAGCTGTGCTGGGAATTAAAAGATAATATTTTATCTGAGTAATATAACGGTTTCATCCTGAAAAGTTCTGTATGAAAGTGATGAAAGACATTTGCTTGTTTTTCAATTTATTTAATAACATAGGTTAATCAAGATGTTGAACCGTTACTTCCATTTGCGATATAAGTCTATGTTTGTTGTTTATTAGAGCAGTCTGTACTGAACTAAAGATTCGTTAATCAAAGAATAGCAATGAATAACTCAAACATTGTAATGCAAAATACTGGCCAGGTAGTGTGTTTTTGGTTTTGTGTTCCAATTTTAGCCTCATTTGTTCATATTTGTAAGTAACGACAAAAAAAAATTTGCTGAAAATCGAACACCCATTTATTTGGGTTTCCATATAACTAAGTTAGCTTTGTAAACAGCAGTCTCTAAACCCCATAATACAAAATGTGGTAGCAAATAAGTCTTTCAGTTTATTTTTTATACAATAAACATTTGAAAACAAATTTATCAACTAAAAAAAGCTAAGATTTAATTCTAAGAGGAGACATTTAATGTTGTTCTGAGGTTCTGACCATCTTTAATAATAGAACGAAGCGCACATTTTCTAATTTAAAAATTTGAGGAGCAAATCCCTAAGACAAAAGAGTTAAAATTTAATTTAAAAAAGGGCTATGTAAGGTTCTTAGGAGGTTCTGGGTGTCTTTGGTAATTTAACGGTGAACAGCTCTTAGTAAATGAGAAATCTGAAAGACAATCGAAAATAGAAAAAGTTAAGATTTTATTTAAGAAAGGGGTATTTAAGATTCTTAGGAATAGATTTTGATAATTGACTAATTTAAAAGCAAATCTTTAAAGTGAAAAGAGCTAAACTTTAATTTACATAGGGGATATACAAGGTCTGTAGGAGGTTCCTGTCACCTTGGTTAATCTAGCGAAGAACAAATCTGGGTAACTGAAAAATTCAAAATCTAATCTCGAAACAAAAGGAGCAAAATTTCAACTTAAAAAGGGAGGTTCTTTAGTAATCCATCGAAGAGTGGTTCTTGGTACTAGATTACATAATAAAAGATAATACAGTTTTTTTTTAAATTGAATTTCTGTCCGTTGTTTTTAGATAATGCCGGGATGGGATGTATTTTGCATTGAAAACGTAGTTCTAGCTTATATTTTCTTTATGCCTCTTTAGATTTTTCTTAGATTTCTTGCTAACACAGTTGCAAAACGTTATGATTTTAGATACATCCTAAAGAGATAAGGTAATAATACCTACTTACAGAGGACAAGTCGAATCCCCCTCTCCCAAGGATATTTCAAGTACCCCATATACATTTTTAAGGAAATAATGAGAAAAATGTGAAAAATCTCAATATTCTGCCCAAAAAGAACTTTTAGTGCACTCCTCCCCCGAGATCCAGCTTTTCATGATTATGAATATAAGTCCTTCATTTAATCTGACATCTAGTTTCAAATGTGTTTAGTGCTATTGTTTTCTAATGAGGTTGTTTCCTAAGTTATTTAAATGGACTATATGAAGAATCTCCTGCGATAATCAAATTTGTTACATTACAATTAAAATCCCTTTATGAATCGCTAATTATTATTTCTTCAGTGTTTTACTGAATACCTTTCCTTTACTCTATTAATTTTACATTGAATGTTTATTGCCAATTCTGCACCACATTTGTTTTGGATTGCCCCTTGCTTCTTTAATTAGATGTGAAAAAATATTTTAATAATTTTGGAAAGTTATACGTGACTCTTTAATGAATAAATTATGTCATGCGTTTCCATCGAAGATCACCCCTCCCATTCTGTGATATTGACCTTTCAACTATGCCGAACAAAAAAATATCTAATTGAAGCTATGTTTAAATTCTTCATTAATATAAAATTTAAAAAAACGAAAATTATAATGAAAATGCATATTTCAAAGAAATAATAGCATTCTTAATAATTTAATAAACTTTTACTTTCAGAACTCCGTAATGAAGCCCGAAGGAGGGTAGTGCCATCTCAATAGTAGTAAGCGAAACTGTAAAAAACAGAATTTCAATACCGATAGTTTCAATTATCTAAGGCTAAGTTTGTTAAAGATGGACCATTTTCTTAAGAAAGCACACAAAATTGGAAAAAAATATGCAAAAAAGTACCCAATAAGGGCTTGGATCAAACCCAACTTTATTAAAAAAATCAATGTTATTAATAAAATCAGATGTTTTTTAAACTTTGGTTTTGTGTGAACATATAGTTTTTAATCATGTTTGATCTTCTTTCATGATAAATCTATAAAATTTCCTATCAAATATACCCCTCAGGCTTGGAATAACCCGTTTTGTCATAAATGCCGGTCTACAATGTTCTAATTGTTGAGCATATGCACATGTGCGAACGTATTCCGTCTTAAGTGTAGAAGATGCAAAACCCCTATCATAGTTGACATGAGTAATGAACCTTTGCAATAAGTGCTGTCCTTGAAAATAAAAAAAATGATTTTAGTGTCCTAGGAGTAAAGTGCTTAAAAAATGTATGTGAATGTGTTTATTAATAAAGGAAAAATGTATATATACAACAATGTCTTTATTCATCACTTTAGATTTCTTCTTTGGTGTATAGGCAACTGTCGAGAACTACTGATGCTGGTAGATCATTTGAATTCACTATATATTGATCTTGATTGGCTGCAAAGTCAGGGTCACATTAAATTTATTGTGAGATTAAGATACAAAACTCGTCAAGCACATCAATAATGAGATTTATCGTAAAATGATATATGAGAGCTCTTCCATCCCGATTTTCGATGTTTAAAATCCATTCCATAGAATAACCTCTTATGTTGACTCTTAAAGGGCTACTTTTTCTCTTCTCTTAGATCATATTCATCATAGTGGGCTCTCGCGCCGTTGAGGCTGCAAGTCATTCTATCCTAGTTTAACTTGTTCAGTGCCTTGAAATACTCCTCCCTTTGCGATGAAAGTGATATTAATCAAAACTGCATTATTAGTGCTATTCTTTGTGACTGAGGCTGCTGCTGAAAACTGGATTGATCAATGCAAAAAAGGTACTTTCATTTCTTTTGCTGTTTTGGCGCCATCTGTCATAGCCACTCGTCACACTGAGAATTTATAAAAATATAGATGACGTTCCCTTCGTTCGCAAGCGAACAAGAAGAGGACACAGAGGTGGCAGAAAGAAATTTAAGATTGACGTGTTAGTCACCTACGGACGATTGGCCAGCCAAAACCCTAAGCGTGAGAGTTGTTTAGTCTCAATCCCGCGCGTGAGCCTACCACCTCGGCTGATTCCTGACAACAATGCTCCTACCAATGATTTCGGGTCTGATTGTCCTCCAGTATTATTGCCGCAGGTTCTCTCTTGTAAACACCAACTTCCAAACTTCCTTCTGAGCAACGTCCGCTCACTAACGAATAAAGTAGATGAGTTAGATGTCATTCTACGTCAGAATAACATCCATATCGCCGCAATTACCGAAACATGGCAGCTCGACGAAACAAGTGGAAGAATGGCTAGTTACAAGGTTTTCTTGAACACTAGAATAGACAGGATTGGCGGAGGTGTTGCCCTGTATGTACGCGATGATATCCCCTGCAAATATTTAGACTTCAATGACCCTAACCATGAAGCGATCTGGGCATTATGCAAGCCAAAACATTTACCACGTGATGTCTCTTGCATCATTATCGCAAGTATCTACTATCCTGAAAGCGCCAAGAAAAGACGGCTGTTGGTATCCTACCTTCAGTCTACGTTAGACACATTACGTCAGCGGTATAGCCGCCCGGGCTTCATAATAGCTGGTGACTTCAGCCAAACAAGGAAACAATGGCTTGCTAATACGCTGGGTATGTCACAAGTGGTCAAGATACCCACCCATGTGACTGGGAGCACCCTTGACCTTATTCTGACAAACTTTGCTCCATATTACAAAGATGTGTCTTCGAACGGGCCATTGGGCAAATCGGACCATCACACTCTGCTGATGAAGGCAAAAAGTGAAGTCAGGAAGCTTAAGAAAATAAAAGTACTCCGGAGACCTATCACGAAGTCTGCTATTAATACGTACGGAATGTGGGTCGGTACTCACTGCTTCAGCGA
Organism: Artemia sinica; assembly: GCA_027921565.1. Lineage (NCBI taxonomy): Eukaryota > Metazoa > Arthropoda > Branchiopoda > Anostraca > Artemiidae > Artemia > Artemia sinica. The sequence continues at coordinate 45,091,099 of CM051263.1, read as the reverse complement.
AGTATACAACGAAAGCGATGTCAACAGGAAAGCAGAAATATTTCAGTCCCTACTCTATGACAAATACTTAGAAGTTTTCCTGGAAAAGCAATTTGTCGTGAGCGAATCTGACAAGACCTAGATCACTCCAAAAATAAAACAGCTGATTCGCGAAAAAACCACTGTAAGGAGGTCAAGTGATGACGCAACGTCGTTACGATTATTAAGAAACAAAATCGTTAGCCTTTGTCGCGAGGCAAGAAAGTCCTTCGGAAAATCCCTTTCGGACCCTGAAATAAAAAAGGATCCCCGTAAATGGCACCGTCTAGTAAGGCAGATTGCTGGAAAAACAGTATCATCCAGTATCCGTATTCTGAACGATGATGGGTCACTCGTGAGTGCAAATGACGTCAACAAATACTTTACTGACATTTGTACATCCTTTCCTGCCCCAACTAACACTGAAATAGAGAATCTACTGTCAATATGCCCTGACGAAGGTGAAATCAAAATAGTTGAGTATCAAGTTTTCAAAGAGCTGAACAAGTTGAGTCCATCCAGTAGCTCTTTTCCTGAAGAGCTGCCTATAAGGTTAATACGAGAGTTCTCTCTTTTCCTGGCCAAGCCACTTGGACACATCATCAGAGAATGTTTCGCCCAGTCAACTTTCCCGTCGTGCTGGAAACGCGCATTTGTGCGTGTTATACCGAAGACTAAAACACCAAAATCTTGCAACGAGTTACGACCGATACCAATCACATCTACCTTTGAAAAAGTCACCGAGTCATTCATCCTGCGTGAATTTCTCAAGCAAACGCGGGAAAATATAGACCGTTACCAGTATGGCGGCCTAAAAGGTTGCAATACCTCGATATACCTCGTGCTCCTAGTTGACATTATCTTTAAGTGGCTTGACAAGGGCAGTACCTTCATCGACCTAGCTCTCGCCGATTTCAGGAAGGCATTTGACCTGATTTGTCATCTTACAGCAGCAAAAAATATGCGAGCAATGGGCGCACAGAAGCGGTCTCTTGCATTAGTGATGAGCTTCCTTCAGGACAGAATGCAGTGTGTATTTCCATTGTTTGAAGGTGAATTGATCTCATACTGGTCTAAACTTACCTGTGGAGCCCCTCAGGGTACAAGACTTGCTTGTTTCATATTTATATCCCTCATCAACTTCCTCCTTCAGAATTTTGAAGAGCGACTCAAATTCGTCGACGATTTATCATTTGTCCTCAAATACCTCGTGAGAGAAGGTGTAATCGAACGTCATTTCAGCGAGACCCTTCTGGCATCATTCTCTGAGGACTGTGAACGTTACAAGCTGACACTGAATGCAGATAAATCAATGATCTTCAGGTTTTGCCCCTTAAAACGTGATCTGGAATTCCCACAAGTCCCTGTCCCTGTTGTTCAATCTGCAAAAATCCTCGGAGTCACATTATCGATGGACTGCACATCCACCGAACACGTGGAGAAGGTTATTAAGGCTGGCAATGCATCACTTCAGACCCTAGTCCTGATGCGCAGGTTTGGCTGCGACACTCAAAGCCTAAAAAATGCCTATATTACGTATGTGAGACCTCTACTCGAATACGCCGTCACTGTCTGGGGACCTTTTGTCCAGAGCACCCACTACCTTTGCGATGACCTTGAATCTTTGCAGAAACGAGCTGTTAAGATAATCGTTGGTAACAGAAGTGATGACTACAACAAAATCTTGCAAGAACTGAACCTTGAATATCTCAGCGACAGACGATTATCACTGATCATGTCCCTCGGCAAGTCACTACTATCTTCGCCCCATCACAGACTGATCCTCCCACCCGATGCTCCTGTTAACCAAAGAACCAGATACCAGTCGAAGCTACAACCCCCGGTCTGCAGGACCAACCGCTAAAAAAACACGTTTGTCCCCTTTTTCGTAGAAGCATGCAACAAGACTTAGTGTTATTTGTATTCACGTGTTAGTGTTCTTATAGTGTTATTATAGTGTTATTTGTATTTTTTTTTGTTTTTTTCCCATATTGTTGTAAAGACGACATAAATCAGCCATGGCTACGCTGTTCGATCTTAATAAACCTATGTCTATGTCTATTTCTATGTCTAATATTCACTGTTATATCTTGCACTATGCACATTTTTCTTTGAGTTTTCATCACTGTCTTTTATACCATATTTTGAGATATCTCTGTAGAGATAGCCCTCTTTTCCATGTCTCTTCTTTCGATCTTCCTTTTCCTTTTCTTTCATATTGAACCTTGTTTTATGCAAGCTTTCTTGCAATCTGTATAAATTTCTCTCCACATCATTAATGATTTTTTCCCTTATTTCCTCCAGATTCTGCTCGTCTATCCCTACTTCCACACTGTCTAAGCATGTTGTAGTAGGTTCATGAGAATGCTCAAAATCATGATAATGTCCATCACATATAGAACAATCACAATAAAATGATATTTCTAACTCAACATGATCAACCAAAGGGTCAGGCATCTCATGACGAGGGGCAGATTGCGCAGGCATTAACGGCCTGGAAGAGGGGAGATGAGGTATGGATGGGCTAGGCATCATCGACCGTTTTAGTGATGTGGCATTATTATTCCTTGCCATTTTCATTGGGCCTGTCAACTCGGTGATTTCCTAGAAAAGAAGAAAAAATTTAGTATAAAATAATGACTCCCTGTTACAGAAGAAGAGAAACTAGTGAAAGTAGGATTTTTATGAAAAGCCTCTTAAACTAATAATCATCTAAAGAGCAGATAAAATCCATGAATATGGAAATATGAGCACTTAAATTGCCCCATCCCTTCCTTTCAGGTAAGGTAAAACATTGAAGATTTAACTAAACCATTATATCTCTTCATAACGGAAGTATTTGCTTTCATCAAAGCCATTTTAGAATAGAACACTCCCCTCATAAGATATAATTGTCTGCAAAAGCGACCCTTTTCCGCTTTTGATAATAAAAGATGTCTTTCGTTTAGAGTGTAAGAGACACAGGTCTGATTTTAGCAACCCTCCCCCCTAAATTAGATACATTGCTTTCTAGCTTAATGCTATCAGAGTTAAAAACCATAGTTTTCACACTCCCCTCCCCTGAGAATATAAAAGAAAGATGTAGAATTTAATAACATGCACTCTAAAGGAATGTTAGCATCCGCCTTTTACATAATTTCCATGTCCAAAATATACCTCTTTTAATTTTGCATATAATTCGCCCCTTTCTTCCATATAGGTTAGAATTTTGTGAACCCGTAAGCTTAATCATTTCCATGTGGTGCTACCACCCTTGTTTTTCTTAATTTAGATAAGGCGCGTGCGAAAAGATTTGTTTACGAAATCACCCTCTCGAGACATATTCACACACAGTTTTTGTTTAAATCGCAAGTGTGAAGATTCTGGTGGTTTTAAACACATCAAGGAGAAAAGACAATTTTGAGCAATTACTTCAATTGAACGAATTAAAAGGTGACGAACGCTGGGAGGAGGGGGGAGATGGGGTTTGTGTAGTGGAAAAAAAAGTATATTTGAAACAAAGTATAAAGATTTTTTTTTTTTTTTGGGGGGGGTGTACCCTGAATTTGAATGTATTGGAGGGGGACTACAAAAATGATTTCATTTGGAAAAACTAAAGAAAATTTACCAAACAGATCTCACATTATAAATCTGTGCAGCTAAAAGTTCTAAGTCCACAATATTCAATGTTTGTTCCATTGTGTCGTGAAATGATATGTTACTTTGTTAGCATGTTCAATATAGACAAAATCTCAAGATTGAATCGCGATGTAAGAGAAATCCATTGACCTAGAAATAGGTGTCATTGATCCTGTCCCGTTAGACACTCTTATCCAGCAATGATGTAAACCCCCGTTTGTATCCTTTAGGCTTAGAAACATCAAACAAGTTGACCAACAAACAGAACAGAACTATTGCACAACATGAAATCATATAACCAACAAACCATATAACCATCAACAAACAGAACCATGAAACAACATCAAACCATAAAACAATATAACCATCAAAACATATAACCAACAACAAACAGAACTATGAAACAACATCAAACCATATAACTAACCAACCATATAACCATCAAAACCATATAACCATCAACAAACAGAACCATGAAACAACATCAAACCATATAACCATCAAACCATATAACCATCAAACAGGTCTAGAAAAAGGTGTGGTCTTGGTCGCCAAGGGATTCTAGGCAACTGATTGGTCTAAAAATAACACTTTTACCAAGGACATTAAATCTCGTCCCTGGCTTTTACCAAGGACATTAAATCTCTTCAATGCCCATATATGGATGTATATTTAGTATGTAAATAAGGGATTCTACTGTTATGAAGTTGATACTTCGAACACGAGATGGCATATGAGACCCGAATCTATTATCATTAAGTTGTATTTTGAAGTTTAATTTGTATTTGTCAAATGTTCACAGGTCTAGATAAATATTTGCAGGTGTTGCAGATTATCCCATATACAGGTTTTAATATATTTCCTTCGCAGTAAAAATCAGTGACCGGTAGCACTAATTTATAAAAATTTGGGTGGTGGATATTTTACACTGTTTGTGTTGTTCCAACAAAATACCAAAACAGGTTACATTTCAATAAAAATTCTTACAAACGGTATTTTTCGTAATCTAGAGGGTGGGGTAAAAAGTAGTTCTTAATTAAAAATTTGAATAAACTTGCCCTGAAAATTGGGAATGTTTATCAAACTTTCACATGTCATACACTATTACCAGGGAAATTTGATTCTACCCTTGGTATTTCAGAAGGAGTTTAGAAATGTATTTTCAAGAAGTTGTAAGTTATCAATCTTTATGATAATTAAATTTAAAAAGCTGTAATTTTCTTTAACTGAAAATACGAGCAACATTAAAACTTTAAACGAACATATATTATTCTATATTTAGGGTGCCTCCTCCTCAATACGCCTCTCTTCACGCTCAAGTTTTAACCACTTAAAAAATGTAATTATTCTAATTAACCGGTCGTTGTGATTCAGGAGGCCCTTTTTAAGAATTTGGAAAAAGGGTTTAACTTTAGCGTAGAGAGCAGGGTAATGAGGAGGAGGCACCGCACATTTATAATAATTTCTGTTTTTTTTAAGTTTTAGTGCTGCTCCTTGCTTTCAGTTGAAAAAATAGTTTTTCTTAAAATTTAATTTCTCATCGTCTTTCGAATAATAACGGGACACACACCTCCCCATTCATGGAAATTTCCCCAAGGAAAACTCCTCAAAGGAAAGTTCCCACGCGTAAGAAAGTACCCCCATGGATTTTACCTCGTAAAAGTTGTAAGGTTGCCCCTACTAGCAGGGCTAATAAATTTGGTAGCGTGATACAAACTGAGGCTTGGGTAAGAACTCGGTACTCAAAATTCAGTGACAACTGATTTTATTTACAAAAGAAGATAAAAAGAAAAATATTCTAATTGAATACTTCCAAAACATCTTCTAGGTCTAAGGTCTAGTGATCTACTTGTTCAAATCCACCAATGTATACCGAAAAGAAAAAGATTCAGTTAATCCTAAGCTAACGAATGTTTCAACTTAAAGGGGTTACACTTGAACAGCTAGTCTAGGCTTGAGTTCTGGGTTATACAAATCCTTTAGTTCGAGCTATTTTTGAGCTAAGCTAAGAATAACCGTACTTGCTTTTAATTCAACTTCCATTAACCGAAACCAAGAGATTCTTTTATTATTTCCTGAAAGGGTTGTGTATTTCTTTGACCTTTATTAAGCTTTAATTTTAGCAGGGAAACTTAATTGAAAATATCTGGACATAAAGGCTTAAAAATTCTTAAGCTTGTAATATTGTTCCCCTTTTTCCCCTAACATGCTTGTATAAACATTGAGGTCACCTCTGTATAAACACATTATCATACCGTTCCTTGCTCTTTTGTCTAGCCTGCTCAATTGTTGCTTTTCTATAAAGTTTGTCATTGTGATAACGCTCCTTGATCTTTTGTCTAGCCTGCTCAATTTTTGCTTCTCTGTAATATTCATCATTATCATACCGTTCCTTGATCTTTTGTTTGGCTGTCTCAATTTTTGCATGTCTATTATCTTCATCATTGTGATAACACATCTTGCTGTTTTGTTTTGCTCTCTCAATTTTTACTTCTTGATACGCCTGGTCGGTTGAATACCTTTGCTTTTCACTTTTCAAGATACTATCTCTGTTGTCTGTGTAGTACTGTTTTTTTAACTTGCGTGCAGCTTGCTTTGATCTAACCATTATGTAATTAACGAATGAGACCATTTACATCTTTGTCGTTCTTAAGTAGTAATTATGACGTCACGGCATAATGATTTTATTTCATGACGTCATGGCGCAATGATTTTATTTCATGACGTCTTCAGAAACCATAACATAATATCGTGTTTTTCTATTCACATCATAGCTCTAATATAAAACTATGACGACATTCATTATTTATCTAGTAAGGTTTCAGACAAGGTAGTTCTATTGATGTACTTTTGTTTTGATCTTACTCTATTTTTAGGAGTTTTCGGTTTTTATATTTCTTAGCATTGGACTGATCGTCTCTTGCTAGGTTGCTAGCTATTGCTGCAACCCAGATTCACATATATATTATTTATGAGAGGCAGCCTGGCCGAGTGGTCCAGGGCACTGGTGTTAGCCACCAGTCTCTTCGGAGGCGTGGGTTCAAATCTTACCGCTGGTATACGATTATGTTTGAAAGACTGCAGTGTGAAAAGACATCAAAAATGCAGTTTTTGGTGGAAAAATCTATTCTCTTTTAGAAATAATTTATTTTAGTTACTATAGATTTTTAACCCAATTAATTTCCTTTAAAATGAGCCATTGAACAACTCTCTACGATGTTCCAGTGCCAAGCTATCTGTGGAAAAGAAAGAAAAAAAAAGAAAAAAAAAATATCCCGTTTACGCAGAATGTTGTAGTAGCTGCCACTTTTCTTGATTTTCAAGCCAATATATTTCCCTTGCTGTTCAAGCCAAGGGACTGAAAGTTTCCTATACAGGGGTTTCCGACAAGGTGGTTCTAATGGTATACTTTTTGTTTTGATCTGACCCCTTTTTTTAGGAACTATGGTTTTTTATATTTCTTAACATTGGACGTGATCGTCTCTTACTAGGTTGCTAGCTACCGCTGCAACCCGGATTATTATGTAGTAATTATGAAGTCACGGCGTAATGATTTTATTTCATGACGTCATGGCGAAATGGTAATATTTCATGGAGTCTTCGGATACAAAAATATAATTTCGTGTTTTTCTATTCACGTCATAGCTCTAATATAAAACTATGATGACATTCATTATTTATCTAGTAGGGTTTCAGACAAGGTAGTTCTAATGATGTACTTTTGTTCTGATCTGACTCTATTTTTAGGAGTTTTGGGGTTTCATATTTCTTAGCATTGGACTGATCGTCTCTTACTAGGTTGCTAGCTACTGCTGCAACCAAAATTCACATATGCATTTATGAGAGGCAGCCTGGCCGAGTTGTCCAAGGCACTAATGTTAGCCACCAGTCTCTTCGGAGGCGTGGGTTCAAATATTACCGCTGGTTTACGATTATGTTTGAAAGACTGCAGTGTGAAAAGACATCAAAAATGCAGTTTTTGGTGGAAAAATTTATTCTCTTTTAGAAAATATTTATTTTAGTTACTTTAGATTTGTAACCCAATTAATTTCCTTTAAAATGAGCTATTGAACAACTCTCTACGATGTTCCAGTGCCAAGCTATCTCTGGAAACAAAAGAAAAAAAAATATCCCGTTTAGGCAGAATGTTGTAGTAGCTGCCAATTTTCTTGATTTTCAAGCCATTATATTTCCCTTGCTGTTCAAGCCAAGGGACAGAAATTTTACTATACAGGGGTTTCGGATAAGGCGGTTCTAATGGTGTACTTTTTGTTTTGATCTGACTCCTTTTTTAGGAGCTATGGGTTTTTATATTTCTTAACATTGGACGTGATCGTCTCTTACTAGGTTGCTAGTTACCGCTGCAGCCCCGATAAAATAATTTGTTTTAATTACAAAAGGTTTTTAACCCCATTAATTTCCTTTAAAATGAGCCACTGAACAACTCTCTACGTTCCAGTGCCAAGCTATCTGTTGAGTTACTAACCTTTGCTATAATTAAGTGGTGTATAAAACTTAGTATAGGCAAGAGGTCGTTCTTTATTATAAAAAAAAAAAATATTCCGTTTAGGCAGAATGTTGTAGTAGCTGCCACTTTTCTTGATTTTCAAGCCAATATATTTCCCTTGCTGTTCAAGCCAAGGGAGAGAAAGTTTACTATACAGGGGTTTCAGATAAGGCGGTTCTAATGGTGTACTTTTTGTTTTGATCTGACTCCTTTTTTAGGAGCAATGGGTTTTTATATTTCTTAACATTGGACGTGATCGTCTCTTACTAGGTCAGTTAGTATGGGAGAGAGATCGTTCTTTACTGTAATTCTTTACTGTATGCAAGTCGACGATTTTGTTTTGGCATTATTATAATTAGTATGGTGAAATAATAATATGCATATGGCTCTTAAATCATACTTTGTTATGGTCCCATATGGTCTAGTGGCTAGGATAGTTAACTTTCACTTAACAGGCTCGGGTTCGATTCCTGGTGTGGGAAAATTTTTAACTCTATAATCTTCGAACATTTGAACCTTTTATAATTTATAATGATGTATAATATAAATACTGTAATCTTAACTATAGTGAAGTTGCGTATGCAAGTTAGTAACCAGGGTGACGTCAGTTACAAATTGGAATTCGTTTTATGCTATATCATTACAAACAGGAAAAAGCCTACGGCTTTTTCTTCTTTGAAATAGTAAGAGACGAACCACAAGTAACTACCCCTAGAACCACCATATATCAGTTACTATGCATGAGCGATCGTTCTTTACTGTAATAACCTATACTATAACTAAGTGGCGTATAAAATTTAGTATAGGCAAGAGGTCGTTCTTTATTACATTTAAAGTCTAAACAAAACTTCTATTAATATCTACTACATGAGATCCTCTTGACTGACACATTTTATGGTGAACTGTTTCGGTCCTTTATGTAAACTTGACTTTAAATATAAATGTACAAGCCTATGCTGTAGTTAAGCTGTCTATGTAAGATAGTATAGGCAAGAGTTCGTTCCTTATTGTAATTTTTTGACAAAATTGATTCTACTTTAAAAAGTATTTTATTTTTAAATACAAAAGTGACTAGATGTTGCAATTTCCTTTAAAATGAGCTATTATACAGCTCTCTATGATTTTCCAGTGCCCAGCTAGCTGAGCAGAAAGAAAAAGCGGAAAGAAAAAAATATCCCGTTTGTGGAGAATAACGTGGTAAAAGTCAATTTTCTTGATTTTCAAGCCAATATATTTTCTTTGTTATTCAAGCCAAAGGGAGGTAAGTTTCCTTTATAGAGGATTCGGACAAGGCGGTTCTAATGGTGTACTTTTTGTTTTGATCTGACTCTTTTTTTAGGAACTAGGGGTTTTTATATTCCTTAACATTGGACGTGATCGTCTCTTACTAGGTTGCTAGCTACCGCTGCAACCCGGATGTATTCATGAATGAGACCTTTTGCAGTTTTGACGTTTCTTATATAGTAATTATGACGTCACTGCATCAAAAATACAGTTTTTATTGAAAAAATTTATTCTCTTTTAAAAATAATTTATTTTAGTTACTATAGATTTTTAACCCAATTATTTTCCTTTAAAATGAGCTATTGAACAACCCTCTACGATGTTCCAGTGCCAAGCTATCTCTGGATACAAAAAAAGAAAAAAAAAAGAAAAAAAGAAAAAAATATCCCGTTTGGGGAGAATAACGTGGTAAAAGTCTATTTTCTTGATATTCAAGCCAATATATTTTCTTTGTTATTCAAGCCAAAGGGCGGTAAGTTTCCTTTATGGAGGATTTGTACAAGGCGGTTCTAATGGTGTACTTTTTGTTTTGATCTGACTCTTTTTTTAGGAGCTACGGGTTTTTATATTTCTTAACATTGGAGGTGATCGTCTCTTACTAGGTTGCTAGCTACCGCTGCAACCCGGATAATTAGCTAATTTGACAAGACATAGTAGGTAACTAAGGGCGAGAGTTCTTTCTTTACTATAACAACCAGGATGACGTCAGTTACAACTTGGAATTCGTTTTATGCTATATCATTACAAACAGGAAAAGGCCTACGGCTTTTTCTTCTTTGAAATAGTAAGAGACGAACCACAAGTAACTACCCCTGGAACCACCATATATCAGCTACTATGCATGAGCGATCGTTCTTTACTGTAAATTATCATAAACGTTATCGATCCTTTATGTAACAAATCTTACGCTGGTATACGATTATGTTTGTAATCCTGCAGTGTGAAAAGACATCAAAAATGCAGTTTTTGGTGGAAAAATTTATTCTCCTTTAGAAATAATTTATTTTAGTTACTATAGATTTTTAACCCAGTTAATTTCCTTTAAAATGAGCTATTGAACAACCCTCTACGAGGTTCCAGTGCCAAGCTATCTCTGGATACAAAAGAAAAAAATATCCCGTTTAGGCAGAATGTTGTAGTAGCTGCCACTTTTCTTGATTTTCAAGCCAATATATTTCCCTTGCTGTTCAAGCCAAGGGACAGAAAGTTTCCTATACAGGGGTTTCGGACAAGGCGGTTCTAATGGTGTACTTTTTGTTTTGATCTGACTTCTTTGTTAGGAACTATGGGTTTTTATATTTCTTAACATTGGACGTGATCGTCTCTTACTAGGTTGCTAGCTACCGCTGCAACCCGGATCAGTCCTTTATGTAAACTTTACTAACCTATACTATAGTTAAGTGGTCTATAAAATTTAGCATAGGCAAGAGGTCGCTCTTTATTATAAAATGGGAAATCTTATACATCACTGTGAATATATGGAGGCATAATTGTCCTTTACTTAGTTTCAGCTTAAATTTGATGATCGAGCCTTTATGTAATAAGAGACGAAACTCAAACAATCAAGTAGCTAACTAAGTCGAATGTATGGAGTGGTTTGTTATTTCAGTGATTTACTAACCTATACTATAGTTAAGTGGCCTATATAATTTAGTATAGGCAAGAGGTCGTTCTTTATTATAAAATGTAATAAAAATAATTGTTTTAATTACAAAAGGTTTTTAACCCCATTAATTTCCTTCAAGATGAGCCATTGAACAACTCTCTACAATGTTCCAGTGCCATGCTATCTGTTGAATTACTAACCTATACTATAATTAAGTGGCGTATAAAATTTAGTATAGGTAAGAGGTCGTTCTTTATTATAATTTTTGTTTTGATCTGACTCCTTTGTTAGGAACTATGGGTTTTTATATTTCTTAACATTGGACGTGATCGTCTCTTACTAGGTTGCTAGCTACCGCTGCAACCCGGATTCTTTGTTATAACTTATCGATACGCCTGGTCGGTTGAATACCTTTGCTTTTTCTTTTCAAGATACTATCTCTGTTGTTTGTGTAGTACTGTTTTTTTTAACTTGCGTGTAGCTTGCTTTGATCTAACCATTATCTAATTGTGAATGAGAACATTTACAGTTTTGACGCTTCTTATATTGTAACGTATTGACAAGAAACCATTTATGATGAGCTATATCGGTCCTTTATGTAATTTTATATTTCTTAACATTGGACGTGATCGTCTCTTACTAAGTTGCTAGCTACCGCTGCAACCCGGATACTTTATTATGAAATAAATTACAAACAGGAAAAAGCCTACGGCTTTTTCTTCTTTGGAATAGTAAGAGACGATCGTCAAATAATCAGGCAGCTAACTAGGATTATAATTTGTTCTTTAACATAAACTTCATTAATCGGATATTTTAATATATCCTATATGGTCTAGAGGTTGGGATAGCTCTCACCCAGTAGGCTTGAGTTCAATTTCTGTTTGGGAAATTTTTATTTATGATGATTTCTTAAGGAACATAATTAAAATTTCTTAATGTAATAAAAATAATTTGTTTTAATTACAAAAGGTTTTTAACCCCATTAATTTCCTTTAAAATGAGCCATTGAACAACTCTCTACGATGTTCCAGTGCCATGCTATCTGTTGAAGTACTAACCTATACTATAATTAAGTGGCGTATAAAATTTAGTATAGGCAAGAGGTCGTTCTTTATTATAACAACCCGGATATCATAAAACAATTAATTAGCTTTTTACACATATCTCATATGGTCTAGTGGTTTAGGATAGTTGGCTTTCAACCAATTGGCTTGGGTTCGAATCCCGGTGTGGGAATTATTTTTAAAACAAAATCAGGTGAAATTAATTAGCTAATTTGACAAGACATAGGTAACTAAGGGCAAGAGTTCGTTCTTTACTATAAAACAGGCTCGGGTTCGATTCCCGGTGTGGGAAAATTTTTAACTCTATAATCTTCGAATATTTGAACCTTTTATAATTTATAATGATGTATAATATAAATACTGTAATCTTAACTATATTAACTATAGTGAAGTTGCGTATGCAAGTTAGTATAGGGAAGAGTTCGATCTTTATTATAATTTTATATCAGTTACTATGGGAGAGAGATCGTTCTTTACTGTAATTTATTGTAAAATAATTTGTTTTAATTACAAAATGTTTTTAACCCCATTAATTTCCTTCAAAATGAGCCATTGAACATCTCTCTACAATATTCCAGTGCCATGCTATCTGTTGAATTACTAACCTATACTATAATTACGTGGCGTATAAAATTTAGTATAGGTAAGAGGTCGTTCTTTATTATAATTCTTATATAGTAATTATGACGTCACTGCATCAAAAATACAGTTTTTATTGGAAAAATTTATTCTCTTTTAGAAATAATTTATTTTAGTTACAAAAGGTTTTTAACCCAATTAATTTCCTTTAAAATGAGCTATTGAACAACCCTCTACGATGTTCCAGTGCCAAGCTATCTGTGGAAAAGAAAAAGAAAAAAAAAAGAAAAAAATATCCCGTTTGGGGAGAATAACGTGGTAAAAGTCTATTTTCTTGATTTTCAAGCCAATATATTTTCTTTGTTATTCAAGCCAAAGGGCGGTAAGTTTCCTTTATAGAGGATTCGGACAAGGCGGTTCTAATGGTGTACTTTTTGTTTTGATCTGACTCTTTTTTTAGGAGCTACGGGTTTTTATATTTCTTAACATTGGAGGTGATCGTCTCTTACTAGGTTGCTAGCTACCGCTGCAACCCGGATCCAATGTATGCAAAGTAGTGTTATTTTAATGATCGTCTTGTAATGTAACTTTAATATGAAATATGCAGTTTTTCGCAAAAAACTGATGCTATTTTAAAAATAATTTGTTTTAATTACAAAATATTTTTAACCCCGTTAATTTTCTTTAAAATGAGCCATTGAACAACTCTCTACTATGTTCCAGTGCCAAGCTATCTGTGGAATTACTAACCTATACTATAATAAAGCGGCGTAAAAAAATTAGGATAGGGAAGAAATCGTTCCTTATTATAAAATTTTAACAAACAGGAAAAAGACTACGGCTTTTTCTTCTTTGAAATAGTAAGAGACGAACCTCAAACAATCAAGTAGCTAACTAAGTCCATTGTTTTTAATGGTTTTAGTTCCAATAATCGTCTTTTAATTTAACAATTTCATTTTTACTATTGGGCGTGACTGTCTCTTTCTAGGTTGCTAGCTACCGCCGCAACCCGGATAGGTTGCAAGCTACTGCTACAACCCGGATTCCAGTTACTATGGGCTATAGTTCTTCCTTTAATGTAAAAAAAACGGAAAGAAAAAACATGCCTTATGTGGAGAATATCATTGTTTCAGCCACTTTTTTTTATTTTCCAACCAATATATTATCCCTGTTGTTTAAGCGAAGTGATTGTAAGTTTTCTATATAAAGATTTTGGACAAGCCAGCTCTAATAATCTGTTTCTTGTTTTGATCTGACTCTATTTTTAGGACTTGTGGGTTACTTTAGTTTTTACTATAAGCGTGGTTATCTCTTACTATGTTGCTAGCTACGCTGCAGCCCTGATTTTTACTATATCTCCATAGAAAAGAAATTCAATTTTTTATTTTATCTTAGTTTTCATTTTATTATGTAAACTGCAAAAATATTTATAGTATCCGAACAATAATTTTTATTTCTTATTCCAAACTAGAAAAATCCCTGAAAATTTTTAAATTAGATTTGTTTATTGTTAGGTTCTTGCTACTCGATTCGTGACTTTATCTCTTCATTTTAGTACAATACATAAATAATATTCAAGATGGGGGAACTTTCGCTTAATAAAGAATGGCAAAGGCAGTGTTTGAGGTGTGTAAAATGCAATAAAGTGCTAACTCCTGGAAGCCATGCTCAAATACAAGGAATGCCTTAATGTCTTCCTTGTTATTGGAAACTACTAAGGGACTCTGGTCTCTTCTCGGTCTGATCTGATCTGTTCTTTGTTTGATGTGAAATTACAAACAGGAAAAAGCCTATGGCTTTTTGATTAATTGGAATAGTAAGAGACGACCTGGCGAACACCTAGGATTATGACGTAATTGATCAATCTTTCACAAGCTTTTTTGATTAAAAAAGGAACTAGAACTTTCAATTTTCGTTTAAATGAGCCCTCACGAGACAATATAAAAGGTAAAAAAGGTAAAGGATGCGGCACTAGACCCTTAAGGTCCAAACCGGCGGTGCTGATCTCCGTTTCGTGGCCCTTCAGCCAGGAAGTGCAATGGGGGGCTGGGGGCCAGCCAACCTATGCTTTCGCAAACCCTTCCTGTTTACCTTCCCCAGATTTCTCCAGGTACCCATTTAGAGCTGGGTTGACTCTGGCTAAGCTTACAGGGTCACACCACTGACCCGCGTCCCAAACTAAGAAACTGACCACACCAGGGATTGAACCCGAATTCAGGGATTCTCAGCCCAGCGCGCATCCACTTAGCCAGAACGGTTCCACTCTGTCGATACGATTACCCCTGGTAACAAAAATAGGCAAATAAACACGCATCCGTGATACTTCTTCTGGCAAAAAGTACCAAATTCCAAATTTTTGCAGATAGAAGCTTGAAACTTCTACAATAAGGTTCTCTGATAAGCTGAAGCTGATGGTGTTATCATAGAATCTTCATTAAGATTCTGCGACTTTTAAGGGGTGTTTTCCCCTTTCTTTGAAAACAGGACAATTTTTCCCAGGCTCGTAACTTTTGATGCGTAAAAGTAAACTTGATGAAACTTATATATTTAAAATAAGTATAAAAATCCAATTCTTTTGATGTATCTGTTGGTATTAAAATTCTTTTTTTAGAGTTTCGGTTACTATTGAGACGAGTCTCTCTTATGTAAATTTTATTAACCTATACTATAGTTAAGTCGCCTATAAAGTTTAGTATAGGCAAGAGGTCCTTCTTTATAATAAATTATCCAACCTTAGGAATTGAAATATCGATTCTTTGAGTTTATTCGTGTTTTTCTCTAGTCTTGTTACTTGTTGAAACAAGGTTTCGAAGGGTTTGGGGTCCAATTTCATAAAAATTTTCCATGCATTATGGCTAGCTAGCAATGAATTTTCATGCTTGAATATTACTCCATGCTTTACGATATCATGGGCGGCTGCGTGAACAACGAGTATAATGATGATTTTCTTAAGCCTCATCTTTTTGTTTGTTTCTAGAATTAATTTATCATTAATTTTACCTATTTTTGCAAAATTCGTTTGTTTAATATTCTATTATTATTATTTTATATCAATTCAATTTTTGAATTGCTTTATGGCATTGCTCGAACAAAACTAAATTGTGAACGCAAAACAGAATTTCTGTTTATGAATTATATCTTGGGATTAGAATGGTTACGGAAGTCTTACCTTTAATCTGATTGCTGTTCAAGCCAAGGGACAGAAACTTTATTATACAGGGAAAAGGCGGTTCTAATGGTGTACTTTTTGTCTCCTTTTTTAGGAACTATGGGTTTTTACATTTCTTAACATTGGACGTGATCGTCTCTTACTAGGTTGCTAGCTACCGCTGCATGCCCGAATTAATGTAACATATCAGTTACTATGGGAGAGAGATCGTTCTTTACTGTATTTCGACTATTAAAAAGGGCAATAGAACTCTCAATTTCCAATCGAATGAGCCACTTTTGAAGTTTCTATGACGACCCCTTCCATATGAAGTGCCTTTCTCTAAAGGAAAAAAATAATACATAGTACATTGTGCCAACATCGTTCTTATATGCCCTCAGGGCATAAATTAAAACCCTTGCCCCAAGGGTTGTGGGGGAGTATCCTCCTCAAAAACATATTTATCTATCGGGAAATCAACAACACTGAACAAAATGGCTATCTCAAAATTTTGATTGGATGTGTTTGGGGGAATGAGGGGGGGGGGGGGGGATAGTTGCCCTCCAATCACTTTTTACTCTTAAAAATGGAACTAGCCACTCAAATTTCCAATCAAATGAGCCCTTTTCGAAGTTTCTACGACAACACCTTCTATAATAACCTTATATGCCCCAAGGGCATAATTTAAAACCCTTCCCTATAGGGTTGTGGGGGAGTGTCCTGCTCAAAAACATATTTTCTATCTGTAAATCAACTACGCTGAACAAAATGGCTTTCTCAAAATTTTGATTGGATGACTTTGGGGGAATGATGGGCGTGGGGGGGGCTAGCTGCCCTCCAATCACTTTCGACTATTAAAAAGGGTACTAGCCCTTCGAATTTCCTATCGAATGAGCCTGTTTTTAAGTTTCTACGACAACGCCTTCTATAAAAACCTTATATGCCCCAAGGACATATCTTAAAATCCTTGCCCCGAGGGTTGTGGATAAGTGTCCTCCTCAAAAAGAAATTTTCTATTTGGAAATCAACCACGCTGAACAAAATGGTTATCTCAAAATATTAATTGGATGTGTTTGGGGGAATGATGGGCGTGGGGGGGGGCTAATTGCCCTCCAATCACTTTCGACTAATAAAAAGGGTACTAGCCACCCCAATTTCAAATCAAATGAGCCCTTTTTGAAGTTTCTACGACAACTCCTTCAATACGAAGTGCCTGTCGAAGAAAGAAGAAAAAAAAACACATTGTGGCCACATCGTTCTTTACTTAGGCAGCACTAGCGCGCTGCTTATGATTGGATAAGGCTTGTTACCGGTGTTAGGAAGCAGCTGCCAGCTCTTTAGATGTCTTGTGGTCCTGGAATTAGGAAACAGATACCCTGATTTTAAATCCAAAAGAGCAACAAGACAAGTTCTGAAGAACCTATTTTGTGTGAAGATTTCTCAATAATCAGTGTTTACATTTGATAAGAAGACTTTTTCCATTGCACATTTTCCATTGCATCTATAAACTGTTCAGCAGTTGCCAATCCATACCTTGGAAGCTTTTCATTAAACTGACAACATTTCTTTTGGATATTACTATGAAGCTTTGCCAAAGCATTTCTAGCCGACTTTTCAACAGCATCCGTTCTTTCAAAGAGAATTTTAATCTGTAATTTTGAATACTTTTCGTGATCCTGGTAAAACATGCGTAAAATGTTTCTCAATTTCCGAAGATCAGCCTGCATTTTTGCCATCTTCTTGTATTTCTGAATGTAATTCTTCCCTTTGTCCTTATGCGTTCTTCGGTACAACCTCGCAGAGAATTTTATTTTTTCATTATAGCTTTTGTCACCCCAGTATGTACCCATTATTCTGGTAGCAACTTTATTCTTATGTTTGTCTCGGTAATCTTCATCATTATCATACCGTTCCTTGCTCTTTTGTCTAGCCTGCTCAATTGTTGCTTCTCTATAAAGTTTATCATTGTGATAACGCTCCTTGATCTTTTGTCTAGCCTGCTCAATTCTTGCTTCTCTGTAATCTTCATCATTTTGATAACGCTCATTGATCTTTTGTTTGGCTGTCTCAATTTTCACTTCTCGATACACCTGGACGGTTGAATACCTTTGCTTTTGGTTTTTCTTATATTTGATGCGGTAATCTTCATCATTGTGATAACTCTCCTTGAACTTTTGTTTGGCTGTCTCAATTTTTTCATGTCTATAATCTTCATCATTGAGATAACACATCTTGCTGTTTTGTTTGATTACTTCTCGATACACCTGGTCTGTTGAATACCTTTGCTTTTTTCTTTTCAAGATACTATCTCTGTTGTTTGTGTAGTACTGTTTTTTCAACTTGCGTATAGCTTGCTTCGATCTAACCATTATCTAATCAAGAATGAGAACATTTACATCTTTGTCGTTCTTAAGTAGTAATTATGACGTCACGGCGTAATGATTTTATTGACGTCATGGCGCAATGATATTATTTCATGACGTCTTCAGAAACAACAATATATTTTCGTGTTTTTCTATTCACGTCATAGCTCTAATATAAAAAACTATGATGCCATTCATTATTTATCTAGTAGGGTTTCAGACAAGGTAGTTCTAATGATGTACTTTTGTTTTGATCTGACTCTATTTTTAGGAATTTTGGGTTTTTATATTTCTTAGCATGGGACTGATCGTCTCTTGCTAGGTTGCTAGCTACTGCTGCAACCAAAATTATAAGAGGCAGCCTGGCCGAGTGGTCCATGGCACTGGTGTTAGCCACCAGTCTCTTCGGAGGCGTGGGTTCAAATCTTACCGCTGGTATACGATTATGTTTGAAAGACTGCAGTGTGAAAAGACATCGAAAATGCAGTTTGTGGTGGAAAAATTTATTCTCTTTTAGAAATAATTTATTTTAGTTACTATAGATTTTTAACCCAATTAATTTCCTTTAAAATGAGCTATTGAACAACTCTCTACGATGTTCCAGTGCCAAGCTATCTCTGGAAACAAAGAAAAGAGAAAAAAAGAAAAAAATATCCCGTTTAGACAGAATATTGTAATAGCTGCCACTTTTCTTGATTTTCAAGCCAATATATTTCCCTTGCTGTTCAAGCCAAGGGACAGAAAGTTTCCTTTACAGGGGTTTCTGACAAGGCGGTTCTAATGGTGTACTTTTTGTTTTGATCTGACTCCTTTTTTAGGAACTATGGGTTTTTATATTTCTTAACATTGGACGTGATCGTCTCTTACTAGGTTGCTAGCTACCGCTGCAACCCGGATTTAAAATGAGCCATTGAACTATTCTCTACGATGTTCCAGTACCAATCTATCTGTTGAATTCCTAACCTATACTATAAATAAGTGGCGTATACAATTTAGTATATGCAAGAGGTCGTTCTTTATTATAAAACCCGGATTGCTAGCTACCGCTGCAACCCGGATAAGAGGCAGCCTGGCCGAGTGGTCCAAGGCACTGGTGTTAGCCACCAGTCTCTTCGGAGGCGTGGGTTCAAATCTTACCGCTGGTATAATGTTTGAAATACTGCAGTGTGAAAAGACATCGAAAATGCAGTTTTTGGTGGAAAAATTTATTCTCTTTTAGAAATAATTTATTTTAGTTACAAAAGGTTTTTAACTCAATTAATTTCCTTTAAAATGAGCTATTGAACAACTCTCTACGATGTTCCAGTGCTAAGCTATCTCTGGAAAAGAAAGAAAAGAGAAAAAAATATCCCGTTTGTGGAGAATAACGTGGTAAAAGTCAATTTGCTTGATTTTCAAGCCAATATATTTTCTTTGTTATTCAAGCCAAAGGGCGGTAAGTTTCCTTTATAGAGTTTTCGGACAACATGGTTCTAATGGTGTACTTTTTGTTTTGATCTGACTCCTCTGTTAGGAACTATGGGTTTTTATATTTCTTAACATTGGACGTGATCGTCTCTTACTAGGTTGCTAGCTACCGCTGCAACCCGGATTATCTTTTCTTTTTGACTTGCTCTTTCTTATGTCCATCCTTTTTACTGTTTTCGCTTTGACAATCTTGTTTTCAGCTTGTTCGTTTTTTTTATCCTCCGTCATACTCTGTAGTGATTCATTTGATTCGATTTTATCATAAGCATTTGTATCAGTTTTTTTGCTGCAAGAGATATTTTCTAACTTTGTTTCTTTGCATTCTAAATATTGTTCTTTGTCATTTAGTGAATCTAAACTATAAGATAAAATAGAAATATCATCTTCATTATTGAATTTTGATGATTTGTTGCTAGGTTTATTTTCTAGTTTTCTTTCTCTGATTTCTAAATATTCGTCTGTGTCGATGAGTGAACTTAAATCAAAAGATGCAACAGATCTTTCATCTTCTTCATACGATTTGGACATGTAATGTATTTTAGAATTTTCTTTATTATTGCTTATGTAAAATCAAGTAGTTAGAACCCAAAAAAAAGACAATTTTCAAATTCTCAGCTATTTTTCTGGTTGGAATTAAAAAATCAAAATTATTGTTCAAATATGAGAATTTTTTTGCAGTTTGCAGTTAAAAAAAAATTATTTTGCTTACAATTTTAAGGAATTGATCTAGTTTCAGTTGAAAAATTAGATTTTTGTTAAACCCCCAAAAATTAATGCATTTTATGTCACTCTTTACCATAAACTTCATTAATCAGATATTCTAATATATTCTACATGGTCTAGTGTTTTGGGATAGCTAACTCTCACCTAGTTGGCTCAAGTTTAATTCCTAGTATGGGAAATTTTTACTTATTTTGATTTCTTAACAAATATAATTAAAATAATCATATATATATAATGATTCTTTCTATTATTTCATTTACTATGGGCTACAGATAGTTCCTTAATGTAATTTATGTCATTCTTTAATATACCCAGATTTATGTAATCTTTCTAATTGATTACAAACAGGAAAAAGCCTACGGCTTTTTCTTCTTTGAAATAGTAAGAGACTAGCCTCAAACAATCAAGTAGCTAACTATATCAAATGTATTTAATGGGTTTTTATTCCAATGATCGTCTTTTAATGGAAAATTTTAATATATTGACCTTAAATATAACTGTACTAGCCTATACTATAGTTAAGTGGCCTTTAAAATTTAGTATAGGCAAGAGGTCGTTCTTTATTATAAACTCAAACAATCAAGTAGCTAACTAAGTCCAATGTATGGAATGGTTTATTATTTCAGTGATCGTATTTTAATGTAAATTTACTAACCTATACTATAGTTAATATAAAAAAATCCCTTTGCAAGAATAAGAGAATGAAGAAAGGTTAAGTAGGGTATGGGGATCGATCTCACGACTCCAGACAGACCTACTTCTCTTACAACGCCATACCTGATTTAGTATAGCCAAGAGGTCGTTCTTTATTATATTTAATGTAAATGCAACCCAAATTATAAGAGGCAGCCTGGCCGAGTGGTCCAAGACACTGGTGTTAGCCACCAGTCTCTTCGGAGGCGTGGGTTCAAATCTTACCGCTGGTATACGATTATGTTTGAAAGACTGCAGTGTGAAAAGACATCAAAAATGCAGTTTTTGGTGGAAAAATTTATTCTCTTTTAGAAATAATTTATTTTAGTTACTATAGATTTTTAACCCAATTAATTTCCTTTAAAATGAGCTAATGAGCAACCCTCTACGATGTTCCAGTGCCAAGCTATCTGTGGAAAAGAAAAAGAAAAAAGAAAAAAATATCCCGTTTGTGGAGAATAACGTGGTAAAAGTCTATTTTCTTGATTTTCAAGCCAATATATTTTCTTTGTTATTCAAGCCAAAGGGCGGTAAGTTTCCTTTATAGAGGATTCGGGCAAGGTGGTTCTAATGGTGTACTTTTTGTTTTGATCTGACTCAATTTTAGGAGTTGGGGGGTTTTATATTTCTTAACATTGGAGGTGATCGTCTCTTACTAGGTTGCTAGCTACCGCTGCAACCCGGAAAGCTACCGCTGCAACCCGGATAAGCCCAATATGTGGCATGATTTGTTCTACACTAGGTTTCAGCCTTTTTTACAGCTATGATACCGATGAAACCTACGTAGTCGCCATTTGTATTGAACCACACCGACTCCTTATATATAAATGTGTCAAAAGTAAGGTTGCAAGTCGACGATTTTGTTTTGGCCTTATTATAACTGGTATGGTGAAATAATAATATGCATATGGCTCTTAAATCATACTTCTTAATGGTTCCATATGGTCTAGCGGCTAGGATAGTTAACTTTCACTTAACAGGCTCGGGTTCGATTCCCGGTGTGGAAAAACTCTATAATCTTCGAACATTTGAACCTTTTATAATTTATAATGATGTATAATATAAATACTGTAATCTTAACTATAGTGAAGTTGCGTTTGCAAGCTAGTATAGGGAAGAGTTCGATCTTTATTATAATTCTTTTAATGTAATTTCGTAAGAAAAATGATTCTATTTAAAAATAATTTGTTTTATAACTACAAAAAGTTCTTAACCCCATTAATTTGCTTTAAAATGAGCCATTAAACAACTCTCTACGATGTTCCAGTGCCAAGCTATCTGTGGAATTACTAACCTATACTACAATTAAGTGGCGTATAAAATTTAGTATAGGCAAGAGGTCGTTCTTTATTATAACTGCTGCAACCCAAATTCACATATATATTTATTTATGAGAGGCAGCCTGGCCGAGTGGTCCAAGGCACTGGTGTTAGCCACCAGTCTCTTCAGAGGCGTGGGTTCAATTCTTACCGCTGGTATACGATTATGTTTGAAAGACTGCAGTGTGAAAAGACATCAAAAATGCAGTTTTTGGTGGAAAAATTTATTCTCTTTTAGAAATAATTTATTTTAGTTACTATAGATTTTTAACCCAATTAATTTCCTTTAAAATGCGCTATTGAACAACCCTTTACGATGTTCCAGTGCCAAGCTATCTGTGGAAAAGAAAAAAGAAAAAAAAAAAGAAAAAAATATCCCGTTTAGGCAGAATGTTGTAGTAGCTGCCACTTTTCTTGATTTTCAAGCCAATATATTTCCCTTGCTGTTCAAGCTAAGGGACAGAAAGTTTACTATACAGGGGTTTCGGACAAGGCGGTTCTAATGGTGTACTTTTGAATTTGATCTGACTCCTTTTTTAGGAACTATGGGTTTTTATATTTCTTAACATTGGACGTGATCGTCTCTTACTAGGTTGCTAGCTACCGCTGCAACCCGGATTTTGATCTGACTCTTCTTTTAAGGTGTTAGAGGGTTATATATTTCTTAACATTGGACGTGATCGTCTCTTACTAGGTTGCTAGCTACCACTGCAACCCGGATGTAACTACACCTGGAATCACCATATAATCAGTTGGTATGGGAGAGAGATCGTTCTTTACTGTATTTTTTTTAAGCCTGATGAAGATTTAACTAATGTGTCAAAAATAAGGTTGCAAGTCGACGATTTTGCTTTGGCCTTATTATAATTGGTATGGTGAAATAATAATGTGCATATGGCTCTTAAATCATACTTCTTTGTGGTTCCATATGGTCTAGTGGCTAAGATAGTTAACTTTCACTTAACAGGTTCGGGTTCAATTCCCGGTGTGGGAAAATTTTTAACTCTATAATCTTCGAACATTTGAACTTTTTATAATTTATAATGATGTATAATATAAATACTGTAATCTTAACTATAGTGAAGTTGCGTATGCAAGTTAGTATAGGGAAGAGTTCGATCTTTATTATAAATAATGGTGTTAGCCACCAGTCTCTTCGGAGGTGTGGGTTCAAATCTTACCGCTGGTATACGATTATGTTTGAAAGACTGGAGTGTGAAAAGACATCGAAAATGCAGTTTTTGGTGGAAAAATTTATTCTCTTTTAGAAATAATTTATTTTAGTTACAAAAGGTTTTTAACCCAATTAATTTACTTTAAAATGAGCTATTGAACAACCCTCTACGATGTTCCAGTGCCAAGCTATCTGTGGAAAAGAAAAAAAAGAAAAAAGAAAAAAATATCCCGTTTGGGGAGAATAACGTGGTTAAAGTCAATTTTCTTGATTTTCAAGCCAATATATTTCCCTTGCTGTTCAAGCCAAGGGACAGAAAGTTTCCTATACAGGGGTTTCGGACAAGGCGGTTCTAATGGTGTACTTTTTGTTTTGATCTGACTCCTTTGTTAGGAACTATGGGTTTTTATATTTCTTAACATTGGACGTGATCGTCTCTTACTAGGTTGCTAGCTACCGCTGCAACCCGGATGCAGTACGGGTTAACGAAATGAAAGAGTGATTAATAGGGGAACGGTGTGTTCCTCTTCGTATAAACGTCTGAAGTTGCACAAAGGGGGGGGGGGTTTAAGTAATGTTATTGTCCGATAATTCCAATTTTCGAATATAAGGTCTTTATATAGTCAAGCTAAGTCTCAAGGGACTCTAGGCTGAAAAGGGGAAGCCCAAATGGCTCTCCTAGCTTTTTCTTCGTGGCTAAGGTTTCCTTTCCTCCTTAAACCCTCAGTTATTCAAAGCTTAAATTTCTGGGAAGAAATTTAATGTGGCTTATTCTAACCTTAATAAAAATGCTGTTTTGTCCAAATGGCTCAAGCCTTGTCTAGGTGGGAATACTAATGAAACTATAAGTCCCAAAATCATCAATTTCTCATAGATACGTATTAAAATTATTTCCAAGTGACAGAAAGCCTTTTAGAGGTTTTTCTTCTTATTTTAACTTTTATCTTCAAACTTTTATCCCCAAGGAGAATTTCAGACAGACAGTGGTAGCTTATCGTTATTACAAAGTAAACACTTACTCTTTGTTCGATTTCCAAATTAAAACTACCTCGTTTTCGTTCCTGAATCCCTATTTTAAGTTCTATCTATTTTGTTCTTCTTTCCTGTCATTGGTCAGAGACCAGTTTGATGTCATCCTAATAATAGTTCTTTGTTCAAAAAGTTAGTATCCGCTTTCTCTATTAAAAACTCTGTTTTTGGTCATGTGATTCAAGTCGCGTAATATCTTTTGTCGTTGACCCCTCGAGCTTGAAGCGGCAGTCCGCTATTTGTATTTGCCTTTTATGGTCCTTGTTGGATCAAGGGTACACTTGTTCAAAATCTAGCTAATGTTGTTTGTTTCCTTACACAAAGAAAATTAATACTTCGTTACCCTTATCATTACGCAAAAGTCATACTTTGCTATCTTTACAATTTAGTCAGGTTATGATGTATCTTTACAATTTAGTCAGGTTATGATGGCTTTCCCACATTTTTACAAAGTTCATGCTCACTGCAAATGCCTATCCCCCCCCCCCCAAAAAAAAAATCTTGTTCACTATTCTGGACGAAAAGTTCTTTTGAACATAATCTAACTCGCAAAAATATTTGTTTTTAACTTTATTTATGATCGGTTTTTTAATTCATACCAAAAATCACCTCTATGTTGAAAATTTTCAAAGGTCCTTGCCCTCCAACAGGAAGTTTCTTGTGTAAAATTTCACAGCAGAGAACTATTACTGATTATAGTTCTTCATGAATTATTTCTCATGTGGTAAATGAGTAAATTTTGCATATGAATCCAGGCAAACTTCCCCACGTGTAAAATTTTTGCTGAAAAGTCAACCACCGCCCCCCCCCCACGATTTTCTGGCGTCCTCTTTCCCTGGTCTTTTTCTTTTTTAACTCTTGCTTTAGAATAAACTTGTATATTTGGTCAATTATTGGCCCCTTTGTCACATTGCCACCCCCCCCCAAAGATTTTGCTCATTGGCGCCCTTGTCACATTGCCCCACCCCTCCCATCAAGATTTTGCTCTAGATCCGTTCTGGATTAGAGTTATCAAATTCTGATCTAAGCAGCATCCTACGGAGTATCAGTGATCATAAGGTGGAGTTGTGGATGACGAAGGGCAGTCCCCCTTCCATATGTAATAGATCCTGCTCATTTTGGGATTTAATGATACTCTAATTTCATGATAACAGCGTAGACCAGAAATATTCACAGAAAGCAGACCAAAAAGCAATCCAGATACGTTTTTTAAAGTTTCTTTTGTCCCCTCCTCAATCAAAATATATCCCCCACCAAAAAAATAATGGTTATGGCCCTGGTGATTATAAATCGTTTTTTACTTCTGCAATCCTCTTCTCTCTCACTTAGAACTAATTCTGTATTTATCTTATGGTTCAATGAGAACTAAGATGTTTTGGAATTAAATACACCATTTGAGATATCCCCTCCCTCCCTAACTGCAGAATACTCAGAGGATACTATTGTAGAAATTTAAGGGCCTGTTTAAGTTTATAATTTGTCCACTGCTTACAGATAGGATTTGTTATTGGAAAACACACGGATATTTTTCGAAGAAAGTTTTCGGTAGGGGTGGGGGGATTTTCTGGGGAATTTCAGTGGGGAGATAATATTTGGGAATAAATTTCTTTCAGCCGAGATATATTTTCCATGGGAGGAATTTTCTGGGTGGAAATTTTCCGCGGGGGGTTTTCTTGGGCGATTTTTTTGCGGAGGAATATTTGTAGGGGTTTTATTTTCCGCAGGGGGGGGGGGTTTCTGGGGGGTTTAAAAACCTACAACAATTGGCAAAGGCTTTAGCTTACAGCTCTTCTCCCGTTTTTTTAGGGGGGGGGGTCTATTCTTCCTGAAAGACAAAGTTATTAAATATATATATATATATATATATATATATATATATATATATATATATATATATATATATATATATATATATATATATATATATATATATATATATATATATATATATATATATATATATATATATATATATATATATATAGTATATATATATATAGATTCCTTATATATATATATATATATATATATATATATATATATATATATATATATATATATATATATTATATATATATATATATATATATATATATATATATATATATATATATATATATATATATATATATATATATATATATATATATATATATATATATATACAAACAGTCCTAAGACTACAGACTACACATGTTTCTGCAGACTACACAATTAACTGTTTGTTTCAAAAAGAGTATTTTGTTATTAGGGGGGCGGGGGGGGGGGTAAGTTTTGTGATTTCAGTAAAGCTGGGCCGCTTAATTAGAAGGGTAAGCTTTTTTATAAGCACTAAACAACTTTAGCGCAAAGAGCAAGGTATTAAAGATCGGAGCAACTTCCTCATATATGGAATAATTTATTCTCATTTTAAGGTTTGACTTCACTCCTTACTTTCAGCTCAAAAATAATTTTTTCAATTTCATATATAATAAAACATTGGAGCCTTATGGCTCTTTACTATGAACAATTATTTTGTTAACAAAAAAATATAGCAAAAGTTTAACTTTCCAAAAAAAATCTTGTTCACTATTCTGGACGAAAAGTTCTTTTGAACATAATCTAACTCGCAAAAATATTTGTTTTTAACTTTATTTATGATCGGTTTTTTAATTCATACCAAAAATCACCTCTATGTTGAAAATTTTCAAAGGTCCTTGCCCTCCAACAGGAAGTTTCTTGTGTAAAATTTCACAGCAGAGAACTACTACTGATTATAGTTCTTCATGAATTATTTCTCATGTGGTAAATGAGTAAATTTTGCATATGAATCCAGGCAAACTTCCCCACGTGTAAAATTTTTGCTGAAAAGTCAACCACCGCCCCCCCACGATTTTCTGGCGTCCTCTTTCCCTGGTCTTTTTCTTTTTTAACTCTTGCTTTAGAATAAACTTGTATATTTGGTCAATTATTGGCCCCTTTGTCACATTGCCACCCCCCCCCCCAAAGATTTTGCTCATTGGCGCCCTTGTCACATTGCCCCACCCCTCCCATCAAGATTTTGCTCTAGATCCGTTCTGGATTAGAGTTATCAAATTCTGATCTAAGCAGCATCCTACGGAGTATCAGTGATCATAAGGTGGAGTTGTGGATGACGAAGGGCAGTCCCCCTTCCATATGTAATAGATCCTGCTCATTTTGGGATTTAATGATACTCTAATTTCATGATAACAGCGTAGACCAGAAATATTCACAGAAAGCAGACCAAAAAGCAATCCAGATACGTTTTTTAAAGTTTCTTTTGTCCCCTCCTCAATCAAAATATATCCCCCACCAAAAAAATAATGGTTATGGCCCTGGTGATTATAAATCGTTTTTTACTTCTGCAATCCTCTTCTCTCTCACTTAGAACTAATTCTGTATTTATCTTATGGTTCAATGAGAACTAAGATGTTTTGGAATTAAAATACACCATTTGAGATATCCCCTCCCTCCCTAACTGCAGAATACTCAGAGGATACTATTGTAGAAATTTAAGGGCCTGTTTAAGTTTATAATTTGTCCACTGCTTACAGATAGGATTTGTTATTGGAAAACACACGGATATTTTTCGAAGAAAGTTTTCGGTAGGGGTGGGGGGATTTTCTGGGGAATTTCAGTGGGGAGATAATATTTGGGAATAAATTTCTTTCAGCCGAGATATATTTTCCATGGGAGGAATTTTCTGGGTGGAAATTTTCCGCGGGGGGTTTTCTTGGGCGATTTTTTTGCGGAGGAATATTTGTAGGGGTTTTATTTTCCGCAGGGGGGGGGGGGTTTCTGGGGGGTTTAAAAACCTACAACAATTGGCAAAGGCTTTAGCTTACAGCTCTTCTCCCGTTTTTTTAGGGGGGGGGGTCTATTCTTCCTGAAAGACAAAGTTATTAAATATATATATATATATATATATATATATATATATATATATATATATATATATATATATATATATATATATATATATATATATATATATATATATATATATATATATATATATATATATATATGTATATATATATATATATATATATATATATATATAGTATATATATATATAGATTCCTTATATATATATATATATATATATATATATATATATATATATATATATATATATATATATATATATATATATATATATATATATATATATATATATATATATATATATACAAACAGTCCTAAGACTACAGACTACACATGTTTCTGCAGACTACACAATTAACTGTTTGTTTCAAAAAGAGTATTTTGTTATTAGGGGGGCGGGGGGGGGGGTAAGTTTTGTGATTTCAGTAAAGCTGGGCCGCTTAATTAGAAGGGTAAGCTTTTTTATAAGCACTAAACAACTTTAGCGCAAAGAGCAAGGTATTAAAGATCGGAGCAACTTCCTCATATATGGAATAATTTATTCTCATTTTAAGGTTTGACTTCACTCCTTACTTTCAGCTCAAAAATAATTTTTTCAATTTCATATATAATAAAACATTGGAGCCTTATGGCTCTTTACTATGAACAATTATTTTGTTAACAAAAAAATATAGCAAAAGTTTAACTTTCCGACAGTATTTCACAGGACTTCATGTATCTTCTAACTCACCTTAAATCTTGATGAGTGGTTCTCAAACTGTGGTACGCGTACCCGTGGGGGTTCGCCAAATTTTTGTAGGGGGTACGAGGCCAGCCAATAAAAAATAAAACAACCCTTTAACTCTAGGACTGGCAATTTCATTTATATTTTAGCTGTAGTTTACTTATTACCGTTAGCTGAGAAGGGGTACCTAAGACGTTTTGTGGGTAAAAAGCGGTACAGTGTCTAAATAAGGTAGTAACCACTGATCTTGATAATGACAAAATTCTTTCAATTTGCTTGCGTTGAAAACTTTTCCTTTCATTTCAGATGTTAAAGCCAAACTTATGGATAACATGTGACTTTTCTCCAAGGGGTTATATGTCTGTTTGTTTGGCGTCGCCATTACCTCATACGTTGGTACATCTATTAATAAATGCTTTCTTCGGTTTTGCAATGTAAAGACGGGGTCAAGACACCACAATTTCACCGAAAACAAACGTTTCCACTGCGATCCAGTCCCTCTCCATAGCCAATTCAGACCAGTTTCTATTTTGTGGTGTAAGGGGTTACAAGGATAGACACTAGCCATGGTAGTTCTTGGTTTTAATTCAACATATAAAACATTTTTATTAGTAAAAAAGAAAATGAGTTTATACTCAAAAATATTTGTGTAATAGGAGAAGAACTTCCTACCCTCCCAGCATGCATATTGCACAGTTATTCACAACATCTTTTTGGGAGTATGTGTAATGTTTGCTAATGATTATACCTTCTTCAATAGAGATATACAGGACACTATTGCGATATTCTCTATATAAAAATTCAAATTTTGATTTGATTTTTAGTACCTTAAAAGACTGTTCCAGTAGTCTTTCTTTTGTTCATTTTTGTGCCACTAAAGTGGTTAATTCAAATGTTGAAAAGATGAAAAACCCTATTATGTAAATTTTTCAACCTTTTTCATTTTAAATTCTTATGCGTTTTTAAAATGCATTGATGCACTTCAGAAATGTTTCTCCTATGTTTCCTACATAGGAAACATATACACATTTTTAACATATTTATCTATATTTACATAAATATCTACTTTTATTCTAGGCCTGGTGTTTAGTAGGCCAGATAATTATTTGTATTTTAATGGTTTAGCTGCGGTAAATCCAGTATTTGGGTATGGATAATACCTTTCATAGGTTTATATTTTATAAGTTTACATAAGGTCATAACGCCTAGGACGTACAGGCCGTCATTACATAAGGTCATAACGGCTAGGGCGTATAGGCCGTTATAACATAAGGTCATAACGCCTAGGGCGTATAGGCCGTCATTACATAAGGTCATAACGCCTAGAGCGTACAGACCATCATTACACAAGGTTATAACGCCTACGGCGTTATAGGCCTTCTGGCAATATGATAAGTTGGTCTGGAGATTGCAGCTCAGATTAGGCCCAGCATCTAATTATAAAGATTTTTTAGCTGGTTAAAATTAGGCACCGATCCCGGAACAGATGACATGGTCTCTTTGGCAGAGTCGCTGGACCTTGTATAGGAAGTACTGGGTGAAACCATTTGCCCCAGGCCTACCATTACCGTCCAACAGCCTCGCTCGGCGGCAGAGATGGTTTTGGGAATTGAGCCACTCAAGAGAAAACAGCTTATAACGTTAACTTTCTCCCCAATGCTGAAAACTGCATCAAGCAGCGCTCAGAAGAACTGCAGTCAACAACAAAGAATAAGCCACTCTCAGAACGTGATAATTCCTTTGATCTTCTCGACATACCGGGCCGAGCAAAAGCACGGACTTTCACTCTTTGAGTAACATTTCTCCCTTTTCCTCAGTTTTACCCCTTTTTAGATATTGGCAGCTGGCAACCCTGATGGTACGCAGAAATCATGAAACAGAATATTACAGAAATGAATTTTTGTGTCTTAGTTGTTATTTGTATTTTAATCATTTGGGTGTATTAAACCCAATATTTATGGTATGGTATATTACTCATTACATAAAGGGTATACAGGCCGTCATTATATATGGTCATAACGCCTTGGGCGTACAGACCGGAATTACACAAGGTCATAACACCATTGGGTGTACAGACTACCATTACATAAGTTCATAACACCTTGGGTGTACAGACAGTCATTACATAGGGTCACAACACCTTGGGTGTACATGACGTCATTGTATAAGGTCAAATCACCTTGGGTGTACAGACCGTCATTAAATAAGGTCATAATGCCTTGGGCATACAGACCGGCATTACACATGATAACAACACCTTGGGTGTACAGGCCACCATTACATAAGGTCATAACGCCTTGGGAGTACAGACCCTCATTACATAAGGTCATAATGCTTTGGAAGTAAATACCACCATTATATAAGGTCACGACGCCTTGGACGTGCGTACCGTCATTGCATAGTATTGTAACGACTGCAGCGCTAACCTATAGGTCTGGTCTGGCATGTGGTAAGTTTTTTCTGGTTATTAGAGTTGAATTTACTTCCAGCGTCCAATTACAAATATGCTATGCTAGCTGGATAACAGTATATACTTAGAATATTGAAGAAAATATCGTTCAAAACATAGTACTTTTTTGACCCTTTCGGCATCCCGGACCGAGCGAGGGCTTACAAATGTCAAGACGCATTTTCAGCTTCACAGGCACCACACATAAACCCAAAGTTGATTTTGTTACCATCAACTGGATAAGTAGAGGACATAAAGTTCATATCAGTTGACAGAAAGTCATTTTCGGCCTTAGATTCTTCCACACGAGTGACTCTGAGCATGCTATCATACAGTGACCTCACGTTAGTTACTGTCATAAAGATGTTAAAGGCAGAGAACGTCTCTCCTGACACTATCCCAAAAACTGATAAAGTTCTTGGATTCTGTTAATAGATGTAAGCAGCATCTTTCAAATATTCTTTCTAGAGCACACTTAAAACTATTATCTCTGGAAAGTATTTCATGTTTTCCACCGACTTAAAGGACCTAACTCAGAGAATGAGGTTAGGGTTCACTTTCAAAAACAAAATATGTCAGTTCAAAGTGCCATCGTGAGCTATGGCCATCTTCGAACCATCCAATGGCATGCTTACATGAACAAATAAATTCTGCACAATTACCAAAAGTCATTAGTACAGAACAATGTAAAGACCGTTATGATTCTCCAGCTCAGACTTGGGTTCATGCTGAGCGAGAAATCAGATGATTCTCCTGCACAGACTCGGGTTCATGCGAGCAAGAAATCAGAATTGCAACCTATGCGACGGATCATATTTCTCGGGTTTTCTGGTAGAACAGGAGGTAAAGAGGGTGTACCTAACCCCCGGAAAAATTCAGAACTTGATACATGCAATCAAGGCAGCTCTGGAAAAATCGCATGCCTCAATAAGGCAACTGATGAAGCTGATTAGACTCATCAATGCGGATTGAAGAGCAATTCCTTTCAACAGACTACATCTCAGGAAATGTCAGTTACTAATGCTCAGATTGTGGGACAAGTCTTGGAGCAACATAGATTTAAACATCCTAATTACGACAGAGATGAAAGAGGTATTTTCACAGTGGCTGAACAAAGATTGGCTGAGTCAAGGCCTTCCTCTCAAGCCCCCTTATTGTTTCCAAAACAATATTCACCGACAGCTCAACCTACGGGCGGGGTGGCTATCTAGAGGACCCACATTAAGACACTTCGGAGACTTGGTATCCAGAAGAGAAATCTCTTCACATAAGTTGTCTCGAGATGAGAGCCGTAGCCAGCACAATCAAAGCCTTTGCGGAGGAGCTAAGAAACGAGGTAGTCATAATAGCGACGGACAACTCGACTGTAGTCAATTACATAAACAAAGAGGGCGGAACCCGTTCTTTCTCCCTAGCGGAGGAACCCATAAAGCTCTTCGAGATTACGATGGCCCTGAACGTTCACTTGAGGGCAAGACACATCGCAGGGTCACTCAATCTAGTAGCCGGCACACTGTCACGAGAAGAAAAAGGTCTGCACACGGAATGAAGTCTCAACGAGAGTGTCTTCAGAGCCCTGTCAAAAGAGTATGGACTGCCAGAAGTCGATCTATTCGCGACTTGATTGAACCGGAAGATCGACGTATATTTTTCGCCAGTTCCAGATTCTCTTGCGATCGGCGCAGATGCCCTTGTCCACGATTGGTCGAACAAACACAGCTATGCCTTCCCTCCATTTTCCCTTATCCCAAAGGTTCTGGAGAAGGTTCGAAAGTCTGTGAACTGCCGAAATAATGCTAATTGCTCCGCGAGGGCCTCGCCAAGCTCGTTACACGAATATTCTCAACCTGCTAGTAGACTTGCCTATGCCCCTCGGAGATTTGTCAGATCTCCTCCAGCAGGGTCGACTTCGCCACCGAGCACTAAGGAATCTAAATTTACACGGCTGGAAGATATCGAGCGTGGACTCGAAAAGGGAGGTTTTTCTAAAGAATCAGCCCGTGCAATTGCCTGGTCCAGCGATGATCTACCATTGAATTGTTCAATGGAAAATGGCAAGTGTTCGTAGGTTGGTGTAGTGAAAAGAAAATTATTCCTCTCGCAGCCAATACTCAGACAGTTGCAGAATTCATGATATATCTAAAGACTGATTGAAACCTCGCACAATCAACGATAGAAGGTTGTAAAGTAGCAATATGCGGAACGCTAGCTCTAGCTACAGGAACAGATATCAGCAAAGATACTTGTTTGACGAAAATAGTACAGAATTTTGGCACGAGTCACCGCGGATATAACATGATATTCCTGCCTGGGGTCGTGGCCTTGTTCTAAGGTATTTTAGAACTTCACGATTTCTTGACTTGTGGAATATTGATATGAAGGATGTTACTCTTAAGATGGTATTCATTACTGCCATCGCATCAGGTCATCGAAGGAGTGAAATACATGCCTTGTCTTTCAGTAGAGCACAATTTTCGGATAATTCAGTAACTTTCAGGTTTCTCCCTTAGTTTAGACCCGAAACCGTGAAGCCTCATGAGACACCTTCTCCTATCCTTCTTCCCGTGCTAGATGTAGATCCAGCTTTGTGTCCAGTGAGAATACTATCGGCCTACGCGCAGCAAACAGCTAACGTGGCGGTCAGAAAAGGGAGAAAAAGGTTCTTCACTCCTTTTTCTAAAACAGCACCACGAGAAGTGGCAGCTGGAACCATTTCTTCTTGGATAAAGCAGGCCATAACTATGGCATATGAGGCAGCAAAAGAAGAGTGTAGAAAAAGGAAAGCACATGACACAAGATCCATGACGGCGTCATGGGCGCTATCAAGATCAGTACCACTTGCTGATATAATGAGTACTGCTGGCTGGTCTTTGGAGTCTACTCCCAGACAACACTATCTTCATGAAATAGAAGACCGAACCGATGCTCAACATTTTGTTGCGGTTCGGACAGTTTTTTATTTTGTACATTTGAATATTTGAGTTTGAAACTAATATTTTATATTAGTTGATTTATAAACCCACCACCAAATCGGTTGGAATCTAAGCTTTTGTTAATAGATGTACCAACGTATGAGGTAATGGCGACGAAAAACCGAACTTTCGAAGGAGAGTTCAGTTTGGCTAGCCCATACTTACCTCATACATTGGTACATAGAGTACCTCCCTCCTCCCCACTCATTGAGAGTTAAGGAATTATAAGGGATTTAGTTCAAAATAGAAACTGGTCTGAATTGGCTATGGAGAGGGACTGGATCGCTATGGAAACGCTTGTTTTCGATGGAATTGTGGTGTCTTGACCCCGTCTTTGTATTGAAAAACCGAAGAAAGCTTTTGCTAATAGATGTACCAACGTATGAGGTAAGTATCGGCTAGCCAAACTAAACTTTCCTTCGAAAGTTCGGTTTTGGGTGAAATCGACAGAACTAAAGATTCATAAATCACAAGATCAGAGATTTAAGATACTTTAATAAATCAAATACTATTAAGATTTTCAGGAATAACTATCAGCATATGTATATTAAACTGACAATACACATTCACTTGTATTTTTTTTCAGTAAAGTGCAAATTATGTCCTGGCCTTTGGAATGCATAGGGGTTTTTACAGTGGCTTAAATTCGTCAAAATTCTGGGGGGGGGAATTGGAGCAAATTTTCCAAAATTAGGTGAAAACAACAATGAAAACTGAAAAATTATCCATATATTACCATAAAAGCAAAGATGTACAAAAAACTGACCTGTTTCTCTGGATACTTATCTTAGTTTTGACAAGATTTTTTGCAGAAACTAGATTTTAGCTGGAGGGAGGGGCAAACTGAGATCTAGGGAGGGCTTTGGTCCTGAGGAGATAGTTGCCCTCCATGCCCCATATCAAGTTACGCCCCTGGGTTTTGAGCCCTACTCATGTTAATTTCTGCTCGTTTTGACTCTGACTCGGTTATTTATTTAATTTCTGTTCGTTTTGGGTTCCATATATTTATTGAGGGTGATTGGTAGTAGTTTTATGCTTGGTAGATCATTTGATTCTATTTTTGCTCATTTTTAGTTTAATGGAGTTCTTTACCTTTCTTTGAAAGATTATGTTGTGGAAAAAGTTTTCTTATTTATTGTAAATAAAAAACGAACAAAAATAAATTTAAAAGACTTTTTCCACAAAACAAATTTTTCAAAGAAAAGTAAAGAGCTCCATTGAGCCAAACATGGGTAGAAATAAATTCAAATAATTTTTAAGTTTTGCTTCTAACTCTACTTTTACCTTGATTGCTTAAACTTGGTTCATCCGGTTCTTGAAGTTTACCCCTCCCCCTCCCAGTGTTTACCACCCCAAAAAATACCACCCCTCCCAAAAATAGCTCTTCCCCTTCCGTGGAAAATACCCCCGTGGAAAGTACTCCCCCAGAAAATATCCCTAAGAAAATACCCCCCCCCCCGCCAGAAAATACCCCCAGTGGAATGGTCCTATGTCGATTCTATATTATTGGTTAACCTTCTTAAGACCATAGGTGGGAGTGCATTGTTTGCTTCTCATTACAGGCAATCTAAAGGTCTTTAGTGAATTTTAAATTCTTGGTCAACATGATGACTGAGACACTAGGCAGGCATGCCTTTCCAAAAACTAACCTGACTAGTATGTGTCCAATAAAAAGAGTCATGCATACTCCCGCCATTTATCTGTGCCCCAGCCATTTAAACATTTGCCTCTCAGTTACTTGAACTATCTGTCTTGGCTTTTCTCTGTCTACAATTAGCCATGTCTTGATGCAACCTATGCAACCTACTGCAAAATACTTGATAACTTAAATTATAAGGCTTTCCAAGTTTGAGATGTTTATTTGTGTTTTGTTTTTTTTATTTTCCCTAGGGGAAAGCAATTTTGGTACTTGTGTATTATAGGCCATTCACTCAAATTAACGCTTAGTAAAACTCGAGAACAAACCGGTTTCTTAGTTCATTTCTTTCAGCTTAGCGTGAGACAAGACAAAGACAAATGACAGAATAGATAGGAACTATATAAAATTTGGGCTATATATTTGAAAATAAGGGGGGTGGGTAAAGTATTTGGACAGTTTGAACTCAGAAAACAACTCCTACTTCATAATATGCAGAATAATTATACCTAACACATTTTTCATGCAGACCCGCTGTACTTTACCTCTCCCCCACTTAATGTGCAAACATAAAGCCCAAATTTGTTTCTAAAGTAACGAAGAAACTAAAGAAGAAATCGGCACTAGTGGCACTAGTGGGCCAAGGAAGGGTCTTTCCTGCTCTGAGCAAAATTGTTTGCACGCATCACATACGTTTTCAAACACAATAATAATACCCAAAGACAGTGCAGTAAGACACCTCTTAGTCAAGTTGCAACCGACCCAAGTGCCTTAAATATTCTCTAGGCCACAGTTCTCACTGACAGTTAGCATAAAACCACAAATGAAATGCTCAATTATTTAGTTGTCGGTAAATTTTAGCCCATTTTTTCATATCACCCCAACAAAACCCAGGTAGCACTAGTGGGCCAAGGAAGGGTCTTTCCTGCTATGAGCAAAAATTGTTTGCACACATCACATACTTTTTCAAACACAATAATAATACCAAAAAACAGAGCAGTAAGACACCTCTTGGTCAAGTTGCAACCAACCCAAGTGCCTTAAATATTCTCTAGGCCGCAGTTCTCACTAACAGTTTGCATAAAACCACAAATGAAAAGCCCGATTATTTAGTTTTCGGTAAATTTTAGCCCATTTTTTCATATCACCCCAACAAAACCCAGGTAGCACTAGAAGGCCAAGGAAGGGTCTTTCCTGCTATGAGCAAAAATTGTTTGCACACATCACATACTTTTTCAAACACAATAATAATACCAAAAAACAGAGCAGTAAGATACCTCTTGGTCAAGTTCTAACTGACCCAAGTGCCTTAAATATTCTCTAGGCCACAGTTCTCACTGACAGTTAGCATAAAACCACAAATGAAATGCTCGATTGTTTAGTTGTCGGTAAATTTTAGCCCATTTTTACTTATCACCCCAACAAAACCCAGATAGCAATAGAAGACCAAGGAAGGGTCTTTCCTGCTCTGAGCAAAAATTGTTTGCACGCATCACGTACTTTTTCAAACACAATAATAATACCAAAAAACTGAGCGGTAAGATACCTCTTGGTCAAGTTGTAACCGACCCAAGCGCCATAAATATTCTCTAGGCCGCAGTTCTCACTGACAGTTTGAAAAATACCACAAATGAAATGCTTGATTATTTAGTTGTCGGTAAATTGTTGCCCATTTTTTCATATCACCCCAACGAAACCCAGGTAGCACTAGTGGGCCAAGGAAGGGTCCTTCCTGCTCTGAGCAAGTTTGCACGCATTACATACTTTTTCAAAAACAATAATAATACCCAAAGACAGAGCAGTAAGATACCTCTTGGTCAAGTTGCAATCCACCCAAGTGCCATAAATATTCTCTAGGCTTCAGTTCTCACTGACAGTTTGCATAAAACCACAAATGAAATGCTCAATTATTTAGTTGTCGGTAAATTTTAGCCCATTTTTTCATATCACCCCAACAAACCCAGGTAGCACTAGTGGGCCAAGGAAGGGTCTTTCCTGCTCT
Organism: Artemia sinica; assembly: GCA_027921565.1. Classification (NCBI taxonomy): domain Eukaryota; kingdom Metazoa; phylum Arthropoda; class Branchiopoda; order Anostraca; family Artemiidae; genus Artemia; species Artemia sinica. The sequence goes on along the minus strand of CM051263.1, from coordinate 45,052,836 downwards.
GAGCAAAAATTGTTTGCACGCATCACATGCTTTTTCAAACTCAATAATAATACCCAAAAGCAGAGCAGTTAGATACCTCTTGGTGAAGTTGCAACTGACCCAAGCGCCATAAATATTCTCTAGGCCGCGGTTGTCACTGATAGTTTGCATAAAACCACAAATGAAATGCTCAATTATTTAGTTGTCGGTAAATTTTAGCCCATTTTTTCATATCACCCCAACAAAACCCAGGTAGCACTAGTGGGCCAAGGAAGGGTCTTTCCTGCTCTGAGCAAAAATTGTTTGCACGGATCACATACTTTTCAAACACAATAATAATACCCAAAAACAGAGCAGTAAGATACCTCTTGGTCAAGTTGCAACCGACCCAAGCGCCATAAATATTCTCTAGGCCGCAGTTCTCACCGATAGTTTGAAAAATACCACAAATGAAATGCGCTCGATTATTTAGTTGTCGGTAAATTTTTGCCAATTTTTTCATATCACCCCTACAAAAAACAGATAGCACTAGTGGGCCAAGGAAGGGTCTTTCCTACTATGAGCAAAAATTGTTTTTTTTTAAATAAACCCACCTTGTCTCCTCTCAGTGACGACAAATTTTAAATTCAAAATACATCTAAGTTTAACTTTTGACGTCACCTACTCTTTTTATTAAATAGTAGCCGAACTGGACACACTTCAAGTCACCATACACTACCAAAAACCATCCAATAATTTTTTTTTTGCCATTCCCGTGAAAAAGGGCATCCTCCCCCAACAGGAAGCCCTTAATACGGTGGCTATTTCTTACCATACCTCTAAAGTCTTCCGGATGGTGACCCTACGTGTCTCCTATAAAAACAAATAATAATAATAACAAAATTCAAAATAAACTAATTAATATAAAAATAATAAAAAAAAATAAACCAAATTGTCTATCAGTATAACTTTCTTTTACAAAAAAATACACCAACATATTTACAAATTACAAAGACCTCAAAGAAAGTTATAATGATACCATATTTCAAATTTATCTTTTCATTTTTCACTTTTAACTATGCTTTGGCTTCTATTTAACTCCAAAAACAAAAGAAAAGCAAAATTACAAAAACTGGCAACGCTGTTTTACCCATTGCTACTTACACTGAGACAAACACTCACAACATATCTCCTCAAACATAACCTACATCTTTCCAATAAACTCTTCAACCAACAACTTCATTCACTTAATATCCACTCGTTCTTTCCACCTTTCAGTTTCACTTAAACGCGCTATTATTCTCCTACAATCATAACCAAACCTTCTTAACTCAATCCCTTTTCTCTTCTTCCTTCTTTTCCATACATATTCACATAGTTTCATCACAATCAACACCACAGCTCGCTCTCTCCTTTCATTTCCAGGAATTTCTACATTCAGTTTAATCAACCTTATCTTATCTTCCTCCGTATTCCAAATTACTCCACGATCTCTTAAGGCACTAAAACACTTATCTACATTTCCGTCATTATATTTACAATTGAAAAATTCGTGCTTCAGGCCATTTATCACTAATTTGTCGCAAAGCTTGCACTTTGGACCTTCATCTTGGGTAAAACGGCTTACCCGATCTTGAAGCGGCAGTATCTCATGAATAAACAGAAACATAAATTCCTTTATAAACTGACTATACTGTACATTATGCATCTTCTCAAACGATAGCTTAAAATTCACAAATAGTTATTTTGTTTTCACGTGAAAAACCACTTCTTCTTCTTCCGTTTTCTCTAAATATCCATCCACTATCTTTTTTCTTTCGGCATTTTCATCTGATCACTCAGCAAGCCTTGGTTTTTATTCCTCGAATACACCATATCACTTCATGGAGTTTTTCTGGCACATCCTTGATCATTTTTTTGCTAGTTCATCCTTATCAGTATTTTTGGTAAGGCCCATCCTCTTATTATTTCACCGTCAATCCATTTACTACAGATCATCTCAAAGACGTTTCTAATTCTCAAAGACTTACAACCTTTCGGAAATTTATAACATCAAGACCCCCCTCTTCTTGGAGCACATACAACATTTTCTCTACTTAGCTTTTCAAGCTTTCCCCTCCAAATGAAACGCCAAATACTCCTTTCTACCTTTTTAGCACACTTTTCTTCAAGATTAAAAGCCGGTGCCAGATAAAATAGCAGTGGGAGAGCATACGTGTTTACATACACTACTCTCTCAAACATTGACACGAAATGTGTTCTTTGATGGGCTACCAGCAACTCCACAAACTTTTGCACACGCTCTTTCCACAAATTTTCCACATTCACCGTTCTTTCAAAAAGTGCACCCAATACTTTTACTGACTGAGCCTCCTCGACCCAGACGCTATCATCTAACCGTGCGCACTCACCTATGTTTAGTAACTGGCTCTTTTTTCTGTGTATTCTTACCAAGAAATGCTCCTCATACCACATTAGTACTCTCACCACTTCCATCAAATCAGCCATACTCCCAGGAAGGAAGGCCCCATCGTCTACAAAAGCTAGTGATTTCAAGGAGACATTCGTCGCAATGGCAATCCCCTGTATCCGCCGTTCAACATACTTAAAAAGGGGATCTATATAAAGTTCGAATAAATAAGGGGCACTCAGATCCCCTTGTCACACTGCCTTTTCAAGTTTCAGCCTTCCACTAGTGTAACAATTTATATTCACAACCGCCATCGGTTTCTTATATAAATTTTCATACCACTTCATAAACTGTTGATCAAACCCCGAAATTTTCCTTCATCAGTGTCCACAGTATCGATCTTATAACCGAGTCATATGCTTTGACAACATCCATACACAGTAGGGAAGCCATTACGGAAAACCCCTTATTTTTTGCTATTTCGTCGTCTCTGCGTACCATCAAGTCATGCAGCACGTTGAGAATATGCTGGGCCTTCTTTCCTCCAATACCACCAAACTGATATCCTCCCAGGATTCCAGGCATCACCTTCTCCATTCTCTTAGTTAAGAATTTGGACGTTATTCTGAAGTCACTGTTTGAAACCGATATAGAAGTCCAATTTTGAAGGTCCATTCTATCACCTCCTTTAAAAAGGAGAGAAATCATTTCCACATCATCTTCTCTATATCCTTGTCCAACATAGCTTCTCATCACCAATTTAAACAGATCCCCAACTTCCGGAAAAAATTCTTTATAAAATTTGTATCCCCGTCCATCAACCCCACGTGACTCACCATTTTTCATTCCTATTATTATTTTTTCAGTTTCTAGCCGGGTTACCTCCTGCAGTACCAGCTCATTCTCTTCGGTCTTTACCTCCCTAACTGGTTCAAAATCTGCCAAGGAATCCATTCTGCTATCTTGTTCTTGATCTGGCAACGTGTAAATTTCTTAAAAAAAATCTTCCACTATTTTTTGTATCTCCTCTTTATTTTCCACAACCTCTCCCTGCTTATTTCTTAATCCCCTAATTCGATTATTTTTTCTTTTCTTTTTTGCCTTAATTTTCATTGCTAGATTTACTTGTTCTGCATTTTCTTCTTCAGCCAATCTATTTTTCAGTTTCCAAATCTCAAATTCTTTTTCTTCAATCTTTCGTATTTCATCTTTGACCTCTCTAAACTCGTACCACACCTCCGTCCCCCTGTCAACCTCTTCCTTCAGTTGGTTTAACACTCTATAAAGATGTATTTTATGTGCTTTACTTTCCCTTCTTGATTCTGTTTCCCAGTTTTGTACATATGCTTTTACTTTTTGCTTTAGGTCTTTCCAAAATTGCACTGGCTCTGTTACGTCTGTAAAATCATGCATCCAAGTTCGTATACTAGCTCTCAGCTGCTCTTTTAGTTGGCCCTTTAGTGTTAAAGGATTCAATTTTAAATATTTTATTTTAATAAATTTTTTAAAAATTCAGCAAAAATTGTTTGCACGCATCACATACTTTTTCAAACACAATAATAATACCCAAAGAAAGAGCAGTAAGATACCTCTTGGTCAAGTTGCAACCGACCCAAGCGCCATAAATATTCTCTAGGCCGCAGTTCTCACTGACAGTTTGCAAAAAAAACACAAATTAAATGCTCGATTATTTAGTTGTCGGTAAAGTTTAGTCCATTTTTTCATATCACCCCAACGAAACCGAGGTAGCAATAGTGGACCAAGGAAGGGTCTTTCCTGCTCTGAGCAAAAACTGTTTGCACGCATAACATACTTTTTCAAACACAATAATAATACCCAAAAATAGAGCAGTAAGATACCTTTTGGTCAAGTTGCAACCGACCCAAGCGCCATAAATATTCTCTAGACCGCAGTTCTCACTGACAGTTTGAAAAATACCACAAACGAAATTCTCGATTATTTAGTAGTCGGTTAATTTTAGCCCATTTTGTCATATAACCCCAACAAAACCCAGTTAGCACTAGTGGTAGCTCGATTATGCCCAATAGTACTTAATGCCCAATAGTAGCACTTAATGCCCTTAATGCCCAATAGGGTAGGTAGCACTTAATGCCCAATAGTATTATTTTATCGTACCAAAAAATTATAAAGAAACTGATCTTATTCATTTTCATGAACATGTTGCTGTTTGAGAAAGGGAAGAGAACTAGCTGTTTTGGATTTAAATATGTAAAATTTGAAGCAAAATTTGAAGCAGAATTTAGCTTGTCAAGAGCGTCAAAACGTTGAGATTTGCCGAAGAAATGGCCTTTCAAATGGAGTTTCAAAAGTATTCTACTTTTGATAAGGGCAAGTCCACCTTTTTTTATACTTTAAAAAAGCTTTGTCACGAAGTTGATTATATCGTGCCAAATTTTTCTTTTGGCATCGAAGGTATATGAACCGTCTTCTGAGCTTATAGGATCACAGTTTAGATTCGGTCACCTTTGGGGAAGAAATTAAAGAAACAAAGTAACATGCATTCGTGATCTTTCTTGTGGTAAAAATGTAAAATTCCATATTTTGATTTATAGGGCCTTGAAGCTTCTAAAGTAGGGTTATCTGATATGCTGAATATGATGGTGTAATTTTCATTAAGATCACCTATTTGTGTCGTTTTCCCTCTTTCAAACATAGGACAAATTTTTACTGGCTCTTAGCTTTTAATGGGTATCATGAAATTTAATGAGCCTTATATTTTTCCAATCAACTTGAATATTCCATTCTCTGTTGAATCTATTGTTATCGATTTTTTTTAGAGTTTCGATTACTATTCAGCCGGTTCACTCGGTACTTACAGCCCGTTGCTATGAGCAGGTTGATATAACGGATACTACGAGTAATAATTTTCCAATATTCTTCCCATTTTGCTTTTAATTTTAAGGATAAAAATGAACAATTTTGTATTTTATGCTAATGTTGTTCTAGTGGTTCGTATTATATGACAATTATTGGTTTGTATTTTATGACCATTCAATTTTGAGTTGACATTACAGCTAGCTCTCTGTTAAAAGGCCATCCTGTGTAGTTTTGTTTCAGATTAAAAATACCAGTTACCTTAATAATGAATTCTTGTTTTGCCTTTGTGACATAAATTTTTCAAGGGTATGTTCCAACAGTATTTTTATCATGAAAAATAAAGCCACGTTCCGAAACAAAAATTTAGATTCAAAAGAGTTGAAACCCAAGCCTTTAAAAAAGCTGTTAAAAACATACCTCTTAAAATTAATTTTATTCTTTATTCCCCAATAAAAAAATATTTGTCCCTGTTTATGTTAAATACAGGAGGAATTTGGTTGTATTCGCGAAGAGCCAAAGTCAAGGAGGTTTTTTCATAGAGGCAAATGCACATCGAAATCTGATCGTTATTATATATAACTTTGAAGCCAGTCAGTGAAAATAACGGCCTAGCTTTTTTTTGTAAGAAGCCTGAAGTGAACGGTGCCATCAGAGGGGTCACATCCTCCTTTTGTACCACTGATAATATAGAAGTAAAACTACTGCATGGTACCACACCGAAAATAGTAATTTAGCTAAAAATTAGAAGACAGAGGAGATATCAGAAAAACCAAAGGACAACTTTTTCCTAAGTCTTAACTATAGAAACTCCTTCACATTTCCAGCTCAACGAGTTGATGTCTTCTTATCTTTCTACTAACAATTCTAAGGGAAAAAACCAGGTACAGCTTAATTTTGTTTGTTTTCAGGCTTAATCCTATTTTTGTCCGTTTTTTTTTACCGTGTCAGGATTTTATTTTAAGAAGTTATTTATTCTAAGAAGCTTACTTTAAGCATTTTTATCCAGTTCTTTTCTCCATAATTAACTACAGCAATGAAACAACAGATCCCACGATACTTTCAAAAAGCGTGTGTCAACTTAATGAACTTTTTGGAATAAGCAGATTTAATTAATAATGTCATATTAAGAGTTATTTATTAACGTTTAAAAATGTGTATGTTTTATGTTCTATAAAATTTGGCTATAAGAAATAGATACCAACTTTATAATATTGCTGTTTCTTTGCTCCAATTTCTTTACTGTTTAAGTTCGACTGTTTTAATACTCTTGAAGCTACAATTTCTTTGTAAATGAAGGATTTATAACATATCAAGAGGTAGTTGTAATGCTAGTAATGCTATTCCTTTATCTGTGCCATAAAGCATAGTAAATAAAACGAGACACTCAACCCAATTTGATTAGATTTAATTAATGTTACAAAGGAAAAATACCTTTCTTTTAGATTCACGAATTTTTCTATTAATTATATAGCAATTCAATAAGAGCCATCTATTTTGTCAATTGTTACCGTCTTCCAAAGATCCAAAAAGCAATATTGTATGTGTTTGGTGTAGTAGGCCAACAGTAAGTGGCTTATTGACGTCAAACAATACAGCTTAAATGTAATGCAAGGTATATTCAATGATGTTTAACATTTGCAGCAATTATAATTTTGAAGTCCCCCGTCCCCAAAACAAAGTTAATGTTAACTTTGGGGCTCTTATAAATGCGAGTTTTTCTTTGCCAAATATACCCGATAGTTCAAGAACTCATTCAGGTTCAATACTAGCTGTAAGGATACCTACTTATTCAAGCTAATACGCTCTAAATTGTTCACATAATTGCCGTAGTTCTAAAAGTTGGTTGTCGAACAAGTACAATACATGACCATATTCAAAGATTCAATTTTTAGTTTGTGCTTATTTTTATTCTATGAACTGTCCATTCTTTTTTTGTGTAAATGAAATTAAGAAAAAGTTTTTTTTTATTGAAAATTACGATCAGCATTAAGACTAAAACCGAACAGGAATTATTCCATGAATAAGGGGGGTAAAACTTTGCTCTTTACCTTGCTCCTCGATACCTTGCTATTTATGATAGTTGTTTTTTGTCCTTTTAAAAGAGCATTATATCCTAATTACATACCCTTTGGGTTCCTAGCCGAGTGGATTGGTGCGCTAGATTTAGGATCCTTTGTCAGAGAGAGTGAGGGTTCGAATTCTAATGTACCCAATTATTTGGTTTGGGGAGGGGTTTAGTGGCGTGACTCTGTGAGCTCAGCCAGAGTTGAACAAGCTCTAAATGGGTACCTGGAGAAATCTGGGGAAGGTAAACAGAAAAGGTGTGCGAAAGCACAGGATGGCTGGCCTTCATCTCCCCATTGCACTTCCTGGCTGAAGGGCCTTGAGACGGAGATCAGCACCACCGGGTTGGACCTTAAGGTTCTAGTGCCGCATCCTTTATCTTATTTTACCTGACCCTTTGGGTTTCAGGAGTCGCTCTTAAAAAGTTGGGACAAATAGTCAAACTCGCTTATATATGAAAAAATTTCCCATTGTTTTCAGTTAGGGCTACTCATGTCTTTTTTTTATTAAGTTTCTGATCATCTTCAAATAATGCCGGTAAATCTGGTTTTCTCTCCATGAAGAATTCAGTTCATTCACGGGAAACTATGGGTCACTTCAGAAACATTCTGCAAAATAAAATGTATATTTTGGGGAGAGAGGGTTTTTTCTTCCATTAAAGCTCCGTCTTTGCCTAAGAACAAGTATATGAAAACATCAGTAGTTAATTTTTTTGAGATAGTTATAGATTCGTTGCTTGGGCTAAAGAGCAATAGAAAATTTGAGAATAATTATGATTACAAATGTTCTGGTAATTGATTCTACTTCAAAACAAACCACAAATTTTATTGTTTAAAACAGATACGAATAACAAAAAGTCCGATTGGAAAAAAACAAACTACCATAAAGAGCTTAGAGGTTTGTAACCACGACCCTTTTCATTTGCAGGACAATCCCTGTTCATTTATGTTTTGATGACCGTTGTTTATTTCATTCAAAAATCCACTTTGTTATATTGTATTCAGATTTTTACCTTATATTATATTTAGTTTCTTATTAATAAAATTTAGATCTGACAAAAATTTTTTTGCATTCAATAAAAATAACCTTTTCATAAGGTAATGACGTTGGATGCCAAATTAAATGTTCCAAAATACGTGTTAAAAAAAACAGAATATTCTTTTTGTCACGTACTTAATTTCTCTTAATATTATTCCTTTAAGTTAAAAATATATAGTTGTGACTAAATTGGCAAAGCAGACACAAATCTTTTCGTAATATTACTACTAGAATCGATATTTTCCGACTTAAAAATATTCTCCGCACAATTTTTCTATATTTTTGTGTTAAATAAATAAATTATTTATGAAGAAAATTAACAAGCAAGGACGTGCTCTTTGGATGAAAGTAACTTTAGAAACTAGTTGATAACAGCAACAATTAGCTATAAATCAGCTAAAACAGTATAATGATTCGAACCTACTGTTTTTATCTTATAAAATACCAAATTGCTAAACATAGCTTTAAAACAGCTGTGGCAAAGGATGAGTGAGGTTTTAGATTCACAAATAAAATTTATAAATGACTCGTTTTTATTTTTATAAATGATTTTTCAATTTTATTAACTCTCAGAATAACAGAGCAAAACTTCGTTAACTAAGCCAGTATAAGAACTTCCACAATTGAAAACCATCTAAGATATTAAATGCCAAAAATGTGTCGAGAAGATTATAGTTGTAACGTTGAGAATTTGAGAATAATTATGATTACAAATATTCTGATAATTGATTCTCCTCCAAAACAAATCAGAAATTTTATTGTTTAAGACCGATACGAATAACAAAACTTAATGGAAAATAGACTAGCATAAAAAGCTTAGAGGTTTGTAACTATGACTCTTTTCATTTGCAGGACAATCCCGGTTCATTTATGTTTTGATAACCGTCGTTTATTTCACTCAAAAATCCACTTCGTTATATTGTATTCAGACTTTTACCTTATATTATATTTAGTTTTTTTTTTTACTTTATTTAATCTTACGATGACAAATATTTTGGTTTTAAAGAAGCTCATTACTTCCACTTACAACACTCAGTTTTCCCCTATTATATAATTTAATATCGTTATTAATACTTTATTCAGGGATGTCCTAAAATAATAGATATTTCTCCTCCCTCAGTATACCAATATTTACTAATAATTTGAGAACCAAGTCTTACTTAAGGTTATAACAAAAATTGAACTTTTTTTAATTATCCGTTTTAGCCTTCAAATATAACGTTTTTCACAATTCCTGCCACACTGCAGCTTTTAAAAACACAAGGACAGAAAGTAAGATTCAGCGAGCCTTGTAATAATCTTAGTCACCCCCCCCCCTCTGCCTACGATTGCTATCCATCTGAAACATCTCAAATAGGAAATTTAATCATGTGGCCCCATTGACAGCTCAGGTACTATATCTTCAAATTTTGAACTCCACACCACTTCACGTAATAATTTGGCGTCAGTAACCGGGTGGTTTTATTGAATAAACAAATGAAAAGACAACTTTTTTCAAATGAAAGTAAAGAGCAAGGCTGAAACTTAAAATGAACAGAAGTTATTCCGTTACAGCCTCATCCTCAATCCTCGCTCTTTACTCTAAAAAGCAAGCTATTTAAAAATACTTTGAATTCAGCGGCCCTTGCGTTCTATGGCTCATTCCTAAAGGAACGAGTCATAGAACGATAACGAAAACTAACTAGCTTAAAGAGCAAGGGTTGAGAAAGGAGCAGCCCCACTCATATTTAAAATGGCTCTTGTTTCTCTTAAGCTTAAAACTTGGTTTTATAAATGGAATTTCTGATTGTTTTTCAAATTTTGACAAGAAATCCTTTCCCACTTTCTGTGTAAAATTTGCCACAGAAATTTCCCTGAATCTCACCATGGAAAATTATTCCCCCGGAAGCTCTTCATACCGCTCAAGGACCCCCTTCCCAAAAAAAAATACCGCTTCCCATAATAAAATTCTTTATATTCTGCGATAAGAAATACTATGTGTGAACGGTGGGCAAACTGTGTAACTTGTAGTTCCTTCTTCTGGGACTATAAGGGATCATTTCCTCCCCAAAGATAAATTATTGGACCTTTCTACTGTTTAAATCAAATTAATATTGCCAAATTTTGATCTGTTATTATATGGGTAAAGAGGCGTGGAACAGGTGCTAGCTACCCTCCAATCTTTGGTTATTCTCAAAGGTCACTAATATTTGTGATTCACGACCAAACAAGCCCTCTTCTAATCTTCTAGGTTTGGTTTGCTACAATTGTGCCTGGGGAACGAAACATATAAACCAGTATATCTTCTAGTAAAAAACACAAATTCAAGATTTTAGTTAGAAAATAGGAGTTAGAAACTTCTACACTTGGGCTCTCTAATATGCTGAATATTAACGTGCTTTACATTTCGATGCTGTTTCCTCCTTTGTCAAAAAACAGGTGAATTTCATCAGGCCCGTAGATTTTGAGGAATAAATTTGATTTTTTATTTCGATTGTTGTTGGGCGAAGTCGCGCTTTCCTTACAGACCACTAAAACGAAATGCTTGATATTTAAATACACTCTAAGACCACACTGGCTAAACATGACACATGAATCTCAGAGAGGAAAGAAAATAATAAAATGAAAAATAAAATCAAAACAGGTGAGAAAACAAGGATCTTGCAAGCCAGTGGCGAACCATGATGACGAAGAAACAAGCAAATATTTCGACAAGGACCTCCGCCAAGTCGTCCTCAGTGCTAAACAAACAAGAAAGAAGAAAAAAAAAAACAACGAAAATCTAACCTTTCGAAGTTTACCCGACAACGACAGAACAGACACTCAAAGTGTCTGTGGATTTGACAATGGAAGAAGAAACAACCATGTATTTTATAAAATAATCTCTTATTTAAAATAAAGTACTTATCGATTCAAAGTTTCTTGTAATTTTTTTTCTATATTAACGAATACTAGATAGGAATGACACAAAAGGCTAAGTAGAAGCAGAGTTGAAGGTATAGAATGAAAGGATATAACGATAAAACAATAGCTCCAGAGGGAGCTATTTAGAGAGGTTAGAATCACCCCTTTCCAATGAATATGGCCATTTAAATCCGTTTTAACAAGAGTCTCACTTAATATGAAACCAGTGAAAAACAAAATTTTCTATTTGAACGAAAACCATCAAAAAATTTTAACTAAATGTTTTATATAATCTCCTTCCAAAAAATATAATTTATACATAAAGGAAACAAACATAATCCTATTTGCAAATAAAATGTCTACTTTTATTTTTGTACATTATACACCTTAGAAGTAGGCATTTATAAATCCTAAATTTAAAAGACATCCCTTTTTTAAAAAGGGGTTTATCTCTCACTGCCATCTTTATTTCAAAGTACTTACTCTACCACTGAATTCCAGCAGACCCATAATTATTCAATGCAAATGAACTTTTGCCATTGGTTTCATATTAGCTTAAAGAACAAAAACCAGTTTTTTGACATAGTGCCTAAACGTGCCACATTTCGATAGAGTCCTTTTTGGTTTAGAATTGGCATATCATCACCTTCGTATTAGCTTAAGAAACAAAACCAGTCTTGTGACGTCAGCTCTTAAACATGCCCCTTTTCGACAAGAATTCATTTTTGTTTAAAAGCGGCTTGGCAGCATCAAACCTGTTTCTAACATGCCACAGGGCGGCCATTCCTGTTTTCGACCGACCCTCCTCTCAGGTCTGACTCCGTGGAATCGGTTGAAAGAAAAAAAAATATCGGCAGAAGTTCACTGTTCGGAAATTGATCATAAAGAAACAGTGGTAAGCAGCAATATCTTCGCTATTCTTTCTTGCATTATTGGCTGTACCGAGGTAAAATAAAGCAGACATTTGAAGTTAAGTTGGATTCTGTCACAAACGAATTAGACGCTACAATAAAAGTGCTACGCATAGGGCGATCAATAAGCGAATACGGAACTGGGCTTATTAGTCAGTTAGAGAAATTCATTTCTTAGAAATTATCAAGAATGGAAGGAGTAGAATCAGATGCCGAAAGTTTACAGCAAGCTGGAATCGTAAGAGTCGAGCACAATTCCGGGCTCAAGAAAAAATTCCGACTCAGAAAAGCTGAAGCTTATCAAACTAGGACAATTTCAGCCAAAAATCAATCCCAGGGTTCCAAACAACAGTTGCGGTTTATTCGAAACTTGTGCAATGAGTACCCATACCTAGAGTATAGTGTCGAGAATGATTTATCCTATTGCCTTAGCTTTGCTTTGCCTGATTTAGTGCTTTGAATGCTTTGAGTCCCAACTTTCTTTGCTTTGAATGATTTAGCTTTGCCTGTTCGCTGTTTCCAACCAGACCTGGCCGAGAATACAGACACAAAGATTCTTCATTTATAACAGGAAGTAGAAACTAGCACAGAATGTGAAGCAAGCACGCCAAGGCTGAAATGTTGATCCCTCACTTCCAATCAAATGGTCACAAAGCTTGTATAGGTGGTCTTATTTGTTCTATAGAGAGAGAGAGATGAATCATTGGCAAGCCTAGTTAACAAGGAGAAGCTAATGAAAGATATAGATTCAGAAAAAGAAAGGGAAAGAGGGCGTCGAATTATATACATGTTGCTAGATGTTACCACCACTCCAGGTAAACAAGGGCTGGCATTTCGAGGGAAGAATCATGACAAGGTAAATCACGTTGAGCTAGCCAATCTTCTTTCGAGAAACAACATCGAAATGGACCATCGAATGAAAAACCAGATGAAGCCAAATATCACCAGCTATCTGTCGGTTAATAGCCAAGAATAAATTAATTGTGATTGTTTGAACAGAGCTAGTTCAAAAATCGTAGCAGAATTTATGAAGCTGACTTCTCTGGCATCTTCGTAGACGAAACACACTGCCAGTCATGAAGGGTGTTTAGCTGTAGGTGTACGGTACATTGATAGAGAGGGAGCCACTAAAGATTACTCGTCATTGTAGATTCTCAGTTGAAGAAAGAAGTCGATATAGCAGAAGAAATTCTACAAGTGTTGCGGAAGGCTCGTATCAATGAAGAAAAACTGGCATTTCAATGCTTTGATTTTGCAAGTAACATGAGTGGGCGCTTTGATGGAACACAAGCTCATATTTCCAAGAAGTTAGGAAGAACTATTCAATATCTAAGATGCCTAGCCCACAGAGGGAACATTATCGTTCTTTTTGCAGATATCTACAAAAACGCTGGAATTATCATTGAGTTTTTCGAGTTGCTCTCTGTAGTGAAACAGACCATTTCAGTATTATTGGCCGAAGGTGAACGAATATTGAGCAAGATGAAAATCATCAAGGACCGATTGAGGTCAACTATGGGAAACGATCAACTTGACAATCTCATGATTATGATGTCACAAAAAGACCTAAATGAAAAAATTCACCTCAACCTAATGTAAGAAAAGCAGAAAGTTGAAAAGCCGACCAGCCTTAAAGTTTAGCTTATTTTATTTATCTTGATTTGCTTTTATACCTGAGTTTTTCTCTACAATATATGACAGTTTTCCACAACTAATAAGCATTATTTTAACACCCAAAAAACGAAGTAACAATTGTCGGTTGTCGTCAGCACCTATCCAAATTTGTCGGTGCATTTTGGACGTGCCCTCCCCCCAAAAGGTAAAAGGCTAATGACACCCATGGCTGCTACTAGTACAATCGCTATGAACTTCTATACTGCTACTAGTAATACAAATACTGCTACTATGATTACAATCAAAACTATGCCTATCAAGGATTTAATTTTTTCTTTGGGGTGGGGGTGGACTTATTCACACCACACTGTCCGTATGCAGGCTGTTAAAAGGGCGTAACAGCATTATCTTAGGAACAGTTTGGTGTGTGAAGTTAAAACTAGCAGAACTTGCTTTGGGGGATGTTCAACTAACCAAAAGAAAATATTTCCATGCTCTTGCTACTGCTTCTATTCTAACTACTACTACTGGAACTATTACTGTTTCTGCTCATACTACTATAACTGCTGCTATTATTACTACTTCTACTGCTATTACTGCCACTAAGACTAAGGCTATTACTACTAATGCTATTGCTACTACTGCTACAAACAAAACTAAAGGTATTAAGGAAAAAAATGGGAAATATTGAAAATGTATGGAACAGGACGTTAATAGGACGCGTCAGAAATGCTTCAGTAACGGTTTATCGTATTAAGTTTAAACTTCCAACATGTGTTGAAGGGGATATTGAAGAAACCAAAGGTGCTATGCGTATACTACTACTTATACTACTACAACTATTGCTACTACGAAAGGTAAGAGTATCAAGGTGAAGCTTTCAAGAAAAACCTAGGTGGATGTTGAACTAAATTAAAAGTCATAGTACCATTTTAAGAGTCAAAAGAGATAGGAGGGCAAGCATTCCTCCTTCCAAGCCCATTCAGTTTCCAAACATATCAAGTCAAAAATTTTCAGATGGTCATTTTTTTCAGCAGAGTAGAACGGTCCAGCGACTATGTCTCTAGCGATATTGGATATATCAGCCCCCCTCCACTATTATGTAATCGGGCGATTAGACTTTTTTTTTTAACTAAATGTTGCTTTAAAACTAAATTGAAGGCACTGTTTTTATGTTTGCCAATAAGATACCTCGGCAATATAGTGAGAACGACTGGGGGTATTAAGTTGAAACTTTTAGGTGTTACTACTAATAATTCTGGTCTTACAATGTAAATGAGTCAAAAGAGTGTAAGTATATTCAAGTTGTCATAGAGCATAGAAACAATTCTTTGAGAATGACATTATGTTTTATTTTCCAGGTCAACCTGAGGAGAAATAGGCTAAAATGAAATTAAACAATACTATTTGTGTCACGATTTAATATTAGTGAAAAATTTTCTCCAGCATACAAATATCAAGCTAAACTATGAATTCTTTAAGAAAAAACCGTAAAGATATGAATCATTTTTTTCCACGTAAAAGACTGTCAATAAAAAACAAACAGAAATTAATTTAAAACATTTTTTCGACAAAACAAGCTTTCAAAGAAAAGTAAAGAGCTCCATTAGACCAAAAATGAGCAGAAACAAAGTCAAAGAATCTTCCAAGCACAGAAATACCACAAATCACCACCAATAAATAAACGAAACCTGAAACGAACAGAAATTACAATAAATAACCGAGTCAAACTCAAAACGAGCAAAAATTAACATGAGTAGTGCTGATAACCCCCATGCCTTCTCAAGACCAGAACATAATTTACACTTTACTGAACTACTTCTATTACTGGTGCTAACAACTCACTGCCGCACCTAACCATCTGAGGCCAACACAGACACGCACGCTCCACCTCCATCCCAATCTATTCAAATCCTCCCTCTTTACAGCCTCCCAGGAAGTTCCCCTTTCCTTTAAATCTTGCTTTATGATATACTCCCACCCCAACCGCATACGGTTTGCCTTCTGTTTAGTCCTAAACGGTTGACTGAAAAGGACAATCTTCGGCAGTATGTCATCGTTCATCCACAGAACGTGCCCTAGCCATCCAAACTTTTCTCTTCCTTAAAATATATAGCCCTTGAAAACGGGATTGTACCACGCTTTTCGTATAGTCTACCGTTTGAAATGCCGTCAGTTAGCCAGGTACCCAGAACAAGTCGTAGGCCATTTCTCCGGAAAATACGCTGCAAAGCTTCATCCGCTTTTTGGAGCGCCCATGTTTCAAAGCCATATTTGACCACTGTCATCACGGTAGCTTTCAATATTCTAATCTTGGTTTGCAGACTTATCGTCTTGTTCTTCCAAACTTTTTTTAACGGCGAGAAAAATTACCATTAGCCTTGGCTGTTCTACTTTTAACATCTTCACTGCTCCCACCTTGTTTACTAATAATACTACCACGGTGAAACTGTCCACCTTATCAATTTTTTTGCTACCCAACGTCACCTCTTCATCTTTGGTTATTCCTAGCCTTAGTGACTTAGTCGTCATAGGATAAATATTTAACTCTATTCTAGCACCCTGAACTCGCAAAACCTCTAAAAGTTCATTCATTTTGTTCACACTTTCATCTAGGATGCTTAAATCATCAGGACAATCTATGTCCAGGAGATTTTCTCCTCCCCATTTGGTCCTGTGGTCTACCATGGCCTTTCTTGTGCCCCTTAAGAGAAATCCCATCAAAATGATCCTTATAAATTGGGATGTAACGCAACTTATCTCAAGTCTTATTTAATATGAAACCAGCTGCAAACCCCGTTTCCTACCTGAACCGCAGTAGCATGATTCTCGTACGTAGCACTTATCACTTTATTGTATTTGTCTGGTATACCATTCCAGGATAAGACCTTCGCGAAAACTCTTCCATGAACAGAATCAAACGCTTGCTTATAATCTATAAAACTTAAGACTAAAGATGTTTGATAACTCAGGCACTCCTCAATTAATAACCTACTAATTACCAAACCCACTCTTCTCATCTTTCTTATACAGTGGTTTAACTAAGGTTTTCCTAAAATCACTATGTACTTCCCCTTTTTCAAAAATCAGTTTCATAATCTTCTGTTCTAAATTCTTATCCGCCATATTTAACAAGCTCATTTTACCATACTATCAGCACCTGGAGCCTTATTTTTTTTTAATCCTTTTAGTACTGTCGCTAAATCTTCGTTGCAGAACAAGTCTTCCTTAACATCCAAGGTATCACAGAATTTGTGATTTTTTTCTATATCTGTTCCTGCAACTCTATCTCTGTTTAGTACAATCTCAAAATGTTCTGCCCATCTCTCTTTAACTCTTGCCTCATCACTATTCATAGCCCCGTTTCTATTTTTAACTGGGACAAGTCCGGATTGACTACTTCCTCTCATTTTATTAACATGCCAGTAAAATATTTTACTATTATGCCACCTAGCCACTTCTTCCAGATCCTCAGCCATTTTATCCATGCCCTCCACTTAGTAACTCTGTAATTCACATTTTAGTGCCTTCTCCACTTTCTTTACATTCTTTTTGTTTTCATATGATATATCACTCATATATATAGTACCGAAAGTAAGGCGGCTCCACCACCGGAACTCGGAACTCGACATGCGGCAGGCTTCTATATATGAATTCTCATTGTTGTTTTTCTTCTAACCGCATACAAATTCAGAAAATTTGCTGTCTTTTTATATTGCGATCAAATATCTTTGAAAAGATGGCAATATAAAAAGACAGCAAATTGTCTGAATTCGTATGCGGTTAGAAGACAAACGACAATGAAAATTCATTGCTGCCGCATGTAGAGTGCCGGGTTCCGGTGGCGGAGCCGCCGTACTTTCGGTACTATATATATGAGTGACATATCAAATGAAAACAAAAAGAATGTAAAGAAAGTGGAGAAGGCACTAAAATATGAATTACAGAGTTACTAAGTGGAGGCCATGAATAAAATTGCTGAGGATCTGGAAGAAGTGGCTAGGCGGCATAATAGTAAAATATTGTACTGGCATGTTAATAAACTGAGAGGAAGTAGCCAATCCGGACCTGTCCCAGTTAAAGATAGAAACGGGGCTATGAATAGTGATGAGGCAAGAGTTAAAGAGAGATGGGCAGAACATTTTGAGATTGCACTAAACAGAGATAGAGTTGCAGGTACAGATATAAAAGAAAATTACAAAATGTGATACCTTGGCTGTTAAAGAAGACTTGTTCTGCAAGGAAGATTTAGCGACAGTACTATAAAGATTAAAAAAATAACAAGGCTCCAGGTGCTGATAGTATGGGAAAATGAGCTTGTTAAATATGGCGGATATGAATTTAGAACAGAAGATTATGAAACTGATTTTTGAAAAAAAGGAAGTGCATAGTGATTTTAGGAAAACCTAAATTAAACCACTGTATAAGAAAGATGAGAAGAGTGCGTTTGGGAATTATCAAGGCATTAGTCTTGTCTCTGTAGGTAGAAAATTACTTAATAACATGATACTTTTTAGACTGAGATATTCTGTAGACAGAGTTAAAAGAGA
Organism: Artemia sinica; assembly: GCA_027921565.1. Classification (NCBI taxonomy): domain Eukaryota; kingdom Metazoa; phylum Arthropoda; class Branchiopoda; order Anostraca; family Artemiidae; genus Artemia; species Artemia sinica. The sequence goes on along the minus strand of CM051263.1, from coordinate 45,034,570 downwards.
AGAATACTGCGTTTTTAGAAGGTAGAGGGTGTCCCGGCCAAATTTCCACTCTTAGGTTATTAATTGAGAAGTGCCTGAGTTATTAAACATCTTTAATCTTAAGTTTTATAGATTATGAGCAAGCGTTTGATTCTGTTGATGAAAGAGTTTTCGCGAATGTCTTATCCTGGTATGGTATACCAGACAAATACAATAAAGTGATAAGTGCTACGTACGAGAATAGTGCTACTGCGCTTAAGGTGGGAAACGAGGTTTGCAGCTGGTTTCGTATTAAATAAGACTTAAGATAAGTTGCGTTACATCCCAATTTATAAGGATCATAATAATGAAATTTCTCTTAAGGGGCACAGGAAAGGCAATGGTAGACCACAGGACCAAATGGGGAGGAGAAACTCTCCTGGACTTAGATTTTCCTGATGATTTAAGCATCCTAGATGAAAGTGTGAACAAAATGAACAAACTTTTAGAGGTTTTGTGAGTTCAGGGTGCTAGAATAGAGTTAAACATTTATGTTAGGACGACTAAGTCACTAAGGCTAGGAATAACCAAAGATGAAGAGGTGACGTTGGGTAGCAAAAAATTGATTAGGTGAACAGCTTTACCGTGGTAGTATTATTAGTAAAGAAGGTGGGAGCAGTGAAGATGTTAAAAGTAGAATAGCCAAGGCTAATGGTAATTTTTCTCACCGTTAAAAAAAGTTTGGAAGAATAAGACGAAAAGTCTGCAAACCAAAATTAGAATATTGAAAGCTACAGTGATAGTAGAACCCCATTATTGAATCTGAACGGGCACCACTGGTGCCATCTACAATTTAGTGTAACGCTGTACGAACATAATTTATGTTTTTTGTCACTGAGAATGAAAAAACAGGATTTTTCTCACTTTGATGGATGTTTCTTGGACGGTTATGAGTGTTAGTTAATTTATTTGTTGTTTTTCATGAATGTCAACAGCAATTTATGGATGTTTTATGGTTTTTGTCAGTGAGAATGAAAAAATAGGATTTTTCTCACTTTGATGTATTTTCAAGGAGAATTGTCTCCGGGCGAAGTTTATTAATGTCTTTGGTGTTCGTCCAGGAGAATTGTTTCCGGGCGAAGTTTATTAATGTCTGACGGATGATGTCAAGGTTGATTGATTTTTTGGTGTTCATCCAGGAGAATTGTTTCCGGGCGAATGTTTTGATCTTAGAGATGAAGATATTAACGCGGGAAAGGGTTTCCTAGGAATTTCAAATGTGACAGCGCAGGGATGTCAAAACAAAAGGAACACGCAGAAATTACGTTTAGATATTATTTGGGCGAAACCGTTTTAGACATTTAGGGAATTATTTGGGCGAAACAGTTAGAGACATTTTAGAAGATGATTTAGAAGAGGATTTGAAGGTGAAACTCTATGGTCGTTATAATACACAAGTTCTATTTGAACAGTGTTGTGAGGTCCTCTACCCCAGCCCCCAAAGGGCTCCGATCCCCCTACCCCAACCCCGAAGGAAGCCCCAGCCCCCAAAGGTCCCCCAGCCCCCGAAAGGACCACCCGACCCCCAAGAGTCCCCCGGACCCCCAAAAAGCCTCCCTCCCAATTTTTTTAATATTTTTTAATTTGCGCATTTTGAGACACAAAAGGGAAGGCCCCCCGGGCCCCCAAAGAGCCCCCTCCCAATTTTTTAAATATTTTTTAATTTGAGCATTTTGAGACACAAAAGGGCCCCACCCCCAACTTTTGACTCCTGCTCCCAACATTAGTGTTTTGTCATGGTTTACCATATCAGAGTTACATTCTCTTGATTTTTCAAGGTTCATTTTGGATTTCTTTCGTTGAAATGCAAGAATTGGAATATTTCAGTTTTGTCATTATTTACCTTTGTCACAGTTACATTATTTTAGTTTTTCAAAGTTCATTTTGAATTTCTTTCGTTGAAATGCATAAGTTGGAATATTTCAGTAGTGTTTTGTTGTGGTTTACCTTTGTCACAGTTACATTCTCTTAATTTTTCAAAGTTCATTTTGAATTTCTTTCGTTGAAATGCATGAGTTGGAATATTTCAGTAGTGTTTTGTCGAGGTTTACCTTGTCACAGTTAAATTTTCTTAATTTTTCAAAGTTCATTTTGGATTTCTTTCGTTGAAATGCAAGAGTTTGAATACTTCAGTAGTGTTTTGTCATGGTTTACCTTGTCGCAGTTGCATTCTCTTAATTTTTCAAAGTTCATTTTGAATTTCTTTCGTTGAAATGCATGAGTTGGAATATTTCAGTAGTGTTTTGTTGTGGTTTACCTTTGTCACAGTTATATTCTCTTAATTTTTCAAAGTTCATTTTGAATTTCTTTCGTTGAAATGCATGAGTTGGAATATTTCAGTAGTGTTTTGTTGTTGTTTACCTTGTCACAGTTACATTTTCTTGATTTTTCAAAGTTCATTTTGAATTTCTTTCATTGAAACGTAAGAGTTGGATTATTTCAGTAGTGTTTTGTCATGGTTTACCTTGTCACAGTTACATTCTCTTGATTTTCAAAGTTTATTGTGGATTTTAATCATTGAAATGCAAGAGTTGGAATATTTCAGTAGTGTTTTGTCATGGTTTACCTTGTCGCAGCTACATTCTATTGATTTTTCAAAGGTCATTGTGGATTTCATTCGTTGAAAAGTGTTTTGTTGTGGTTTACCTTGTCTCAGTTACATTCTATCGATTTTTCAAAGTTCATTTTGATTTTTTTTCATTGAAATGCATGAGTTGGAATATTTCAGTAGTGTTTTGTCGTGGTTTACCTTGTCACAGTTACATTCTCTTGATTTTTCAAAGTTCATTTTGAATTTCTTTCGTTGAAATGCAAGAGTTGGATTATTTCAGTAGTGTTTCGTCGTGGTTTACCTTGTCACAGTTACATTCTCTTAATTTTAGTGTTTTGTTGTGGTTTACCTTGTCACAGTTACATTCTCTTGATTTTTCAAAATTCATTTTGATTTTTTTTCATTGAACTGCATGATTTGTAATATTTCAGTAGTGTTTTGTCGTGGTTTACCTTGTCAAAGTTATATTCTCTTGATTTTTCAAAGTTCATTTTGAATTTCTTTCATTGAAATGCAAGAGTTGGATTATTTCAGTAGTGTTTTGTTGTGGTTTACCATGTCACAGTTACATTCTCTTGATTTTCAAAGTTCATTGTGGATTTCTTTCATTGAAATGCAAGAGTTGGATTATTTCAGTAGTGTTTTGTCATGGTTTACCTTTGTCACAGTTACATTCTCTTAATTTTTCAAAGTTCATTTGAATTTCTTTCGTTGAAATGCAAGAGTTGGAATATTTCAGTAGTGTTTTGTCATGGTTTACCTTGTCGTAGTTGCATTCTCTTAATTTTTCAAAGTTCATTTTGAATTTCTTTCGTTGAAATGCATGAGTTGGAATATTTCAGTAGTGTTTTGTCGTGGTTTACTTTGTCACAGTTATATTCTCTTATTTTTTCAAAGTTCATTTTGAATTTCTATCGTTGAAATGCAAGAGTTGGAATATTTCAGTAGTGTTTTGTTGTGGTTTACCTTGTCACAGTTACATTTTCTTGATTTTTCAAAGTTCATTTTGAATTTCTTTCATTGAAATGTAAGAGTTGGATTATTTCAGTAGTGTTTTGTCATGGTTTACCTTGTCACAGCTACATTCTCTTGATTTTCAAAGTTCATTTTGAATTTATTTCATTGAAATGCAAGAGTTGGATTATTTAAGTAGTGTTTTGTCGTGGTTTACCTTGTCAGAGTTACATTCTCTTGATTTTTCAAAGTTCATTTTGGATTTCTTTCGTTGAAATGCAAGAGTTGGAATATTTCAGTAGTGTTTTGTCATGGTTTACCTTGTTGCAGTTACATTCTCTTGATTTTCAAAGTTCATTGTGGATTTCTTTCATTGAAATGCAAGAGTTGGAATATTTCAGTAGTATTTTGTTGTGGTTTACCTTGTCATAGTTACATTCTCTTGATTTTTCAAAGTTCATTTTGAATTTCTTTCATTGAAATGTATGAGTTGGAATATTTCAGTAGTGTTTTGTCGTGGTTTACCTTGTCACAGTTACATTCTCTTGATTTTTCAAAGTTCATTTTGAATTTCTTTCATTGAAATGCATGAGTTGGAATATTTCAGTAGTGTTTTGTCATGATTTACCTTGTCACAGTTACATTCTCTTGATTTTTCAAAGTTAATTTTGGATTTCATTCGTTGAAATGCAAGAGTTGGAATATTTCAGTAGTATTTTGTTGTGGTTTACCTTGTCATAGTTACATTCTCTTGATTTTTCAAAGTTCATTTTGAATTTCTTTCATTGAAATGCATGAGTTGGAATATTTCAGTAGTGTTTTGTCGTGGTTACCTTGTCACAGTTACATTCTCTTGATTTTTCAAAGTTCATTTTGAATTTCTTTCATTGAAATGCAAGAGTTGGATTATTTCAGTAGTGTTTTATCGTGGTTTAGCTTGTCACAGTTACATTCTCTTGATTTTTCAAAGTTCATTTTGAATTTCTTTCATTGAAATGCATGAGTTGGATTATTTCAGTAGTGTTTTGTCGTGTTTTACCTTGTCACAGTTACATTCTCTTGATTTTTCAAAGTTCATTTTGGATTTCATTCGTTGAAATGCAAGAGTTGGAATATTTCAGTAGTATTTTGTTGTGGTTTACCTTGTCATAGTTACATTCTCTTGATTTTTCAAAGTTCATTTTGAATTTCTTTCATTGAAATGCATGAGTTGGAATATTTCAGTAGTGTTTTGTCGTGGTTTACCTTGTCACAGTTACATTCTCTTGATTTTTCAAAGTTCATTTTGGATTTCTTTCGTTGAAATGCAAGAGTTGGAATATTTCAGTAGTGTTTTGTCGTGGTTCCTTTGTCTTATTGATTTACCTTTCAAATTTTTAAATTAGAAAATGAGTGACTCGTTCTAGTATGAAAGACAATCGTTCAAACTCGTTCATCTAACCTCCAAAACAATAGGTTAGGTTAGGTATAAATAAATATTAATAAATAAATAGAAACATTTCTCCATGTTTAGGTTAGTTTAGGCTAACTTATCATAAGCGCTCATGATGAGTTAACCTAGCCTTTTCCGGCAAGTATGGTTAGGTTAGGTTAGGCTAGATTAAATTAGGTTAGATTAGCTTAGGTTAAGTTAGGTTAGGTTATCCTACGTACGCTTCACTTAGGTTAGGTTAGGTGAGAGATAGGCAAAAAGTTAGGTGTATGGTTAGGTTCGACTAGATTAAGTTAGGTTAGGTTAGGTTAAGTTAGGTTAGGCTAGGTTAGCCTACGTACGCGCATACGTAGGCTAACCTAGCCTAACCTAACTTAACCTAACCTAACCTAACTTAATCTAGTCTAACCTAACCTAACCATACACCTAACTTTTTGCCTGTCTCTCATCTAACCTAACCTAAGTGAAGCGTACGTAGGATAACCTAACCTAACTTAACCTAACCTAATCTAACCTAACTTAATCTAGCCTAACCTAACCTAACCATACTCGCCGGAAAAGACTAGAATATCTTATAATGAGCGCTCATTATAAGTTAACCTAACCTAAGCTACCTTAAACATGGAGAAATGTTTCTATTTATTTATTAATATTTATTTATACCTAACCTAACCTATTGTTTTGTAGGTTAGATGAACGAGTTTGAACGATTGTCTTTAATACTAGAACGAGTCACTCATTTTCTAATTTAAAAATTTGAAGGGTAAATCCATAAGACAAAGGAACCACGACAAAACACTACTGAAATATTCCAACTCTTGCATTTCAATGAAAGAAATCCAAAATGAACTTTGATAAATCAAGAGAATGTAACTGTGACAAGGTAAACCACGAAAAAACACTACTGAAATATTCCAACTCATGCATTTCAATGAAAGAAATTCAAAATAAACTTTGAAAAATCAAGAGAATGTAACTATGACAAGGTAAACCACAACAAAACACTACTGAAATATTCCAACTCTTGCATTTCAACGAATGAAATCCAAAATGAACTTTGAAAAATCAAGAGAATGTAACTGTGACAAGGTAAACCACGACAAAACACTACTGAAATAATCCAACTCATGCATTTCAATGAAAGAAATTCAAAATGAACTTTGAAAAATCAAGAGAATGTAACTGTGACAAGGTAAACCACAACAAAACACTACTGAAATATTCCAACTCTTGCATTTCAACGAATGAAATTCAGAATGAACTTTGAAAAATCAAGAAAATGTAACTGCGACAAGGTAAACCACAACGAAACACTACTGAAATATTCCAACTCTTGCATTTCAATGAAAGAAATCCATAATGAGCTTTGAAAATCAAGAGAATGTAACTGTGACAAGGTAAACCACGAAAAAACACTACTGAAATAATCCAACTCTTGCATTTTAATGAAAGAAATCCACAATGAACTTTGAAAATCAAGAGAATGTAACTGTTACATGGTAAACCACAACAAAACACTACTGAAATAATCCAACTCTTGCATTTCAATGAAAAAAATTAAAAATGAACTTTGAAAAATCGAGAAAATGTAACTGTAACAAGGTAAACCACAGCAAAACACTACTGAAATATTCCAACTCTTGCATTTCAACGATAGAAATTCAGAATGAACTTTGAAAAATAAAGAGAATGTAACTGTGACAAGGTAAATCATGACAAAACACTACTGAAATTATCCAACTCTTGCATTTCAATGAAAGAAATTCAAAATGAACTTTGAAAAATTAAGAGAATGTAACTGTGACAAGATAAACCATGACAAAACACTACTGAAATATTCCAACTCTTGCATTTCAACGGAAGAAATTCAAAATGAACTTTGAAAAAATAAGAGAATGTAACTGTGACATGGTAAACCACGACGAAGCACTACTGAAATAATCCAACTCTTACATTTCAACGAAAGAAATCCACAATGAACTTTGAAAAATCAAGAGAAAGTAACTGTGACAAGGTAAAACACGACAAAACACTACTGAAATATTCCATCTCATGCATTTCAATGAAAAAAAAAATCAAAATGAACTTTGAAAAATCAAGAGAATGTAACTGTGACAAGGTAAACCACAATAAAACACATTTCAACGAATGAAATCCACAATGAACTTTGAAAAATCAAGAGAATGTAACTACGACAAGGTAAACCATGACAAAACACTACTGAAATATTCCAACTCTTGCATATCAACGATTGAAATCCACAATGAACTTTGAAAATCAAGAGAATGTAACTGTGACAAGGTAAACCATGACAAAACACTACTGAAATAATCCAACTCTTACATTTCAGTGAAAGAAATTCAAAATGAACTTTGAAAAATCAAGAAAATGTAACTGTGACAAGGTAAACCACAACAAAACACTACTGAAATATTCCAACTCTTGCATTTCAACGATAGAAATTCAAAATGAACTTTGAAAAATTAAGAGAATATAACTGTGACAAGGTAAACAAAGACAAAACACTACTGAAGTATTCCAACTCATGCATTTAAACGAAAGAAATTCAAATAAACTTTGAAAAATTATGTAAATGCATCTGCGACAAGGTAAACCATGACACAACACTACTGAAATATTCCAACTCTTGCATTTCAACGAAAGAAATCCAAAATGAACTTTGAAAAATCAAGAGAATGTAACTGTGACAAGGTAAACCACGACAAAACACTACTGAAATAATACAACTCTTGCATTTCAATGAAAGAAATTCTTGCATTTCAATGAAAGAAAATCAAGAAAATGTAACTGTGACAAGGTAAACCACGACAAAACAGTACTGAAATATTCCAACTCATGAATTTCAACGAGAGAAATTCAAAATGAACTTTGAAAAATTAAGAGAATGTAACTGTGACAAAGGTAAACCACAACAAAACACTATTTCAACGAATGTAACTCTTGCATTTCAACGATAGAAATTCAAAATGAACTTTGAAAAATTAAGAGAATGTAACTGTGACATGGTAAACCACGACGAAACACTACTGAAATAATCCAACTCTTACATTTCATCGAAAGAAATCCAAAATGAACTTTGAAAAATCAAGAGAATGTAACTGTGACAAGGTAAACCACAACAAAACACTAAAATTAAGAGAATGTAAATGTGACAAGGTAAACCACGATGAAACACTACTGAAATAAACCAACTCTTGCATTTCAATGAAAAAAAAAATCAAAATGAACTTTGAAAAATCGAGAGAATGTAACTGTGACAAGGTAAACCACAACAAAACACATTTCAACGAATGAAATCCACAATGAACTTTGAAAAATCAAGAGAATGTGACTGCGACAATTTAAACCATGACAAAACACTACTGAAATATTCCAACTCTTGCATTTCAACGATAGAAATTCAAAATGAACTTTGAAAAATTAAGAGAATATAACTGTAACAAGGTAAACCACGACAAAACACTACTGAAATATTCCAACTCATGCATTTCAACGAAAGAAATTCAAAATGAACTTTGAAAAATTAAGAGAATGTAACTGTGACAAAGGTAAACCACAACAAAACACTACTGAAATATTCCAACTCTTGCATTTCAACGAAAGAAATTCAAAATGAACTTTGAAAAATTAAGAGAATGCAACTGCGACAAGGTAAACCATGACAAAACACTACTGAAATATTCGAACTCTTGCATTTCAACGAAAGAAATCCAAAATGAACTTTGAAAAATCAAGAAAATGTAACTGTGACAAGGTAAACCACGACAAAACAGTGCTGAAATATTCCAACTCATGCATTTCAACGAAAGAAATTCAAAATGAACTTTGAAAAATTAAGAGAATGTAACTGTGACAAAGGTAAACCACAACAAAACACTACTGAAATATTCCAACTCTTGCATTTCAATGAAAGAAATTCAAAATGAACTTTGAAAAATCAAGAGAATGTAACTGTGACAAGGTAAACCACGACAAAACACTACTGAAATATTCCAACTCATGCATTTCAATGAAAAAATCAAAATGAACTTTGAAAAATCAAGAGAATGTAACTGTGACAAGGTAAACCGCAACAAAACACTACTGAAATATTCCAACTCTTGCATTTCAACGAAAGAAATTCAAAATGAACTTTGAAAAATTAAGAAAATGTAACTGTGACAAGGTAAACCACAACACAACACTACTGAAATATTCCAACTCATGCATTTCATCGAACGAAATTCAAATGAACTTTGAAAAATTAAGAGAATGTAACTGTGACAAAGGTAAACCATAACAAAACACTACTGAAATATTCCAGCTCTTGCATTTCAACGAAAAAAATCCAAAATGAACTTTGAAAAATCAGAGAATGTAACTGTGACAAGGTAAACCACGACAAAACACTACTTAAAAAATCCAACTCTTGCATTTCAATGAAAGAAATTCAAAATGAACTTTGAAAAATCAAGAGAATGTAACTGTGACAAGGTAAACCACGACAAAACACTACTGAAATATTCCAACTCATGCATTTCAATGGAAAAAACAAAATGATCTATGAAAAATCAAGAGAATCTAACTGTGACAAGATAAACCACAACGAAACACTAAAATTAAGAGAATGTAACTGTGACAAGGTAAACCACAACAAAACACATTTCAACGAATGAAATCCACAATGAACTTTGAAAAATCAAGAGAATGTAACTGCGACAAGGTAAACCATGACAAAACACTACTGAAATATTCCAACTCTTGCATTTCAACGATTGAAATCCACAATGAACTTTGAAAATCAAGAGAATGTAACTGCGACAAGGTAAACCATGACAAAACACTACTGAAATAATCCAACTCTTACATTTCAATGAAAGAAATTCAAAATGAACTTTGAAAAATCAAGAAAATGTAACTGTGACAAGCTAAACCACAACAAAACACTACTGAAATATTCCAACTCTTGCATTTCAACGATAGAAATTCAAAATGAACTTTGAAAAATTAAGAGAATATAACTGTGACAAGGTAAACCACGACAAAATACTACTGAAATATTCCAACTCATGCATTTCAACGAAAGAAATTCAAAATGAACTTTGAAAAATTAAGAGAATGCAACTGCGACAAGGTAAACCATGACAAAACACTACTGAAATATTCCAACTCTTGCATTTCAACGAAAGAAATTCAAATGAACTTTGAAAAATTAAGAGAATATAACTGTGACAAGGTAAACCATGACAAAACACTACTGAAATATTCCAACTCTTGCATTTCAACGAAAGAAATCCAAAATGAACTTTGAAAATCAAGAGACTGTAACTCTGACAAGGTAAACCAAGACAAAACACTACTTAAATAATCCAACTCTTGCATTTCAACGAAAGAAATTCAAATGAACTTTGAAAAATTAAGAGAATGTAACTGTGACAAGGTAAACCACGACAAAACACTACTGAAATATTCCAACTCATGTATTTCAATGAAAAAAATCAAAATGAACTTTGAAAAATCAAGAAAATGTAACTGTGACAAGGTAAACCACAACAAAACACTAAAATTAAGAGAATGTAACTGTGACAAGGTAAACTACGACGAAACACTACTAAAATAATCCAACTCTTGCATTTCAACAAAAGAAATTCAAAATGAACATTGAAAAATCAAGAGAATGTAACTGTGACTGAAATATTCCAACTCTTGTATTTCAATGATTAAAATCCACAATGAACTTTGAAAATCAAGAGAATGTAACTGTGACAAGGTAAACCACAACAAAACACATTTCAGCGAATGAAATCCACAATGAACTTTGAAAAATCAAGAGAATGTAACTGCGACAAGGTAAACCACGACGAAACACTACTGAAATAAACTAACTCTTGCATTTCAATGAAAAAAAATCAAAATGAACTTTGAAAAATCGAGAGAATGTAACTGTGACAAGGTAAACCACAACAAAACACATTTCAGCGAATGAAATCCACAATGAACTTTGAAAAATCAAGAGAATGTAACTGCGACAAGGTAAACCATGACAAAACACTACTGAAATATTCCAACTCTTGCATTTCAACGATTGAAATCCACAATGAACTTTGAAAATCAAGAGAATGTAACTGCGACAAGGTAAACCATGACAAAACACTACTGAAATAATCCAACTCTTACATTTCAATGAAAGAAATACAAAATGAACTTTGAAAAATTAAGAGAATATAACTGTGACAAGGTAAACCACGACAAACTACTACTGAAATATTCCAACTCATGCATTTCAACTAAAAAAATTCAAAATGAACTTTGAAAAATTAAGAGAATGCAACTGCGACAAGGTAAACCATGACGAAACACTACTGAAATATTCCAACTCTTGCATTTCAACGAAAGAAATTCAAATGAACTTTGAAAAATTAAGAGAATGTAACTGTGACAAAGGTAAACCATGACAAAACACTACTAAAAATAATCCAACTCTTACATTTCAATGAAAGAAATTCAAAATGAACTTTGAAAAATCAAGAAAATGTAACTGTGACAAGCTAAACCACAACAAAACACTACTGAAATATTCCAACTCTTGCATTTCAACGATCGAAATTCAAAATGAACTTTAAAAAATTAAGAGAATATAACTGTGACAAGGTAAACCACGACAAAATACTACTGAAACATTCCAACTCATGCATTTCAACGAAAGAAATTCAAAATGAACTTTGAAGAATTAAGAGAATGCAACTGCGACAAGGTAAACCATGACGAAACACTACTGAAATATTCCAACTCTTGCATTTCAACGAAAGAAATTCAAATGAAATTTGAAAAATTAAGAGAATCTAACTGTGACAAAGGTCAACCATGACAAAACACTACTGAAATATTCCAACTCTTGCATTTCAACGAAAGAAATCCAAAATGAACTTTGAAAAATCAAGAGACTGTAACTCTGACAAGGTAAACCACGACAAAACACTACTTAAATAATCCAACTCTTGCATTTCAATGAAAGAAATTCAAAATGAACTTTGAATAACCAAGAGAATGTAACTGTGACAAGGTAAACCACGACAAAACAGTACTGAAATATTCCAACTCATGCATTTCAATGAAAAAAATCAAAATGAACTTTGAAAAATCAAGAAAATGTAACTGTGACAAGGTAAACCACAACAAAACACTAAAATTAAGAGAATGTAACTGTGACAAGGTAAACCACGACGAAACACTACTGAAATAATCCAACTCTTGCATTTCAACGAAAGAAATTCAAAATGAACATTGAAAAATCAAGAGAATGTAACTGTGACTGAAATATTCCAACTCTTGTATTTCAATGATTAAAATCCACAATGAACTTTGAAAATCAAGAGAATGTAACTGTGACAAGGTAAAACCATGACAAAACACTACTGAAATAATCCAACTCTTACATTTCAATGAAAGAAATTCAAAATGAACTTTGAAAAATCAAGAAAATATGACAAGGTAAACCACAACAAAACACTACTGAAATATTCCAACTCTTGCATTTCAACGAAAGAAATTCAAAATGAACTTTGAAAAATTAAGAGAATGTAACTGTGACATGGTAAACCACGACGAAACACTACTGAAATAATCCAACTCTTACATTTCAACGAAAGAAATCCAAAATGAACTTTGAAAAATCAAAAGAATGTAACTGTGACAAGGTAAACCACAACAAAACACTAAAATTAAGAGAATGTAACTGTGACAAGGTAAACCACGACGAAACACTACTGAAATAAACCAACTCTTGCATTTCAATGAAAAAAAAAATCAAAATTAACTTTGAAAAATCGAGAGAATGTTACTGTGACAAGGTAAACCACAACAAAGCACATTTCAACGAATTAAATCCACAATGAACTTTGAAAAATCAAGAGAATGTGACTGCGACAATTTAAACCATGACGAAACACTACTGAAATATTCCAACTCTTGCATTTCAACGATAGAAATTCAAAATGAACTTTGAAAAATTAAGAGAATGTAACTGTGACAAGGTAAACCACGACAAAACACTACTGAAATATTCCAACTCATGCATTTCAACGAAAGAAATTCAAAATGAACTTTGAAAAATTAAGAGAATGCAACTGCGAAAAGGTAAACCATGACAAAACACTACTGAAATATTCCAACTCTTGCATTTCAACGAAAGAAATCCAAAATGAACTTTGAAAAATCAAGAAAATGTAACTGTGACAAGGTAAACCACGACAAAACAGTACTGAAATATTCCAACTCATGCATTTCAACGAAAGAAATTCAAAATGAACTTTGAAAAATTAAGAGAATGTAACTGTGACAAAGGTAAACCACAACAAAACACTACTGAAATATTCCAACTCTTGCATTTCAACGAAAGAAATTCAAAATGAACTTTGAAAAATTAAGAGAATGTAACTTTGACAAAGGTAAACCATGACAAAACACTACTGAAATATTCCAACTCTTGCATTTCAACGAAAGAAATCCAAAATGAACTTTGAAAAATCAAGAGAATGTAACTGTGACATGGTAAACCATGACAAAACACTAATGTTAGGAGGAGGAGTCATAAGTTGGGGGGTGGGGCCCTTTTGTGTCTCAAAATGCGCAAATTAAAAAATATTTAAAAAATTGGTAGGGGGGCTCTTTTGGGGCCCGGGGAGGCCTTCCATTTTGTGTCTCAAAATGCGCAAATTAAAAAATATTAAAAAAATTGGGAGGGGAGCTCTTTGGGGGCCCGAGGGGGACTTTGGGGGTCCGGGGTACCCTTGGGGGTCGAGTGGTCCTTTGGGGGCCCGGGGGACCTTTGGGGGCCGGGGGCTTCCTTCGGAGTTGGGGTAGGGGGATCGGAGCCCTTTGGGGGTTGGGGTAGAGGACCTCACAACACTGTTCAAATACAACTTGTGTATTATAACGACCATAGAGTTTCACCCTCAAATCCTCTTCTAAATCATCTTCTAAAATGTCTGTAACTGTTTCGCCCAAATAATTCCCTAAAATGACTAAAACTGTTTCGCCCAAATAATCCCTAAACGTAATTTCTACGTGTTCCTTTTGTTTTGGCATCACTGCGCTGTCACATTTGAAATTCCTAGGGAACCCTTTCCCGCGTTAATCTCTTCATCTCTCAGATCCAAACATTCGCCCGGAAACAATTTTCCTGGATGGACACCAACAAATCAATCAACCTTGACATCATCCGTCAGACATTGATAAACTTCGCCCGGAAACAATTCTCCTGGACGAGCACCAAAGACATTAATAAACTTGCACCGGAAACAATTTTCCTGGACGAACACCAAAGACATTAATAAACTTCGCCCGGAGACAATTCTCCTTGAAAATACATCAAAGTGAGAAAAATCCTGTTTTTTTATTCTCACTGACAAAAACCATAAAACATCCATAGATTGCTGTTGACATCCATGAAAAACAACAAATAAATTAACTAACACTCATAGCCGTCCAAGAAACATCCATCAAAGTGAGAAAAATCCTGTTTTTTCATTCTCAGTGACAAAAACCATAAATTATGTTCGTACAGCGTTACAATAAACTGTAGATGGCAGCAGTGGTGCCCGTTCGGATTCAATAATGGGGTTCTACTAGTGATGATAGTGGTCAAATATGGCTTTGAAACATGGGCGCTCCAAAAAGCGGATGAAGCTTTGCAGCGTATTTTTCGGAGAAATTGCCTACGAATTGTTCTGGGTACCTGGCTAACTGACTGCATTTCAAACAGTAGACTATACGAAAAGCGTGGTTCAATCCCGTTTTCAAGGGCTATATATTTTAAGGAAGAGAAAAGTTTGGATGGCTAGGGCACTTTCTGTGGATGAACGATGACATACTGCTGAAGATTTTCCTTTTTGGTCAACCGTTTAGGACTAAACAGAAGGCAGACCGTACGCGGTTGGGGTGGGAGTATATCATAAAGTAAGATTTAAAGGAAAGGGGAACTTCCTGGGAGGCTGTAAAGAGGGAGGATTTGAATAGATTGGGATGGAGGTGGAGGGTACGTATCTGTGTTGGCCTCAGGCGGTTAGGTGCGGCGGTGAGTTGTTAGCACCAGTAATAGAAGTAGTTCAGTAAAGTGTAAGTTATGCTGTTGTCTTGAGAAGGCACGGGGGTTATCAGCACTATTCATGTTAATTTTTGCTCGTTTTGAGTTTGACTCGGTTATTTATTGTAATTTCTGTTCGTTTCGGGTTTCGTTTATTTATTGGTGGTGATTTGTGGTATTTCTGTGCTTGGAAGATTGTTTGACTTTGTTTCTGCTCACTTTTGGTCTAATGGAGCTCTTTACTTTTCTTTGAAAGGTTGTTTTGTCGAAAATTTTTTTTAATTAATTTCTGCTCGTTTTTTATTGACAGTCTTTTTCGTGGAAAAAAAATATTTCAAATCTTTACGGGTTTTTCTTAAAGAATTCATTGTTTAGCTTGATATTTTTATGTTGGAGAGACTTTTTCACTAATATTAAATCGTGACACAAATAGTATAATTTAATTTCATTTTAGCCTATTTCTCCTCAGGTTGACATGGAAAATAAAACATATTGTCATTCTCAAAGAATTCTTTCTATGCTCTATGACAACTTGGATATACTTAAACTCTTTTGACTCATTTACATTGTAAGAGCAGAAGTATTAGTAGTAATACCTAAAAGTTTCAACGTAATACCCCCAGTCGTTCTCACTATATTGCTGAGGTGTTTTATTGGCAAACATAAAAACAGTGCCTTCAATTTAGTTTTAAAGCAACATTTAGTTAAAAAAAAAAGTCTAATCGCCCGATTACATAATAGTGGAGGGGGGCTGACATATCCCATATCGCTAGAGACATAGTCGCTGGGCCGTTCTACTCTGCTGAACAAAATGACCATCTGAAAATTTTTGACTGGATATGTTTGAAAACTGAATGGGCTTGGAAGGAGGACTGCTTGTTTAAACTTAATATGATAAACCGTTCCTGAAGCATTTCTGACGCGTCCTCTTAACAGTATGTTATGGCACAGTTTGTTTCGATTTGTTCCATACATTTTCAATATTTCCCAATTTTTTTCCTTAATACCCTTAGTTTTATTTGTAGCATTAGTAGTAGTAGCAATAGCATTAGTAGTAGTAGCCTTAGCCTTAGTGGCAGTAATAGCAGTAGAAGTAGTAATAATTAGAAATATATTCTTTTGTCCTTAATATTGAAAATAAACATTAAAATTATAGTAAAATTTTGAACTGATGAGCTTTCACTAATTAATATAATAATACGTCAAATATTCAGTTTAATTTGTTAGTTCTTTCTAAAGTTGTTCAAGACGAATATAGTTTCACTACAAACAAGAGTTTGGATACTACCTTCTTTCTTAACTGTAAATTAATTAAAAAAAAAAAAATCCACAAAAAAAGTTTTTAAAAGAAAAGTAAAGAACTCCATTAAACCAAAAATCAGCAATAATGAGCAAAAATGAGCAAAAATGAAACCCAAAACGAACAGAAATTAAAATAAATAACCGAGTCAAACTCAAAACGAGCAGAAATTAATATGAGTTTAGCTCAAAACCCCTATGCCTTCCCAAGGCCACAACATAATTTGCACTTTACTGATTTTTTTTTTTTTTTACTTTTATAACTTTAATAAATCAAATAATATTAACATTTTGATGACTAAATATCAGTATGTGTATATTAAACTGACAATGCGCATTCATTTGTAAAAATCTGGAACCATTTTAAAAAATCTCGACACAAATAGTAGTCTTTAATTTAGTTTCATACCTCCTCTAGTTGACCTGAAATGGAAAACTTGATACCATTCGGAAAAAAATCTATTTACTTTCTTTGATAGCTTGGATATACTTACGCTAGTTTGATTTGGTTAAATTTTAAGAGCAGAAGTAGCCCGGAAAGTTTGAACATAATACCCTCAGTCGTTCGTGGGATACTGCTGAGATGCCTTATTGGGACTTTGATTGAATGTTTTTGGGGAAATGGTGGGCGTGAGAGGGGGATTAATTACTCTCTAATCACTTTCGACAATTAAAAAGGGCGCTAGCCCTTTCAATTTTCAGTCAAATGAGCCCTTTTTGAGAGCAGAATTTTAAGAGCAGAAGTAGCCCGGAAAGTTTGAACATAATACCCTCAGTCGTTCTTGATATATTACTGAGATGCCTTATTGGGAATTTGATTGAATGTTTTTGAGGAAATGGTGGGCGTGAGAGGGGGGTTAATTACTCTCTACTCACTTTCGACAATTAAAAAGGGCACTAGCCCTTTCAATTTTTAATCAAATGAGCCCTTTTTGAAATTTCTACAACAACATTCTATACAAACCTTATATGCCCCCCGGGAATAACTTACAACCCTTATACTGAGGACTCTACATTGAAGAAAATGTATATCTCAAACTTTTGATTGGATGTGCTTGGGGATTTTGTGGGCGTGAGAGGGGGGTTAGCTGCCCTTTAATCACAGTCTACAATTAAAAAGGGCACTAGCCCTTTCAATTTCCAATTGAATTAGCCCTCTTTGAAGTTTCTAAAAAATTGTTTTCTATAAAAACCTTACATGCCCCAGGGCCTAACTTACAACCCTTGTCCTGAAGGCTGTGGGGGAGGGGCTTTCATCCTTAAAGACCTAATTTCCAAAACTTTCAACTACGTTGAATAAAATGGCTATCTAAAATTTTGATTCGATGAGTTTAGGGAAAAAGTGGGCGTGTGGGGGGGGGGGGTTGCCCTCAAATCACTTCCGACTATTCAAAAAGGCATTAGCCCTTTGAATTTCCATTCGATTGAGCCCTTTTTCAAGTTTCTACGACAAAGATTTCAATGAAAACTTTAGATGCTCCCAGGGCATTATTTATAACCCTTGCCTTGAAGACTGCGGAGGGAGTGTCCTGCTCAAAGGTATAATTTCCAGAACTTTCAATTGCGTGAAAATAAAATGGCTGTGGGGGAGGGCTTGTCATCCTTAAAGACCTAATTTCCAAATCTTTCAACTACGTTGAACAAAATAGCAATCTAAAAATTTGGATTGGATGTGTTTAGAGAAAAAGTGGGCGTGAGAGGGGGGTTAGTTGCCCTCAAATTACTTTCGACTATTAACAAAGGCACTAGCACTTTGAGTTTCCAATCGAATGAGCCCTTTTTCAAGCTTCTACGACAAAGATTTCTATAAAGACCTTATATGCCCCCAGGGCATAACTTATAGCCCTTGTCCTGAAGACTGTGAAGGGAGTCTCCTGCTCAAAGGTATAATTCCCAGAACTTTAAACTGCGTGTAACAAAATGGCTGTCTCAAAATTATGATTGGATGTGTTTTGGGGAAATAGTAATGATGGAAGGGGTGTTAGTTGCCATCCAATCACTTTCGACTATCAAAAAAGTCACTAGCCCTTTGAATTTCCAATCGAACGGACCTTTCTTGAAGTTTCTACGACAACGCTTTCTATAAACACCTTATATGCCCCCAGGACATAACTTACAACCCTTGTCCTGAGGGCTGAGGGGGAGTGTCCTCCTCAAAAAAATAATTTCTATGGAAATCAACTACGCTGAACAAAATGGCTATCTCAAAATTTTGATTGGATGTGTTTTGGGAAAAAGTGGGAGTGGAAGGGGTGTTAGTTGCCTTCCAATTACTTTCGACTATTAAAAAGGGCACAAGCCAATATTATTTCCGATTGAATGAGCCCTTCTCGAAGTTTCTACGACAACTTCTTCAATATGAAGTGGCCTGGTCTAAAGGGAAAAAAAATAATAAATACTACATTGTGCCAACATCGTCCTTATATGCCCCCAGGGCATAACTTAAAACCCTTGCCCTGAAGGCTGCGGGACAGTGACCTCCTCAAAAATATAATTTCTATCTGGAAATAAACTACGCTGAACAAAATGGCTATCTCAAAATTTTGATTGGATGTGTTGCGGGAAATGGTGGGCGTGGAAGGGGTGTTAGTTAACTTCCAATTACTTTCGACTATAGAAAAGGGCACAGACCACTCCCATATCCGATTGAATGAGCCCTTTTTTATGTTTCTACGACAAGTTCTTCGATATGATGTGCCTTGGTCTAAAGGAAAAAAAAATTATAAATAATACATTGTGCCAACATCGTTCTTATATGCCCCCAGGGCATAACTTAAAACCTTTGCCCTGAGGGTTGTGGGGGAGTGTCCTCCTGAAAAACATAATTTCTATCTGGAAATCAACTACGCTGAACAAAATGGCTATCTCAAAATTTTTATTGGATGTGTTTGGGGAAATGGTTGGCGTGAAGGGGTGTTAGTTGCCTTGCAATCACTCTCGACTATTAAAAAGAGCACTAGCTATTTCAATTTTCGATCGAATGAGCCCTTTTTCAAGTTCCTATGACAACGCTTTCTATAAAAGCCTTATACGCCCCCAGGGTATAATTTATAAACCTTGCCCCGAAGACTGTGGGGGGGGGGGTGTCCTGCTCAAAGGTATAATTTCCAGAACTTTCCACTGCGTGGAACAAAATGGCTATCTCAAAATTTTGATTGGACGTCTTTGGGGAAATGGTTGGCGTAGAAGGGGTGTTTGTTGCCCTCAAATCACTTTCGACTATTAAACAGGGCACTAGCCATTTCAATTTGCAATCGAATGATCCCTTTTCGAAGTTTCTACGACAACGCTTTCTATAAAAAACCTTATATGCCCCCAGAGCATAAATTACAAACCTTGCCCTGAGGGCTGTGGGGGGGGGGGGGTTGTCATCCTCAAAGACCTAATTTCCAGGAATTTCAACTACGTTGAACAAAATGGCTATCTCAAAATTTTGATTGGATGTGTTTTGGGAAAAGGTGAGCGTGAGAGGGGGCTAGTTGCCCTCCAATCACTTTCGACTATTAAAAAGGTCACTAGCCCTTTGAATTGCCAATCGAATGAGCGTTTTTGAAGTTTCTATGACAACGCTTTCTATATAAATCTTATATACCCCAGGAAATAACTTACAACCTTTGCCCTGAGGGCTGTGGGGGAGTGTCCTCCTCAAAAACATAATTTCTATCTGGAAATCAACTTGGCTGAACAAAATGGCTATCTCAAAATTTTGATTGGATGTGTTTCGGGAATTAGTGGGCGTGGAAGGGGTGTTAGCTGCCTTCCAATTACTTTTGACAATTAAAAAAGGGCAAAAGCCCCTCCAATTTCCGATTGAATGCGCCCTTTTCGAAATTTCTACGACAACTTCTTCGATACGAAGTGCCCTGGTCTAAAGGAAAAAATAATAAATAATAGATTGTGCCAACATCGTTCTAATATGCCCTTAAGGCATAACTTAAAACCCTTGCCCTGAGGGTTGTAGGGGAGTGTCCTCCTCAAAAACATAATTTCTATCTGGAAATCAACTTGGCTGAACACAATGGCTATTTCAAAGTTTTGATTGGATATGTTTGGAGAAATAGTGGGCGTGGAAGGTGTGTTAGCCGCCTTCCAATCACTTTCGACTATTAACAGGGCCCTAGCCATTCCAATTTCCAATCGAATGAGCCCTTGTCTAAGTTTCTGAGACAACTCCTTCGATACGAAGTGCCCTGATATGGAAGAATAAAAAAAAATAATACATTGTGCCAACATCTTTTTTTTACTTAGGCAGCACGATTGTGCTGCCTATAAAAATAAAAACCAAAAGCCTACTGCGTCATTGGCGCTTCACTGAAAACGTGTTATATTACAAATATTTTTTTTCAGTTCTTACAGCATTGAAAATAAAAATAAAATTACAGTAAAATAAATTCTGACACTGATGGATCTTTCAACAAATAATATCATTATATATCAAATATTCAATTTGATGTTGTTTATACTTTCCAATACTGTTTAAGACCATATAGTTTTCAGTAAAGCGCCAATGACGCAGTAGGTTGTAGACTCTTAAAGTGAGAGAAGGAGGTGATACCCAAACTCTTGTTTGTAGTGATTTTTGTTCGTTTCAAGCTGGATTTGCATATTCAGTTTAAGTTTCAATCGTATTAAGATTTGTTTATTCATTTACATCAATATCTATTGTATGCTTGTTTGCATTGATTGTTTATTTAGTTTCTGTTCGTTTTAGTTTCATTTATACTTCAATTGCCCAATATTTTTTTTTCGTCTTAAGCTTGATTTTCATATTCAATTTAAGATAAAATAAAAGTTCAAAATAGGGATAAAATCCTTTTTAATACACAGTGTATAGAAAATTCACAAAAATACCAGATATTTCAGCCATATATACAGTGACTGTCATCAGTAGTAAAACTAAACTAAAACAATTTAAAACAAAAGTTTATATACGAAATCAAATAAAATTACATATTGTTTAAATCTCTAATTCTTTTCAAAGCAAAGGCGGAAGCTAGCCTCTTTGACCTTCTTGGATTCGGTTCATTAGCGTTCAATGATATAACTTTTGGACAAAGGTCACCTAAATTTGGTGAACTGAACTTTACTCTGTCGGATTTTAATGAATTATCATAGATAGTGTTCAGCCCAAATTCACCTGTATCCCGATTCAAAGCAATATTCTTGAATAAGCTTTTCTTTATTTCAAGAGTTTCACGAAAATTTTGCTTTAAACCCCGATCCCTAGAAATCAAAGAGACATTCTGAAACAAAATAAAATGGTCTGGAAAATTGGAAATATGTCCTGAAAGGGCTGAAGTAAAATCTTCAGACTTAGAATCTTGCTTTGAATTCGAAGAAATAGAATCGTTATTTTGTAATAATCTCATTTCCAAACTCGGGTTAGTACGTCCCACATATGATCTTCCGCAAGTACATGGGATCTGATAAACCCCACTTTGTTGTCCCAATGAAATTAGGTCCTTCCCAGAATTTAGAAAACTACCCAAAGTATTATTACTCTTTAAAGCTACCCATAGACCATTGCTTTGTAAAATTCTTTTAAGTTTTTCACTTAGCCCGGGTACATATGGTAAGGAACAAAAAACATCCTTCTCCCGAGTTGTGTCCAAGACTTCCTTAGAAATCTCTAGAAACCTTTTTCTTCTCTTTGAAAAAGTTTGGTTAATTAACCACTCTGGATACATGTTGCTTATTAGTATTTTCCTTAGAAAAGACAACTCCTCCTCAAAACATTTTGGAGAGCAAATACTAATGATCCGGTCAGCTAAAGAAATGATCAAACCAATTTTTACTTGGCGAGCGTGACCGGAACTATAAGACAAAAATCTATTGTTATTTGTCGGTTTTCTGTAAATTTTAAAATTCAGACTATTTTCATTTTTCAAAAAAGGAACATCAAGAAAAGGAAGTTTCCCATTCTCTTCTTATTCAACAGTAAACTTTAAATCTCCCTCCCCCCGTCGACACGGGAGTTTCTTTTATCTGACCTTTGAACTATTTTTAACAAAATGGCTACCTCAAAATTTTAAGTGGATGCATTTGGGGGACAAGGGACGTGGGAATTAGTTGCCCTCCAATCACTTTCGACTATTAAAAAGGACATCAGCCCCGACTATTTCAATCAAATGAGCCCTTTTCGAAGTTCCTACGACAACTCCTTCGATACGAAGTGCCCTGGTCTAAACAACAACAACAACAACAACAACAACAAAAAATCATACATTATGCCGACATCGATCAGGTTCATGTGGGATAGATAGTTCTTTTACAAATTTACTTTTTTTAGGATTAGGAATATTCGAAACCCAACCGGAACGAGGGTGCTCACATTGCAGCCATAGAAGGTACCAAAATTTAGATCGTCGCTTCAAAAATACTCGGATTACTTGACTAATGCTTAGTAACACCTAGAATGACTTTAAAAAAATAGAAAACTATTTTTTAACTATTCTTTTATTTCTTAATGCAAATTCAAATTTCTAAACAGCAAATTTAATTTCCATGTCATACTGAATAGGAGCTGTACTATGCTTAGCAATAAATCAGTTTATATTTCATTTGACCTGCAAATCCGTCAACAAAAAGGGGATATTACTATATCATTCAGTAAGTGATGAAATCTGTTTTTTAATTCATCCTCCAATTTTCTAAGGCTGACAAATATGGAAAGAATAGAGATTAAATTTGAAAACAACTTCGTAGAGCATAGCCTTATTTAGGGCATGAATTTATTCTTGAAAGTTCCACTTCCGTAACTAAATTCACGTCAACTTTCCTAACTCATTTTATCTCGTTCCTAAATAGTTGCCCTCTGATTTCTTTTGACTCTTAAAAACTGAACTAGAACTTTCAAATTCCAATCAAATGAGCCCTCTATGAAGTTCATACGAGCTTCCCTTCCACAACAGCTATATATGCCCCCCAGGAATAACTTACAACGCCTACCCCGGCCTCTGAAGGATTGTATCAACCCCGGAGTTTCCGGTATATAATCTTTGAATCATTTTGAAAAAATTGTTCACTCAATGTTCTTATCGGATGGGTTTGAGGAAAATAAGGCGTGGAGAGGGGGGGGGGGCTAGTTGCCCTCCGACCTCTTTTGACTCTTAAAAAGTAAAGAAGAACTTTCAATTTCCAATCATATGAGCCCTCTCCGAAGTTTATACGAGCATCCACTTCATAAGAACTATATATGCCCCCAGAGCATTGCTTACAACGCCTTCCCCCGGGCCCTAGGGGGTTGTGTCGACCCCAGAGTTTTCATTATATGATCTTTCAACTATTTTTAAAAGAAATGGCTATCTTAAAGTTCTTATCAGATGGGTTTGAGGAAAAAAGGGCATGGAGAGGGGGGGGGAGGTAGTTACCCTCCTATGTCTTTTGATTTTTTATAAAAGTGAACTAGAACTTTCAATTTCCAATCAAACGAGCCCTCTCGAAAATTTATATGAGCATACTTTCATAAGACCCATATATGCACCCAGAGCAATACTTACAACGCCTGCCCCGGACCCTAGGGGGTTGCGTCGACACAGGAGTTTTCATGTCTTACTTTTAAACTATTTTTAACGAAATGACAATATGTATAGTAGTTTTTGTGATATGATCTTTGAACTATTTTCAACAAAATGGCTAGCTCAAATTTTATATCAGATGTATTTGGGGGAAAGGGGTCTGGAGGGGGGGCAGTTGCCCTCCGATCACTTTTGACTCTTTAAAAGGGCACTAAAACTCACGATTTCCAACAACAGGAGCCCCCTTTGAAGTTTATACGACGGCTCCTTCTGTATGAAGTGCCTTTGGGAAAAAAAGACATTGGGGGGAGGATAGCTACCCTCCAATCACTTTTGACTTATGAAAAATGAATTGAAACTTTCAATTTCCTATCAAATGAGCCCTCTATGAAGTTTTCACGAGTATCCCTTCCATAACAACCATATATGCCCCCAGGGCGTAACTTACAATGCCTACCCCTGGGCCCTGGGGGGTTGTGTTGACACAAGAGTTTTGTTATATGAGCTTTGAACTATTGTTAAAAAATGTCTATCTCAAAATTTTTATCTTATGCATTTAGGGTGTGGAGGGGGAGGGGGGCTAGTTGCCCTCCGATCTATTTTGACTCTTAAAAAGTGAACAAGAACTTTCAATTTCTAATCAAATGAGCCCTCTCCAAAGTTTATGCGAGCACCCCTTCCATAAGAACTATATATGCCCCCAGAACATTACTTACAACGCCTGCCTCCGGGTCCTTGGGAGTTGCGCCAACACAGGAGTTTTTCATATCTGACCTTTGAACTATTTTTAATGGAATGAATATTTTGTAAATTTTATTGAATGGGCTTTGGGGAAAAGGGTGTATGGGGGGGGCTAGTTGATCTCGGATGTCTTTTGACTCTTAAAAAGTGAAATAGAACATTCAATTTCCAATTAAATGAGCCCTCTCTGAAGTTTATACGAGCATCCCTTTCATAAGAACCATATAATCCCCCAGGACAAAACTTAAAACGCCTACCCCCGGGCCCTGGGGCTTGTATTGACAACCAAGTTTTTGTTATCTAATTTTGAAAAATCTAAAAAAAATGGCTATATCAAAATTTGAAGCGGATGGGTTTGGGGAAAAAGGGCGTGGGGGGGGGGGGGTGCTCGTTGCCCTTAAACCTTTTGACTCTTAAAAAGTGAACTAAAACTTTCAATTTCCAATCAAATGAGCTCCCTATAAAGTTTATAGAGAATCCCTTTCATAAGAACTATACATGCCCTTAGGGCATAACTTAGAACGCCTTGCCCCGGGCCTTGGGGAGTTGTATTGACACCGGAGTTTTTCTTATCTGACATTTGAACTATTTTTAACAAAATTTCTATCTCAAACTTTTCATCAAGTTGGTTTGGAAAAAGAAGGCATGGGGGGGGGGCTAGTTGCCCTCGGATCTCTTTTGACCATTAAAAAGTGAACTCGAACTTTCAATTTCAAATAAAATGAGCCCTCTCTGAAGTTTATACGATCATCCCTTTCATAGTAACCATATATGCCCCAGGGCATAGCTTCCAACGCCTGTCCCCGGGCCCTGGGGTTTTTTGACGACACCTGAGTTTTTTTTAATCTGACTTTTGAGCAATTTATAACTAAATGGCTGTCTCAAAATTTGTATCTGATGTATTTGGGGAAAAAGGAGCGTGGGGGATCTAATTGCCGTCCAATCTCTTTTGACTCTCAAAATCTGGAGTATAACTTTAAATTTCCAATCAAATGAGCCCTCATTTATATGATCTTTGAATTATTAAAAAAATGACTCTCTCAAAGTTCTTATCGGGAGGGTTTGAGGAAAAAAGGACATGGAGGGGGGAATAGGTGTCCTTCAATCTCGTTTGACACTTAAAAAGTGAACTATAACTTTCAATTTCCAATCAAATGAGCCCTCTTTGAAGTTTATACGAGCACCCCTTCCATAAGAACCATATATGCCCCCAGGGCATAACTTACAATGCCTGCCCCCGGGTCCTGGGGATTGCGTTGACACTGGAGGTTTTGTTATAGGATATTTGAACTGCTATTAACAAAATAGCTATCTCAAAAATTTTTATCGGATGCAATTGGGAAAAAGGGCTTGGTGGGGGGGGGCTGGCTACCCTTCGATATATTTTGACGCTTATAAAGTTAACTAGAACTTCCAATTTCCAATAAAATGAGCCCTCTCTGCAGTTAATACGAGCATTCACTCCATAAGAACCATATAAAACCCCAGGGCATAACTTATAACCCTTGCCGTAGGCCTGTGGGGGGGGGGTCCTTCTCAAAGATATAATTCCCAGAACTTTCAACTACGTTGAACAAAATGGCTATCTAAAATTTTGATTGGATGTGTTTGAGGAAATGGTGGGCGTGGAAGGGGTGTTATTTGCCTTCCAGTCACTTTCGACTATTAAAAAGGCACTAGCAATTTAAATTTACATCAAACGAGTATTTTTTGAAGTTCCTACGACAATGCTTTTAATAAAAGCTGTATATGCCCCCAGGGTATAACTTACAACCCTTGCTCTGAGGGCTGAGGGGATGGGGAGGGGAATTCATCCTAAAAGACCTAATTTCCAGAATTTCCAACTACGTTGAACAAAATGGCTATCTCAAAATTTTGATTGGGTGTGTTTGGGGAAAAGGTGGGCGTGTTAGGGGGGCTAGTTGCCCTCCAATTACTTTTGACTATTTAAAAGGGCACTAGTCTTTTGAATTTGCAATCGAATGAGCCCTTTTTTAAAGTTTCTATGACATAGCTTTCTATAAGAACCTTATATGCCCCCAGGCCACAACTTACAACCCTTAACCTGAGGGCTGTGGGGGGGGGGGCGTCCTCCTCCAAAATATAATTTCTATCTGGAAATCAACTACATAGAATAAAATGGCTATCCTAATATTTTGATTGGACGTGTTTGGGGAAATGGTCTGCGTGGAAGGGGTGTTAGTTGCCTTCCAATCACTTTAGACCCCTTAAAAAGGGCACTAGAACTCTTTATTTCCAATCGAATGAGCCCCCTTTGAAGTTTATACGACGACACCTTCATTATGAAGTGCCTCTGGAAAAAAAATAAAATATTGGAGCAGTATGGCCTTGATTATAGGCAACACTACAGCGTTGCCTCTGATAGGGAAACTGAATAAAGCGGTTCCAATTGTGTGCTTCTTGTTTTGATCTGGCTCTAGTTTTAGGTTCTATGGGCTACTATATTTCTTAGTGCTTGGCGTGATTGTCTCTTACTAGGCTGCTAGTTACAATTAAACCCAACGGAAAGAAAAAAAAAGATGTCAAATATGAAGAATATCGTGGTTGCTGCTACTTTTATTGATTTTCTAGCCAATATAATTTCCTTGTTGTTCAAACCAAGAGACGGTAAAATTTCTATATACGGGTTTTGGAGAAAGCAATTCTAATAATATACTTCTTGTTTTGATCTGACTCGATTTTAAGGAGTTCTGGGTTATTTTAGTTTTTACTATGGGACTTGATCGTCTCTTACTAAGTTGCTAGCTACCGCTGCAACCCAGACCCTCAAACAATCAGGCAGTTAACTAAGCCCAAAATTTTTCCTTTAATATAAACTTCATTAATTTGATATTTTAATATATCCTACATGGTATAGTGGTTGGGATACATGGCTCTCACCGAGTATGCTCGAGTTCAATTTCCAGTGTGGGAAATTTTTACTTATTATGGTTTATTAAGAAATTTTATTAAAAAGTCATATATATAATGATTCATTTTATTACTTCGGTTACTATGGGCTGCATTTCGTTCCTTAATGTAAGTTATGGAAAACTTTTACTTATGATAATTTCTTAAGGAATATAATTAAAATAATCTTCAATATAATGATTCCCTTTATTAGTTCAGTTACTATGGGCTAGAATTTGTTCCTTAAGGTAAAAACAAAGAAAAAAAGATGCCGTATATGCAGAATATCGTGGTTTCTGCCACTTTTCTTCATTTTCAAGCAAGTGCATTTTTCTTGTTGTTCAAGCCAAGGGACTTTAAAGTTTCCTATGTAGGGGTTTCAGACAAGACGGTTCTAATTGTTTCTTCGATTTTGATCTGATTCTGGTTCAAGGAGTTAGGACGTATTACATCTTTTACCATGGGGCGTGATCGTTTCTTACTAGGTTGATAGCTACCGCTGCAACCCGGATTTTGAGAATCAGACAGATAACTAGAGCCAATATGTGCCATGGTTTTTCCTTTGCTGTATTTCAGCCATCTATACAGCCATGATACCGATGAAAATTATATAATCCCTATTTATGATTAATGATCCCTTATATAACATACCCTACAGATGCAACTTTCAAAAGCTATTTGCATCAAGTTATCTTGAAACAATACATTATTTCAGTTAACATGGGCAAGACGTCGTTCTTTACTATATCCTAGACTGAGAACTAAAATAAAATAAAATTATCCTTTCAAAAGACACCTTAAATATTTAGTTGGTAGCTACCGCTGTAACCCCAATGGAATAGTAAGAAAAAAACAAAAAAAAATCAGGCAGCTAACTAAGTCCAATATATGCAATGGTTTGATCTTTTAATGATCGTCTTTTGATGTAACTAATTTCAAAATTTTCAGGTGTTTTTTTTTGTTTTAATTAAAAAATTAAAGTTAATCCTCAGACACCTTAAATATTTTTGTAGTTTACATAATAACTTTAGCGATCCTCAACTGATAAAAAAGTGATTGTATTAAAAAACAAATTGAAATTGCAAAAGGCTTTTATCCACATCAATTTCTTTTAAAAATGAGCCATTAGCAGCTCTCTACGATGTTTTTGTGCTAAGCTATCTGAGGAAAGAAAAGAAAAATGCTGCTGTGTATGCAGAGTATCGTGGTTTCAGCCACTTTTCTTGATTTTCAAGCCCATATATTTTCATTGCTTTAAGGCCAAGAGACGGTAAGTTTCCTATATAGGGGTTTCGGAAAATGCAGTTCTAATAGTGTCCTTCTTGTTTTGATCTGAGCGTATTTTAAGGAATTATGGGCATTTGTATTTTTTACTATGGGATGTAATCATCTCTTACTAGGTTGCTAGCTACCGTGCAACTCGGATTGCTTTCAGTGCAATTTGCAGCTATTATGGTTGTATCACGTTTGGTTAATCAGAGCTAAATGGCAATTTTTTTTTTAATTAGGAATGTTTTTAAACGTGTTTTTCAAGTTTGGGTCATTATAGGCTGTAGTTTGTCCTTTAAAAGGTGGTGGCTACAGCGGCAACCATGATTCCTGATTTGTTCTCTAGTGAATTCGTGGTTTGCTTTGTTAGTTTTTTTACTATGGGACGGGATTTTCTCTTACTAGGTTTTTAGCTACCGTTGCAACCTCGATACTATGTAATGTTATCGTCTCTTACTAGGTTGCTAGCTACCGCTGCAACCCTGAAATTTAATCTATTGTATGTATCTTAGATACATACATTATAGGCCATAGTTTGTCTTTTAATAGGTTGTGGCTACAGCGGCAACCATGATTCCTGATTTGTTCTCTAGTGAATTCGTGGTTTGCTTTGTTAGTTTTTTTACTATGGGACGGGATTTTGTCTAACTAGGTTATTAGCTACCGCTGCAACTTGGATACTATGGACCGTGATCGTCTCTTACTAGGGTGCTAGCTGCCGCTGCAACCCTGAAATCTAGGTTTTAATCTATTGCATGTATTTTAGATATATACATTTTGAGACAATATTGAAAAGAGTACGCTAGCGTATATAATAGATTTATATAATTTTATTTTTATTTTCAATGCTGCAAGAACTGAAAAAGAAAATATTTGCAATAGAATTCGTTTTCAGTGAAGTGCCCATGACGCAGTAGGCTTTTGGTTTTTGTTTACAGTTAAGGAAGGAGGCAGTATCCAAACTCTTGTTTGTAGTGAAACTATATTCGTCTTGAACAACTTTAGAAAAAACTAATAAATTAAACTGAATATTTGATGCATAATGATATTAATTGCTGAAAGCTCATCAGCTTAAAATTTTACTACAATTTTAACGTTTATTTTCAATATCAAGCACAAAATAAAATATTTCTAATAAAATAAGTTTCAACTAAAGCGCGGATGACGCAGTAGGTTTTAGACTTTTACTGTAAGAGAAGGAGGTGATAACCAAACTCTTGTTTTTATTGATTTTTGTTCATTTCAAGCTTGATTGTTATATTCAATTTAAGCTTCCCTCGTTTCAAGATTTATTTATTCATTTATATTAATATCTATTGCAGTTTGTTTGCATTGATTGTTTATTTAATTTCTCTTTGCTTTAACTTTCATTTATACTTCAATAGAAAAATATTTTTTTTCGTTTTAAGCTTGATTTTCACATTCAATCTAAGTATTACTCCCTTTAAGATCTATTTGTTTATTTATATTAGTACTTGTTGTATATTTTTCGCTATGATTGTTTATTTAATTTCTATTCGTCTTGGATTTCATTTATTCTTTAATGGTGATTTCTGGTCGCTTTGAGTTTGAACTTTAACAGGTATTTGTATCTGCTGAGCTTAAGTTTAAAATGACCTTAACTTTTCACTGAAAAACTTATTTTTCGGATTTTTTTTTAAATTAATATAGGAAAATAACTGTCCCTTGCCTTGAATAACAAGAAAAACATATTGGTTTGAAAATCAAGGAAAGTGGTTGCAACTAGGATATTCTGCATCGAAGGCATTTGTTTTTTCTTTTTCTTTCCACAGATAGCCCGGCACCCGAATATCGTAGAGAGCTGGCTAATGGCTCATTTTAAAGGAAATTGCTAGATCTAGTGCTATTTGTAATTAAAAAATATTTTTTTAGATACAACTAACTTTTCCACCGAAAACTGGATATTTATCGCCAATCTAGATGAATGCCAACAATCATAACCACTAGTATGGTTACCATTGTACCATCCGGGACTTATGAAAAATTAAATTAAAAGAGGATCATTGGAATAGCAAACCATTGTAAACATCAAACTTAGTTAGCTGCTCGATTGTTCGAGGTTCGTCTCTTACTATTTCAAAGGAGAAAAAGCCGTAGGCTTTTTTCTGTTTTTATGTTATATTAAACTTACATTAAGGAACGAACTGTTGCCCATAGTATATGAAGTAATAATTATATTAAAGAATTATCTGTAGTCTATATTAATTTATGTGTTTTAAGGAATACATAAAGGTGTGGTGATGCTATGTAATTAAGTCAAAGTTGGAATTTAGTATAAAAATTAAGACGCAAGTACAAAGTTTCGAAACACCACTTTTTATTAAGATAAAGAGCACATCCTGGTAGGTGCATACTGAATAGGAAATTTAGAAATCACCACTTCCTTGCTATGTGTGTCAGTGGGCACGATAAGATGTGGTTGATGCTATGTATAAAAGATACATTTTATGGGAACGGGAAGGCTGAGACTAATTTTATGTCGGACTGACCACTGGTTAGAATTATATTTTGGGAATAACTTGGAAAAATCGCAAGCGTTTAAGTGTCTTATTTTATTATTATAATAATCTTATTTTTGTTGGTTCCCAGGGACAACTAGTCCCAGTGGCCTCTTTATAGCCAGATTATATACCGTTGTATGTTTGCTTAATAAAAGTATTGTGTTAAAGCCAACCTCTCTACAATCTTATTTTAGTTCTTTGAATAATCCCAGCTGGTACGCCCCATTAGTCAGGTCACAGCATTAGGCACGCCACCAAAGTTTATTTACCTTAGGACCATAATTATCTCCCCTACAAAGGGAGTAATAAGGTATCAGCTACAACTTCACTATATAACCTTGAACCCAATTTACCACAGCTGGTGGCATTGCGGAAAAACTGGGTCGAGAAGAATAAATAAGGTTGCAAAATTAAAAAAACAACAAAACAAACAAAAAAGTGAAATAACCTTACGAGATGGGGAAAGAACATGGACTCCGCTTTTAGCAGAGATCGAATTAGCAAAACTTTGAGCAGCTTTGCTCGAAATTAGGCTATTAAAAATAAATTTGTGTCCCCTTAAAGATTTTGGTACAATAGAAACAATGGAAAAAAGGCTATATTAAGAATTGTAAAATGAAAAGAATACAGTATCTAGTTTTAGCAAATAGAAGTAAGTGTATAATTAGTAGTTTTCTTAGTGTTAGAATTAAATGAGATGTAGTAGTGCCGTATACCACTAAATAATAAAGTATTTGCATCGCGAATTAAAAGAATAAAATAAAAGATAATTCGTAAAGAAGAAAAAATCTAGCTGGACCAATGAAACTTTGGTAGAAACAGAAGAATTTTAGGCATAATAGTAGCAAATAGGGTCCAAATTCAGCCCTACTAGAGGTACAAGCTATAGACTTATTATTCAAGAATAACACTACTACAATCTATCAAAGGAAACACATAAATTGTGGTTTGAACAATTTTAGGTTAGAAGCTGCCATTTCCGAGTGTTTTAGGAAGAGAGACGCTTCGAAAATATAGCATCTTACGACGTAACAAGCAATAGAATTATTTATGTTAAAGCTAACCCAAATACTAGGTTAGTTTTGTAGTTTCACAAGCAAAGGAAGGAAAAGATTTATAAATTTTTAATTAAAGTACTTGAGGAGAGGGATGAAAAAAAAAAAGAAAAGTAACCTTATAAGTAAGAAAACAAATGGAAGCTTAGTAGAAGTTGCTCAGGGAAGCAAAAAATGAAAAGGAAACAAGAATTGCTGCCCAGCTGGGATGGGTAGCCTGCACAAGGCATTGAAAATGTACGCACGGGGATAGGTCACAAAAAGGGCCTCCTTTCCTTACAGATAGGACCTTCATTTGAATAATGGTGTTAGAAAAAGTTCAAACTATGAACTAGCCACAAGATATGCGTCAGAAGAAAGTTCGAATTAGAATTTAAAACCATGGCTGCTTTCGAACCATGTAGATGTAAAACAAGCCAGTGTATAAAACCTGTTATGCTTGTTTACATAGAATATAAGCCCACATTAGGACAAACAGAGAAGGCAGCGCATTCCTTTGGGATAGCTAATATTGATAATTCTGGTCCGCTCTTACTGTTACTCAATGACGAACCACCCTCAAGTCTAGTCTAATTATAAATCAGTACAGTTTAGTCGACTATCAGATAGAGTGTATATCGAATAAAATACGGTCTGATAGTAGAAATCAAATAGAGTGAAGCTAACAGTCCCTTAGATTCCAATTAGCCTACACATAGATTGTCTCCAGGAACCAAATAGAAACATTATCATGGGAGCAATTACACAGGACGTCACAGTTTCTATTACAGTAATTAATGCTCAGACTCCTAACTTTATACGGGTTCAAGTGAACTTAATAAATATTAAATATTTAGAATTAGCATTAAAAGGCGATTCCTTTGATATGTTTATTGAAAAAATATTTTTGGGGGTTTTTGAAAAAAATTTTTTGACGGGAGTTATAATTAATATTAATGGGAATTGCGGTTAGGGCTTACATTACCTTCGATATGTGTACAACCTGGCTGAAATTTCATTATAAGTAGCTATAAGGCAACAAATTAGTTACAAGAGGAACAAAAAAATGAAAAAAACTTACGAAAAAGGATGAAAAATTATTATATCCTTAAAGGAACAAAAATATACAAAAGTAACTAAATTAAGCCAAAAACTAAATTTAACACAACCGGAGAATTTCACCAACAGATCAAAACAGCTGCGAACAGGGCGGAGATTAAATTATACTCTACCCCTAATACACGCAGCCATCCTCACATGTCGGAAACTTAGTGTGGAAAAAAAACTCAATTATTTAAGAACAAAATTATAAACCATCACATTTCCACGGAAACGAACAATTCAAAATGAACAGAAGGCTTCTCATTTTGTTCCAATTAGTTGTTATCAGAAGAGTATTTCCGCTTTAAAGAGATTAGTTTCTTCGTGAAAACTGCCAAATATTTTAGAACTTTATAGACGTAATAATTAAGATCGAAATTAGAGTTGGAAATATTGTATCTAGAAAAAAAAAATTGATACCAGATCATCGCCAGATTTTCATTTCAATAGGACAAATTATTGTTTAAAAAATTTATTAGGCTGGAAAGACCCTAAATAAGAAAACAAGCTGCTAATTTAATACAGTATTTTACGGTAAGGGTGTACGTTAATGGCCATATATGTGCAAACTATTCGTGACATGTATTGTATTTTTATGTGTTAAAAAAATGTAGCTTACATTGGGCTACTCCCAATGTTGATGAATAGAAGTAAATCAGGTCATGACTAAGGCGGTTACGTCATTCAAAACTTAATTAAAAATGCTCTAAGAATCAAACGGAAAATAAAGTGCTTTTAAAACATTAAATAAACACTTTTGGACAGAAAACAAAAAAACAGGCTGTGACAATAGACAACTCCCCACTCCTTAAAACATGGAGGAACGGTGGGAACATAAAAGAAACATAAGGAACATTTTTGCTCGAAACATCTAATGAGTAAAACAGGAAACATATACATATAGGATTAGAAAAGACCTATTGTACTCAAAAGGCTGAAAAATACTTGAAAAAAGCCCTTAGGCTTCATTGAAGTAAATAATAAAAAAATGCAATTAACAGCCAACAAGAAACGGAATTCTTCTATTTTAGTGGCACTTGGTGTTTAGAAAACAAGTAAGAAAATAATTATCCTCTTACTTACAAAAAAAAAATCATTTGTATATTAGTAGTGTGTTTTCCCTTATTAATACAACGGCTTATTTGTATACTGATATCAAAATTTTTTTCTTTAGATCAGAAACCTAGTTCTTTTACAAACAATTTTTGGTTAATTTTTATCAATATCAACCAAAATTGGACAGTTCAGACACTTGTTTGGTTCATGTATTATGCCCATATCAACAAATTTCTAATGCCTTGCTATACGTTTACTCTGTCTGAAATCAGCGTCAACAGAATCCAGTATTAAGTGAGAATTAATTACCAATTTATTGACTGAAAAGTGAAGTTAAATCAGAAATGTTCCATGTTTAAGATGTATAAGCAAATGGCTTATAGCCTAAATGGTATCCATTAAGTTGAAAAAATGTAATATTTTGTGTTTAACAGAAATCTTTGGTTAATAAAAATTGTGTTTTATAATTTATCCAAGGCATTTCTAACCCCGTAAGATAAATATTAAATCAACCACATCACTCAGATAAATTAAATCATTTAATGGAAATTAAATTTAAACTCAAATTAATCAAATAGTTTCTAATATAACTTTAAATCTAATTTAAGCAAAGACACTAATATAATGCCTAAGCCACTGTGGGTCAAACTAAAAGAGAAGATGCATATTAGAATGAGGGCAAAAAGAGAATTTTATAGTTTTAAGATACAACAAGAAAAAGAGAGATAAGAGAATAACAAGGACAAATTCCAAAAATTAATATCCTTGGAAGAAAGGATATGGCATAATATTTGGCCATAAAGATGACCCTAAAGAAACCCATTGAAGTGACATACACAGAATGACCCAAAAATGGCAGTATAAGAAGAATGCACAAAATATTTAAAATTTGTTGTTTTAAAAGTAAAATATTTAGGGTTGGGGACAACTCTTATCAAGGGGAGAAGTATTGTGATGACGCTGTCTAATTAAGTCAAAATTAGATTTTAATAAAAACGTTAAGACGCAAATACAAAATTTCAAAATACCACTTTTTACTAAGATAAAGAGCACATCTTGGTATGTGTATACTGAATGGGAAATTGATAAATCACCACTTTCATGCTATGTGCGTCAGTGGGCCCGATAAGATATTGCTGATGCTATGTATAAAAGATACATTTTATGGGAACAGGGAGCCTGAGACTAATTTTATGTCGGCCTGAACTCTGGTCAGAATTGCATTTTGGGAATACCTTGGAAAACTCGTAAGAGTTTAAGTGTCTTATTATATTATCATAATAGTCTTATAATTGTTGTTTTCCTGGGAAATCTAGTCACAGTGGCCCCTTCTTAGCCAAACATCGTTGTGTACCATTGTATGTTAGCTGAGTAAAAGTATTGTAGGATAGTCAACCTCTCTAAAATCTTATTTTGGTCCCTCGAATACTCCCAGCTGGTACGCCCCATTAGTCAGGTCACAGCCTGAGGCACGCTACCAAAGTTCATTTAACTTAGGACCATAATTGTCTCCCATATAAAGGGAGTACTTTTAGTTACGGCACATAGTAACTAAAAGTAAAAATAATACAAGCATCTTTTGAAAAGTTTACATCAAACAGTTCATGGTAACAAACTCATCTCGGCAGCAACTCGTGAGCACTCGAGAGCAACTCGTCTCAATAGTAACCAAAACTAAAAAAAACGGAAGTTTACTCTCAATAGATACATCAAAAGAATTGGATTTGTCTTTTTATTTCTAATATATAAGTTCATCAACTTTAAACTTCCTAATCAAAAGTTACGAGCCTGAGAAAATTCACATTAATTTTCAAAAAAGGGGAAAACACCCCTAAAGTCATAGAATCTTAATGAAAATCATATCATCAGATTCAGCATATCAGAGAAGATTACTAGAGAGGTTTCAAGCTCCTATCTTTAAAAATGTGGAATTTTTTATTTTTTGCCGGAAAAAAATCACGGATGCGTGTTTATTTATTTTTTGCACCAGGGGTGATTTTATCGACCCAATGGCACTAGTTTATCCCAAAAGGGCTCATTCGAACGGAAATGAAAAGTTCTAGTGCCTTTTTAATAAAAAAAAAGTAAAAATAGAATCATTTTTTACAAAAATTTCATTTTTGATGTCTTTTTATACTGAAGTCTTTTCAAAGATATTTGATTTTTGAATCAATCAAACAGTTCGTAATAACGAGCTGTATAGTAAGAGTGATTCGTCTTAATAGTAACCGAAACTCTAAAAAATGCAATTTTGATACCAATAGATACATCAAAATATCTAGATTTTTATGTTGATTTTGAATATGTAAATTTCAACAAGTTTAGTTTTAGTCGTCAAAAGTTACGAGCCTGAGAAAAATTGCATTATTTTTGATAAAAGGGAAAACACAAAAATGTGGTTTGTTCTCAGTTCACGGTAACTAAAGTTGTTACGTAAACTGCAAAAATATTTACGGTATCTAAGCAATAATTTGAATCTTTCAATACAAACTAGAAAAATACATTACAATTTTTAAATTAGTTTTATTTTTTGTTAGGTTTTATATACCGGGCTCAAGAATTAGCGTTTATTAATATTTTTTTTTATTTTAGTTTTCAGTTCAGGATCGCTAATGATATTATGTAAGCTGGAAAAATAATTATGATATCTGAGCAATAATTTTAATCTTTTAATTCAAACTAGAAAAATACCTGAAAATTTAAAAATTAGGCTTTTTTTTGTAAGGTTTCATATTGAAGAGCGACATTATATGACTGATGACGTAACACGCATTATGGCTACGGCAATACCTGCAACCTAGTAACTTACGAATCACAGCCCATACTAACCAAACGTTAAAAACATTTTTTGAAAAAAAACTGCCCAATGAGAAAAAATTGCCATGTGACACTGATTCAGGAATGGTTAGTATTATT
This sequence comes from Artemia sinica, assembly GCA_027921565.1. Taxonomy (NCBI): domain Eukaryota; kingdom Metazoa; phylum Arthropoda; class Branchiopoda; order Anostraca; family Artemiidae; genus Artemia; species Artemia sinica. Next base: position 44,997,166 of record CM051263.1, on the reverse strand, counting down.
TCAGATAATATTAAAAGTAAACGCTTATACAGAAATGAAATTTATGATAATTTCGAATCAAACAGTTCGTGCCCACTTCGTGGTAACAAAATGTATAGTAAGAGCGAGTCGTCTCAATAGTAACCGAAACTCTAAAAAGCCGAATTTTGATACCAATAGATACATCAAAAGAATTAGGTTTTTATGCTGATTGCAAATATATAAGTTTCATCAAGTTTAGTCTTAACCCTCAAAACTTACAAGCCTGAGAAAATTTTAAATTAAAAGACGATCATTCGAAGAACATAACAAACAAAAAAAAACAACTAATTTTAGAATTTACAGGTTTTTTGTAGTTTGAATTAAAAAATTAAATCTTTTTCAAAAGGTAAGTGTTGGTCGGATCCTCATGCATCAAGTGCGTAATTTGTCATGAAAAAATAATTTTATTCTAATTTATTTCTGCTTATATTCAAAAGTCACTAGATGTTGCAATTTCCTTTTAAATGATCCATTCAACATCTTTCTCTGTGATGTTCTTAGAGCCCGCTAGCGCTAGTGAAAAAACAACAAATAAACTGGAGACACATCAGTGCTACAAAGGCCAAAAAGTCATTTTCTTCGTTTTTCAAGGTGGGTGGCCATATTAGGTTTTTGACCATGCTGATTCCAGTGGTGCAGTTTTCGTTTTCTATCAGACACCAATTTCAAAGAATTTTTTTTCAGAATCACTTTAGTTTTCTTTTGGTTATAAACTTATAGTTTTAAGGCAAGAGGAAAAAAACACCGCTCATGAGCCACTGTTAGGTGGCAATTTTTTCTAATTAGGCAGTTTTTATTCAAAGCGCACTTTTTAACTTTTGAATATTACAAAGTAATATCCGAAAGAAATGTTGCATGTTTAATAAAAAGCTTCCAAGGTATGGACCGGCAACTGTGGAACTGCTTACATATGTATTGGGAAATATTAGACATCACTGTAAATATATTGAGGCATAATTGGCATTTACTTAGTTTCAGCTTTATTCGATGATCGAGCCTTTATGTACTAACTACATCCAACGACTTTGACGTCATTGATCAATATTGTAAATAGAAATGAAGTTTTTCCTAAAAAATTGATTCTATTTAAAAAAAATTAATTACAAATGGCACTAGATCTAGAGATTTCCTTTAAAATGAGCCATTGAACAACTCTCTACGATGTTCCAGTGCCATGCTATCTGTGGAAAAGAAAGAAGAAAGAAAAAAAAATGCCGTTTAGGCAGAATGCTGCAGTAGCTGCCACTTTTCTTGATTTTCAAGCCAATATATTTCCCTTGCTGTTCAAGCCAAATGACGGAAAGTAAGAGACGTAAGTAAGAGACGTGATCGTCTCTTACTAGGAGGACTAGCTACCGCTGCACCCCGGATGGGCAGTGGTTCACTTTTTACTAGGCTGGGTTTCGGAAAATTCCCCATTGTTCTTCTTGATTTCATTTGTGTCCTAACAGAATATTTTTACTCAATTGACAGTTGTTTTCCCACTTGCGCTTGTGAACTAACCGCGTACTGTTCTTAATTTTTGTTCAAATATTTAACGGAAACTTTTCTGCAATTGCAATTTAGAAAAACTTTTTTTCTTTCTTGTTTTTGTCGCGAAATAACGTTTTTTTCGCAATGTTATCTTGAAATATTTGACCAAGCCGGATCTGGTCACCCTCATCCGAGCAATAATTTGAATCTTTTAATTCAAACTAGAAAAATACCTCAAAAAAAATTTTAAATTATTTTTTTTTTGTTAGATTCTAATACTACTAGAACCGCCTTGTCCGAGGATTCTATACTAAGAAACTTACAGTCTCTTGGCTTGAACAACAAAAAAAATATGTCGGGCTGAAAAACAACAAAAGTGGCTTGAACTACAACATTCTGCATCGATGGAATCTTTTTTCCGTTTTTCAAGCAGTTCGTTGTAACTTAGCATGGGCACTGTTCTGTTTTTCTGAAGAAACAGGAAAAAAATAAACAGGGCTTGAATGAAAGAGAACAGAAACAAAATAGGTCAACAAAAAAAAGAAGACATGTTTTTGTTTCTGTTCTGTTTTTTGGTAAAAACAGAAAACAGCTGCTTCGATAAAAAAAACAGCTGTTTAAACAGCTGTTTTTCGAACACCTAAAGCTTAAAGAAGAAAAAATTTGTAAATGATAAGTTTTGGTTTATTATCAGCGTTATTGCAGCATTTTCCGCCAAAAAGAACAGTTTTTCAATAAAGAGGCGAAAAAATGTCTATGCATACAACATCGATATCCTTTTTTATGGTTATTTTCTTCCATTTTCCATTTCCTTTTTTCCAAAATGCGGTTTTATGTTTATACAGAATCTCCTCGAATTTTCCGGTAATGCATACTAATTATTTGAGATATTTTGAAAATAAAATAATTTTCGTCGTCAAATTGCGCAATCAGCTCAAAGTCATTAGTGTTTAAGCAGAGCCCATAGTTACTTTAGCGGGGGATAGTCTTCCCCTCCAGACCATGCTTTCCCCTTCCCCCATCCTGATGTTTGGAAGTCATCTGAAACAATGTATGAAAGAAGAAAAATGCACGGGAAAATGACGCTTCTTACCACCAAGTCAAAAATTGTCGTTGCCTCGCAGCTTAAAACATTTTTTTAAGATTAATTATTTCCTAGCCAATTTGTGTGAGAGAGAAATGAAAAGGAAAATTCATGGTTTAAGGGTACTTTGTATATTTTAACGGCGCTTTGTGCTAGAAAATAATGTTCTAGGCCCTCCACCGAATTCATTCTTAAGTAAATGTGCAAAATGAAATTTCTCAAATTCTGAATTTCAAAGAAACTTTGACCCTTTGCTACACAATACTTTCTTTAAGCATTCTCTTCTCTTAATAAGTTTTCAAACGGATGCAATATAAAAAACAAATGCACTTTTTGATAACTTATTTCGAAAATTGCTTTCGCTTTGCGGCAGAAAATGCTTTCTCCAACCCATACACTTGCTTCATTATAGAAAGTGTTAGTACATCAAACTTTTTTTTTAAGAATACGAGTGGGCATGCATTTGATTATTTAGGCACGTTTTCATGTTCCATTCCCAAAGAAAAAGGGGTAGTGACAACTTCGACTATCAATGTTTGAGCAAGTGTAACGTGTCTTCGGATCGGATAGCCTGTTTTGCAACCTCATTTTTTTACCTCTCCCAGCATCCCCCTCTTTTTCTCCATTACTTTCACCGCCCTCTTCTTTAGACATTGCCTCAGTTTATTCAGATTCTTCAGAAAGCGTATCTTCATTTCCGGAGTTTTCAGAACAAGGAACAGAAAGACTGTCTGAATAGTTTTCAACAGTTGGATCGACATCTTCGACTTCATCAAAGAATTCCAAGCATTCTTCTTCAGGGATGCTTCGAGTGGACAAAAATCCTAGACCGCGTGCAACAGATGAATGAAGACAATGTTAAAAAACAGAATTTCAGGAAACCTGAAGTTCATAAACATCTTATCTGTCATTGAAAACTTCCTGATTGCAGCTTGGATTGCTGAAAGGATGTTAGTAGTTGTATGAGAATGCTTATGCCTCTTGAAATGTGAAAGATAGTGGTGCAACCTCTGCATATTTTTCATCTTCCTGGGGTAACAGGCAGTGATACCTATAAAGCCAGATCCTTTTGCAGACCAGCAGTGACAAGTCAAGCTAGTCTGCGAGTCAGATCTCAAAGCAGCCTTCTGAACTTCTTTTTTTCTGGCAGCAAAACTTATGTGACGATAGACGGTTCCCCCAAATGGTGCTTTCAAGCCTCCTGTTGTTGTTTTTTTAAAAAGCTGTTTCATATCTGGCTTATCAAACGTAAGAAGTGGCAATTTGTCCTTAAACAGGGTTTTGCAGCAGAGCATCCGCAGACCAGCTTGTTTTGATCGAATGGAAATAAAGAAACACATATCTGCTCTTCTTATTCCAGATTTCACTAATCCATTGCCCTATGTGTCACTTGCTTTACTATCTGGAGCTCTCTCAATGGAAGCAGTGTGACTTGATATATTTTTTTAGTATGTTTGGGCTTGTTATTTTCTGCACCAGCCGCGTATACTTTATCTTTGTGCATATCAATTGTGTGCTCCCTTTTAAGATAATATATAAATATCATGGCAGAGATTCCCTTAGCCTTTAGAGACGCTCTTCAGAAGTTGCACCTAATGCTTCCTTTGCTTCTTTTCTTCCGTAGGGTACCCAGAGAAATGTATTGGAATTTACAAATCGTCATCTGAAAATGACATCATGCTTGTCTTAAAACAAAGGTTGATTTTAGGATTTTTCACAAAATTAGAAGCACCTTCCAGTAGCCTACCATTTTGAAAATAGCACCTCCAGCCAAATATCTGACCTCTTCCACCTCAGTGTGGAATTAGGGAGAAAGGAGCCAATTTTCCCTGAGCGGTTTCAATTGCACAATGAGCCAAGAAAACCTGTCGGCAAATAAAAGCAAAATGACAGCTCCTAACTACGGCTTCCTAAAAACTTAGACAATTTGCAGCACAGTATTATAATATACAGTATTATAATGTTATTTTCATTTATTATTTTTGAAGTGTATTGTGTATTAACCATGGCCCAGTAGGGCTTTTAGTGTTAATAAATCATATCATATCATATTTATTTTTACGGGAATTTACTTGTCTATAATAGTTATCTAAGAGACATATACAAGAAATAATATACTGCTTAGTGGCATTTTTTTAATTTTTTGTGCTGTATGGCAAAAATTACCGTATTCACCGGAAGATGTGTTATTCTACAGAATGAGAAAAGTGTATCAGCATTTTATAAAACTTTGGCCAGCTAGGCCAGAATCGGCTAGTTAGGCCACTGTTTCAACTCTAGGCATTTCCCTGAAAGGGTTTCCATTGATTATATTTAGAGATGGTAGAAAAAGTATACTTGACATCTTGAAAACGTATATGTTGTTATGTTGATGCAATAAAAAGTGCCAGCAAAAACAAATATTTCTACTGGACAAGACTTCAATACATTTACTTTCCTCTCTGACAAAACATAAAAGAAAATTTACAATCAATGATCGGTATTTATCATGTATAGGCTAGCATGGTAATCATAGCAAGTCACTGTTATCTAGCAGCATAAATTTTATAAAACCGTTGAACTAAAGTTTTCCTTGTTAAAGGTCCAGATTACTTCCCATGTAATGCAGGATACAGAGGCCCTACCAATAGAACCAGAATATACAGTAATAAGTGATTTGTTTGAATCCTGCTTCACCTAGACCGTATCAATGCAACTTTGCTACTCAATTGACTGAATAATATACACTAAAATATAAGTTGTTTTAGTGAACAAAACTGCACCTTTACTGTTCTCCCATTTACACACCTACCTACTCTCATCTGACTCCTAAGCCCTAATTTTGCCTAGCTTAAACAATCTAGCAGCACGTTTGACATGTTAGACACGCTGAGTGCCATCATTTTACTTAATTCTGCTTTATATTAACGCTCCAATTCCAAAAACTGTATGGGGTGTAGCCACGCTTCTTCAAAATTTCAAATTGCGATTTCAAACACTATTTTGTAAGTTCGAAATTTCTTAATATCTCATTCTCGAATCAATAAAGTAAAATCAAGAACAGAAGAAACACACTTAGAAAAAAAAAACAGAAACAGGACAAAATAGTTATTATAAAAACAGAAACAGAACAGAATAGTTCAATAAAAACAGGTCATCTGTTTCTGTTCTGTTTCTGTTTTTTGTAAGAACAGAACAGAAACAGGTACTTTAAAAACAGAACAGAAACAGAAAACAGAAACAGTGCCCATGTTTAGTAGTAACTAACGTTATGTACGAGTGACTCGTCTCAATAGTAACCGAAACTCTAAGAAAGGGAATTTTGATACCATTAGCTACATCAAACGAATTGCATTTTTATGCTGATTTTAAATTTATAAGTTTTGTTAAGTTTAGTCTTACCCTTCAAAAGTTACAAGCCTGAGAAAATTTGTCTTATTTTCGAAAAAAGGGGGAAACACCCCCTAAAAGTCATAGAATGTTAATGGAAATCACACCATCAGATGCAGAGTATCACAGAACCTTACTGTGCAGGTTCCAGCTCCTATCGGCAAAAATGTGGAATAAGGCCAGAAGAAAGATCAGGGATGCGTGTTTTATTTTATTTTCTTACCAGGGGTGATCGTATCGAACCAGTCGTCCTAGCATGTCACAAGCGGGCTCATTCAAACGGAAATTAAAAGTTCTAGGGCCTTTTTTAATAAAAAATTAAAAATAAAATCACTTTTTTCAAAAAACCTGCATTTTTGATGTCTTTTCATACTGCAGTCTTTTCAAATATATTTGATTTTTGAAGCAATTACACAAGGAATCATGCTAGAGATCGATCAATGAAGTCATAATCGTAGGGTATAGCCAGGTTGTTTCTTATTATTCCAATTAAGAGAAAGCCATAGGCTTTTCCTGTTTGTAATCAAACAGTTCGTGGTACCGATTTGTATAGTAAGAGCGATTCGTCTCAATAGTAACCGATACTCTAAAAAACAAAATTTTTATACCAATAGGTGCATCAAAAGGATCGTTTTTTTATGCTGGTTTTAAATCCATAAATTTCATCAAGTTTAATTTGATGAACATAAAAGTTACGAGCCTGAAATATTTGAACTATTTTTGAAAAAAGGAGAAAACCCCTCAAAAATCATAGAATCGTAATGAAAATTACACCATCAGATTCAGTGTATCAGAGAATCTTACCGTAGAGAATTTCAAGTTCCTATCTCGAAAATGTGGAATTTGGTATTTTTGCCAGAAGAAAGATCACGGATGTGTGTTTATTTGTTGTTTTTTTTCTCCGTATAGACATGTGATCGTATAGACTCCATGGTCCTAAAAGTTAGTGAGAGGGCTTGTTCGAACGAAAATTAAAAGTTCTAGTGCCTATTTGAAAAAAATCACTTTATACAGAATACTGCATTTTTGATGTCTTTTCATACTGCACTTTTCAAGGATATTAGAATTTTTGAACCAAGTCGGATTACTAACACCGATTGTCTACTAGTAACCATATGATGTAATAAGTGACGTGACGTAACATATAACACCGGTTGTGTACTAATAACCATACATGACGTAATGTGGTAACCGCATAATTAGGCAGAAATATTTTAATATGAAATAAAAAATTTATAACACAAAAAAAATACAAGATGGAAAGTTTGGAAATACCACTTGTTATTAAGATAAAACTACATATCCTGGGATGTGTGGGCTTGAAAGGGAATTGATAAATAACCACTTTTCCTGGCTAAGTACGTAAATTGGCCGGATTAATACGGTTGATATGTCATATATATACTGAGATTTTTGAGACCGAGTGCTCTCTAATCCATTTGCTGAGCAAACACTCCGTCCGTTTGATTTTTAGAAATACCTTGAATTATATGTTCAAATATCGTAAGTAATCAAGTATTTTATTGTATCATAGTCTACTTATAATTGCGAATTATCCGGGACCAACAGTTCCCATTGCATATATATATATATATATATTTATATTTAGACTGTGTATTTTGGTGGACAAATAAAAGTATTATATTATACCCAACCTTTCTACAATAGTATTTAAGCTTCTCGAGAATTCCCAGTCAGTACGTCCAAAGTAATTAGTCAGGCCAAGGCTTAAGGCACGCTACCAAAGTTTACTCACCTTAGGGCAGTAACTATACCCTCTAAAAAGGGTAGATTAGCACACAAACCAAAACCTACGATATACCAGCTGATGACAGTTGGGTGACAACTATAACTTTACTTTACTACACCTTAAACTTACTTTACTACAGTTGATGACAGCTAGGTGGGCAAATATAATTTCACTTTACAGCAACCACAACCTTATTTTACTGGCGGTGGCAATTGCGGAAAATCTGGGTCGAGAAGACTAAATAAAAACTGTATATTAAAACAAAATGGCTGTACCATATGAAAAATGGCTTCCTATCAACGGTGCTTCAAATTGCCAAAATTATACCGGAATGCGCGGGAATTTCGAATGTCGATGAGTTAATCGAGATAAAAGAGCAATACATTGCATCTAGATTAAAGGGAAGTGCGCTTAAACATTTTGAATCAATTAAAGAAAAAGAGCCACAGGACACTAGAACTCAAATAGAATATTTGAAATCAAGGTAAATAGAAACAAGTGTTTCCGAGAGACTAAGAAGAGAGGTAGTTGCATTCAATGCTTCAACTAGTATTAGGGAGTATGCAGACAAGATTTGTCGGTCTGTATGCTTACAGTTGGAAAATGTTGAAGTGACGAGACGATACAAAAAGTACAATTATAAACTTTTACACAAGTATTACCAAAAAAGCTACCAAGACTAATATTATCACGGAAATCAGAGAAGCTTGAGCAGACTAAAATCTTAGTAGAAAAAGAGGTAAAAATTAACGAGGCTATGAAAAGGTTTAATCAAATGTCAAAGAGTAGTATAGAAAACCAAGAAAATATGAACTATGGAAGGGGGCAAAAGTTTTTGCGCTTTGGGGAGCCAAATCGTGAAACAAAAAGGTGCGACAGAGGCCAAGGTCCGCTGTCTATGGAAGTAGCCGCCAGATTCCACGACCTTGAGTCGTTAGTGGCTTGTACCTATAGAAAATATGGGCACTCACCACCACCAATAACAGATAGTAGGAGAACTAACAATGACAGATCAAAAATACATAGAAGTAATTATACACCCCGTAGAAACAAGGAAACCAACCAAAATGTTAGGAGAAGATTCAATTGATATTACTGTGGCAAACCAGATCAATATGCGCCAGATTGTTGGTATAGAATGCATAAGGAAGGCTCAACCTACAAAACAAGACACCAGTCCAGAGCACGGGGGGCAGAAATTTAAGAAGGAAGGGAACAAATAACACTTGGCAAGCACCAAATAATATTTCGGAATTTAGGCCTAGAAACTAAACTGTAAACAATACCCAAGGTGAAAATAGCAGCACTGAAGAAAATTGGGAAAACCCCGAAAATATTTTGACAAATAATAGTGGGCATTTAGACGGAGGAACCAGCCTGTAAAGGTCGACAGAGCTGAACCCTTTCAAAAACTCTTTTATAGTTTAGAATGTTGTGATATGAATATAAATAATAATTTACCGATTTTGTGTTGTTTTGAGGTAGAGTTTTTCCAAAATTTACCGTGTTTACTTGATGCAGACACGTCAAAATCCTTAATTAGAGAGAAGGTTTTTAGAAAGTTTCCCCCTAGTGTACTAATCGTGTTAACAGATGCCAGAATACCCTGACATCGGTGACAGGTCACAGACTGGCAATTTTGGGCGAATGTCCATTAAAATTTAGCACAGGGAATCAAAAAATAACAGTAACAGTGATAATATGTAAACAACTCCCAGTTCCTTGCATTCTAAGAGTGGACGCTATAAGAAAGTAAGGGATCGTGTGGGAGCCCCTAACCGATAGTATAACCATAACCCAGCCAAACGAAACTAATAGGAAAGTTTGCATAACAGCGGATAAAGATATTGTCAATTCGGAATATAACTTAAAATGGAACGAGAAAGTCACAATAGAAGGAAGAAATGCAGCTCAAAGTATAGCGACATCTAATACAAAGGAGGGTAATAAAAAAACAATGGAGACCATAATAGGTGGATACACCCTCGAGGAGTATCCCGTAATTTTCGTGGAAAATCAAATTATTAAAATTGAGAATTGCATCGCATATTTAATATTATCAAATCTAAGTAGTGATAAGGTAAAGCTAAATAAAGTAACCCTAGGGTTGGCGGAAAAGATTTCAAATATAGATGCAAAACATTTAAGCAGTTTAGAATTAATCATAAATTTTACTAGTCAAGAGCATATTTCGTCAGAACCACAACCGCAACAAGATTACGGGATGACAAAAACTGATTTTTTAAAACAGTTTAATTTAGTACATTTACCGGAGAATAAAAAAAAACCCAGGTGGAAAATATTCACTGGGATTATAGACGGACGTTTGCAAGACACAAAGCTGATTATACTGTAACTCACCTGATCACGAAAAAAAATACCAACACAAGGCCTTCCAATTAAAAAATCACCATATAAAACACCTTACCATTTAAAATCATGGCTAGATAACCAAATAAATGAAATCGAAGAACAGAATTTAATTAAAGAGGGTGTTAGTGAGTAGTGTTTTTTATTGGTAATAGTCAAGAAAAAAGACAATACATGGAAACTATGCATAGATTTTAGGGTGCTAAATATAGTTACGGTAAAAGATGTTATGAAGTTGCCATGAATAGATAAAATATTGGATTCGCTTGGAGGATCCAAATGCTACACTAGTCTTGAACTGACAGCAGGATATTGAAAAATAGCCTTAGACCCATAAACAAAACACAAGGCAACAGTAAGTTTAGACGACGGAAGAACTTTCACGTTTGAACATATGCGTATTTGGCTGATCATTTAGCCCAAACTGCTTTAGCCGGCTACTGAGTTTATATTAAAAGACGACAAACAAGGAGGAAAAAGAGATACATTAGCTCAATTAGATGATGTAGTATTATTCACTGTAAATCTAGAACACCATTTGAGGGGCCCAAGAAGAATATTAGGAAAATTCGAAGAAGCAGGATGAAAGCTAAAACCTGAAAAGCTAAGAACTGTGGTACCAAAATTGGTTTTTCATGGACATTTGATAAACCAAGGTACTATTTCGTCAAATCCAGAAAAAAATCACAGTAATAGAGCAATTAAAACCAACAAAAGATAAAAAAAAAGCTATAGAGCAGTACGCGGTTTGCCAAGCTATTTCAGACGGTATTTTAAGAATTATGCGGCAATAGTCCAACCTTTGACAAATTTTATACAAAAATCAGGTAAATTTGAATATCCACAAAATGCTGTAAAAGCACTAAATACACTAAAAAGGGAATTATTGCAAGCTCCAACACTTAAATTGCCAGATTTGTCACAAGACTTCTGTTTGCAAACAGACGCTTTGGCATATGGAATTGAAACGATACTACTGAATTTAAATTCTGAAGGGGAAGAATCAATAGTACAGTATACCAGCAGACCTCTGACAGAGGCTGAAAGAAAATATTCTGCGGTTGAAAGAGAATGCTTGGCAGTTATATTTTTTACCGAATATTTTTATCAATTTTGGCTTTCAAAAAAGTTTACTTTACGCGTAGATGAAAAATCACTAATTTGGTTGCATATAATGCAAAATACTTCAGTGAGGCTGACAAGATGGGTACTCCGTCTTCAAGCATATTCATAGAACCCGATATATATAAAAGGTCGTACGAACATCTTACCAGATTATTTATTATGGAACCCAGATGGGAACGAAAGTTTGGTAACCTCTATCTAAAATGACCTTGCCGATGCAGAAGGATTCTATAATGGAAATATATCGTGATATTAAGGTAAAGACGGTTTTTGTTCAGCCATGAAATCATTTTTACTAAACGGAAAAGAGCTTCCTGAAGACTTCAAACATTTTCCGAAAGACCTAGATAATTTTGATCTAGATGAGAGTAAAAGTATTTTGATAAGATATTACAGAGCGCCCCAGGAGTATAGAAAAAATGAATTAAAAATTATTCAAGTAATTCCAAAATCACTAGAGGGAGAAATTTTTACAGATGACACACGCAATAAGTGGCTGCCACATGGGAGACGCAAAGATGATTGGACGAATAAAGGGAATTTTTGTTTTCTAAAAATTTACTCCAAAGTAAAAGACCTTCATACCAGGCTGTCAAGAATTTGCCAGGCAAAAGTCACCACCAAAGATGCCTAGCACCAAATTAAGTCAATACCCTATTCCTTCAGTGATAGGAAAATTAATTCTTATTGACATTTGGGGAACAGGGGGAGGTCTACCAGTTTCCAAGAAAGGGAATCACTGTGTTTTATCAATAATGGATCATCATTTCAATTCATATCTGTAAGCTTTCCCAAGTAAGGATGAAAAAGTGAGTGCTATTGCAAAGGTTTTAATAAACCGTCTATATTTGGAACACAGGATTTTCCCTAAGTCCCTACTCCGCGACAATCACTCATGCTGAAGAGCAAGAATATTAGACGAAACAACGGAATATTTTGATATAAAACAATGGTGTACTTCCGCATACATGGTTTCTGCAAACGGAAAAATTGAGCGAAAACAAAGGGAACTTTTTTAAATTCTGGGGATCCATGCAAAACAGGAACCCGAAAATTGGGATGATCATTTACTTTTCGTAGTCTTAGCAGTGAAAACGGCTTATTCAAATTTTTGAATACCATTTTATTCACAACATTTGAGGGATCCTAAAGTATGTATTGATGAAATATAAAATGGTAGAACATATTAAAATCTAGATCTATATAAACAGGAAATTATTATGGGTATTAAAAAATCCATGAAGCAAGTTAAAGATAATTTGGAAGATGCAAAAGCAATACAAAAAGAAAAATATGATAAGAGAAGTCAAAATAAGACAAAACGTGTTTTAGGAGATCTGGTCTATGTACAGAAAACCAACCTAGAAGGAACAAAAAAATGAAACCAAAACCAAACGCACCTTTTATAATAGTACAGGTACTATCCAATAACTTAACGTACGTTTAAAGCACCAGGATAGAAAAACTGAAGAGGTAGTGCATTATAACAGAATGAAAAAATGATTTTTCTACAAACCATGGAAATCTGAGCCTATCTCTTCAGAAAAAGTTACAGACGAAACAATTGTACCAGTATATATAAAGAGACCATGTTAATTTTATGACCTTTTTAATGACCAAAATAGTTGGGAGGAATGGAAAAAAAATTTGGCCCAGTCTTGGCTACAAACTCTCCACAACCAACAATACAAAATGAGTAAGGTTCAGTGCCCATCTGATAGTAGGGATGAAAGTGTGAAGAGGAAAAATTCCAAAGACATCCTAAAGGTTAAATAATAATAAACAAGAGGATGAAATTAAAGAAGCAGAAAAATTGGAAGAATTACAAGAACTGTCTAAATTTTATACACTAGACTCACATGCAGTCTTGACACAAAAATGGCTTTCTAAACAAACGCAAGATACAAGAATAAAGCTGACAGCCTGTGAAATATACAACTTCAGGAGAAAACCGTAGAGAAAGGTTAAAAAACCGAAAATTCAGCAATAAGTTCCAACTTCGGCCGCTCAAGTCGTTAATGCAAAAGGTGAAACGTCAAGAGGAACAAACGTTACACAGCTTTAATGAAGTAACGAAACCACAATCAAATTCAGAACCCTGTAAACCAGACTACAGGGACCACGCAAAGACTTTTCAATATTATAAGGAGGGAAAATTAAAGTTAGGAATCCAAAAACTCAGATAATCAAACGCAAATTGAAAAGGGTAGGACTAGCATTGCCCCAAGCCGTCTAGTATTCCAATAAAGTAAAAACAAGTTTTGAAAAAGAAAACGGGCAAAAAGCATTTACATAAATATCTACACTTTTCTTAATCCACATTTTAAAAGCCAAAGTTTTCTTCAAAATATGAATTTTCTTTAAAAAAGAAAGAAAATTAGATATAGTAAAGCTAAAAGTCCCTCAAGAGACATAGTCTACAGATTTGTAAAACTGTCTCTAACAATGAAAAAAATACGTTACATCTAGACATTAAAAATATTCCGGAATTAGACCTAAGAATTCGCTGTAGTTAATTAATTCTAGACTTAAAAACTCGAAACTTCTGATAGGCTTAGTAACACGTTCTAAATTATACATATTCCGAACCAGAATTAAAAGGAAACTCATTTGATAGGTATAGTGAAAATAATTTTTTTAGGGGGTTGTTTGTGAAAAACGAAGGAGCGTAGAATATTGAAATAGGGTCATTGGAAGCTAGCAAATTTGGAGTGAGCTCAATCACCGCTGGTTTCGTTTTTTGTACATTTAATGCATCTACTGACCTTTGACCTTGTGGGGTAGCTCCTTCAGTCGAAGTTCAAAAATAATTTTGGGCGGGAATTAAAAAGAACATTAATGGAAAATGTAGAAAGAGCTTATATTAAAGTTTGAGACACGTATATAAACAGGTTTAAATTTCACTAAAATAATTATAGCCTAATGTAATAAATCTCTTATTTGTTACAAAATGTAAAAGGAGAAAAAATAAAGTCATTATTTAAGCGCTCTTTAGATTAAAGCGAAACTTAGAATAATTTTAGAAGGCAAAAAAATGCTAGGTAAAAGAAACCAAAAGCAATATAAAAATAAGCTATAGCCTCAAACTTACCCATCAGATAAGAGCCAACAACAAAATCCATTAAAAATAAGCCAAAAATAACCCCAACCTCACAAGTAAACCACAGTAGTTCAAGGTAATAATTTTAACTCCAGCGATGTATTGTGTCCGAGCAAACTAACTGGCATGGGAGATCCTTAGTTTAAATAATTAGATGTCATCTCTGGCAGCCCAAAAACTTTAATCCCAAACCGTTGACACCCTAACACAAACTAAATACATTTCCTTTTTTTGAAAAAAAATAGAACATTATACGACGGAAAAAAAAAATGAACAGAAGCCTACTTTTCTTGGTTTTAAACATAGAATTATCAAGAGTATTTCCGTTGTAAGAAGATAAACGCTTTCACGGACTCTGCCAAATGCGTTAGATTTTCTATTGAAAGTAATAATTAGGCCGCAAACTGCCGAAAGTTTTGAATTTTAAACACAGTAATTGGTGCGTATCTAAGGCAAAGATGTTCCGTAAAGTAAAAAACACATCAGCGATTTAAGAACCAAGAAAGATAAGAAACGCTTTTGGATGGGAGAATTTGATAAATTTGAAATAAGAAAATGTAGCAAATAAAACAGGAGACATATAAATACAGGCTTAGAAAAGATATATTGTATTGACGGAGGAAATCTCCTGCTGAGAAAGACTTGAAAAAACCCTTAGGCTTTACGGATTTAAATAGTCAAAGAAAAAAAGGAAAAAAGGTTTCAAGTTGGAAATATAAGCCGTGGTTATTAATAGATTTTTGGTTAGCCACACGGAAGTGAAGTAAAAGACAATGATTGGAGTCGGCTAGACTTCGATATATATGCATACTAAGCTGACCGAACGGAATTAGTACGAGATTTTTATACTAAATTAGTAAAAACAAGTAGCATATTATAATAGGGAGACATCGTGACACAGGTGTGACCCTGGCCGTGATTAAATAGAAATACTGATGTTATAATTCAGTTAGTGTTGGAAAATTATGCTCTTCATTTGGGAGTCGTTTTTGGAAAAACCACTAGCATGGCATAAATAATTTGAAAAGGCACTCTGACACAAATGAAACAAGTCGAAATTTAAGGCAGGACTACTAAAAGTTTTGGGAAGTTAAAGATGAAACAGTTATGTTTAATTATATGTCTTAAAAAAAATTACCGTACGTAAGAAAAAGGAAGGCAAGGACATATTTTTGTAGTAGGGCCACTTTTTTAACAAGGGAAAGAGCCAAAGAAAATATTGTGGTCACAAATAAAGAGTGTCTCTACGCTTAATTTATTGTTTTATGCAGCTTCATAACAGTCCTTTCAGCATTAGCAGTATGACAAGAGAACCTGGAAATGATATATTAAGCTACCGAAAGAAACTTGTGGTAAGCAAACCTTAGAGAGCAGGCACTAGTCAATTGGTAGTGTCATAAAAGGCAAGAAGTCGGATACCTAAATTTTGAGCCTTATCAAATCTAAGCTGTAAGCTAAGCCTCGTCCCAAAAAGACATTAAAGCTGAAAAAAGATATGACAGGCGAATACTTTATTAAACTGTCTCAAATACCTGAAATTCGAAATAGAATTAAAGAGCTCAAAAGTTGTTATAAACAAAACAGCATAGAGTAAGCAGAAAGTAATTATTGAGACAGGTGTGTTCAAAATAGAACAAAAGAAAAGTTGGAAAACAAAGATTCAAAAAAAGAATGCGAATAATTAAAGTATATAGTCGTGATAAATAGTGGTATTGAGTATATATATAGTTATAAATGTATTTAGCTAATTTTGAATAACTATGGAATTATTATCGTTTGGAATTCCAATATATAAATTTTAATAACAAAGTTGTGTTGTAAGAAGAGTTACTAAGCCCTTAAATAGACGCTGATCCCAGTTCTCTTTTATGGTATTGATATCCGTTTCTTAGAGTTTAATTTTTTTTTAATATTTTGATTGCAGTTAAAGACTTATCATAGGCTGCGCAATCGCGCTGCCTAAGTAAAGAACGATGTTGGCACAATGTATTATTTTTTTTCTTTTTGGTTTCCATACCAGGGTACTTCGTATCAAAAGAGTTGTCGTAGAAACTTCGAAAAAGGCTCATTCGATTGGAAATTGAGAGTTCTAGTGCCCTATTTTATAGTCGAAAGTGATTAGAGGGTAACTAGCCCGCCCACGCCCATCATACCCCCAAACACATCCAATCAAAATTTTGAGATAGCCATTTTGTTCAGCGTAGTTTATTTCCATATATGTTTTTGAGGAGGACACTCCCCCACAACCCTCAGGGCAAGTGTTTTAAGTTATGCCCTTGGGGCATATAATAACGATGTTGGCACAATGTATTATTTATTATTTTTTTCCTTTAGACCAGGGCACTTCGTATTGAAGAAATTGTCATAGAAACTTCGAAAAGGGTTCATTCAATTATAAATTGGAGCGGCTTGTGCCCTTTTTAATAGTCGAAAGTGATTGGAAGGCAACTAAGACCCCTTCCACACCCACCATTTCCCGAAACACATCAAATCAAAATTTTGAGATAGTCATTTTGTTCAGCGTAGTTGAAAATTCTGGAAATTAGATCTTTGAGGATGACAGCCCGCCCCAACAGCCCTCAGGGCAAGGGTTATAAGTTATGCCCTGGGGGCATATAAGGTTTTTATAGAACGCGTTGTCGTAGAAACTTCAAAAAAGGCTCATTCGATTGGAAATTCAAAGGCTTGTGCCCTTTTTAATAGCCGACAGTGATTGGAGGGCAACTGACCCCCCTCTCACGCCCTCCTTTCCCGAAAACACATCCAGTCAAAATTTTAAGATAGCCATTTTGTTCAACGTAGTTAAAAATTCCGAGAATTAGATCTTTGAGGATGACAGCCCGCCCTCACAGCCCTCAGGACAAGGGCTATAAGTTATGCCCTAGGGGCATATAAGGTTTTTATAGAACGCGTTGTCGAAGATTCTTCAAAAAGGACTCATTCGATTGGAAACTGAAATGGCTAGTACCCTTTTTAAAAGTCGGAAGTGATTGGAAGGCAAATAAAACCCCTTCCACGCCCACCATTTCCCCAAACACATCCAATAAAAATTTTGAGATAGTCATGTTGTTCCACGCAGTTTAAAGTTCAAGCAACTATACCTTTGAGTAGGCAATCCCCCCACAGTCGTCAGGGCAAGGGTTATAAGTTATGCCCTGAGGGCATATAAGGTATTGATTGAAATCTTTGTCGTAGGAACTTGAAAAAAAGCTCATTCGATTGGAAATTCAAAGGGCTAGTGCCCTTTTAAATAGTAATTTGAGGGCAACTAACCCCCGTCTCACGCCCACCTTTTACCCAAGCACATACAATCAAAATTTTTAGATAACCATTTTATTCAACGTAGTTGGAAGTTTTGAAAATTAGGTCCTTAAGGATGACAACCCCTCCCCCCCCCACATCCCTCAAGGCAAGGGTTGTAAGTTTTGCCCTGGGGGCATATAAGGTTTTCTTATAGAAAGCGATGTTGTAGAAACTTCAAAAAGAGCTCATTCAATTGAAAATTGAAAGGGCTAGTACCCCTTTTCATAGCAGAAAGTGACTAAAGGGTGACTAACCCCCCTCTCACGCCCACCATTTTCCCAAACACATCCAATCAAAATTTTGAGATATCCATTTTGTTGAACGTAGTTGAAAGCTCTGGAAATGAGGTCTTTTAGGATGATAACCCCCTCAGAGCCCTCAGTGCAAGGATTGTAAGTTATGCCCTGGGGGAATATAAGGTTTATATAAAAATTGGTTGTAGAAAGTTCAAAAAGGGCTCATTTGAGTGGAAATTGAAATTGCCCTTTTTAATAGTCGAAAGTGAGTAGAGAGTAATTTACCGCCCTCTCACGCCAACCATTTCCCCAAAAACATTCAATCAAAGTTTAGAGATTACCATTTTTTTCAATGTAGTTGAAAGTTCTGGAAATCATGTATTTAATGATGACAAACCCCCCAGAGCCCCAAGGGCAAAGGTTGTAAGCTTTGCCCTGGGGGCATATAAGGTTTTTATAGATAGAGTTGTCGTAAAAACTTCAAAAGGGGTCATTCCATTGGAAATTGAGAGGGCTAGTGCTTCTTTTAGTAGTTGAAAGTGATTGGAGAAATTACAATAAATAACCGAGTCAAACTCAAAACGAGCAGAAATTAACATAAGTTGAGCTCAAAACCTCTATGCCTTGCCAAGGCCAGAACATAATTTGCACTTTACTGAAAAAAATACAAATGAATGTGTATTGTCAGTTTAATATACATATACTTAGTAATCAAAATGTTAATATTATTTGATTTATTAAAGTTGTAAAAGTAAAAACATTTATATTTTTTTCAGTAAAGTGCAAATTATGTTCTGGCCTTGGGAAGGCATAGGGTTTTGAGCCCAACTTATGTTAATTTCTGCTCGTTTTGAGTTTGACTCAGTTAGTTATTGTAATTCCTATTTGTTTTGAGTTTCATTTATTTATCGATGCTGATTTGTGGTAGTTTCACGCTTGGTAGATTATTTGATTTTATATTTGCTCATTTTTTTTAATGGAATTCTTTACTTTTCTTTGAAAAACTTATTTTGTGAAGAAGTTTTTTTTAATTAATCAGATTAAAAGTCTTGCTGGACTTATTTAAAATTTGTACAAAGAAGAAACATTGCAGTGATTAAATAAATTGTAAGGGTATATAATTATTGCTTGTTTTAAACATTTAAGTTATTTCAAAAACATAACTTATGTACTATAAATTATCAATATCAGTTTGTTTAATTAATAAGTTGATTATTTATGTTTTTTTGAAAAAAAGTATTGTTTTGTGTGTTTTTCAAGAAATATTCTGTATTAATGCTTTATAAACAGTTAACAAAGTAGTAATTGGAATTGATTCCAATGCTTGTGTATATACCGTGTTTTATTTTTCATAAGTAAGTTTAAGTTTTAACCAGTAGTTTAATGTTCTATCTAAGTTTTGTGACTTCTGCTTAATGTATAAATTTTTTTAGCACAAATTCTAATTTTAGTGTGCGAAGATTAATGGTCGATTGAGACTCTCGCCTCACAAATACAAAAAAGAACGTATAGAAATATTAGGTATTTCTCTTGTATACAAACGTTCGGCTTTTTTGTATATTGATATCTACATTTTTCTTTAGATCACAGACCTAGTTTAAAAAAAAAATTTGGTTCATTTTTGCCAACATCAACCAAATTCTAATGCAACTTAAGCCAATTTTGGTTCATATCTTGTTGTCTATACCTACCAATTTCTGATGCATTGCAAGATCTTGTAATTAGCATAGCCCAAGATACATTTCTTTCTATCCAGGATTTAAAGGTTTACCATGTCTGAAATCAACGTCAACAGCATCCAGTTGTTTAGTGAGAATTTACAACCAATCAATAGACTGACAAGTGAATTTACATCAGTAATATTCAAAGCTTAAGATGTATAAGTAGAAAGGCCTCAGGAGGTCCCACCCCTCACCCCTGCTGCCACCTACAACTTTTTTACATAATTTATGCATGTTTTTATGTCTGTTCGTTTTCAGTGAGAATGAAAAAACAGAAATTTTCTCACATTGATGGATGTTTTCTTGGACGGTTATGGGTGTTGGTCAATTTATTTGATGTTTTTCATGGATGTCAACAGCAATTCATGTCTGTTTTATGGTTCGTTGTCAGTGAGAATGAAAAAACAGGAACTTTCTCACATTCATGGATGTCAACAGCAATTCATGTCTGTTTTATGGTTTTTGTCAGTGAGAATGAAAAAACAGGAACTTTCTCACATTTATGGATGTCAACAGCAATTTATGTCTGTTTTATGGTTTTTGTCAGTGAGAATGAAAAAACAGGAACTTTCTCACATTTATGGATGTCAACAGCAATTCATGTCTGTTTTATGGTTTTTGTCAGTGAGAATGAAAAAACAGGAATTTTCTCACATTTATGGATGTCAACAGCAATTTATGTCTGTTTTATGTCTTTAGGCGAACCTAACCTGAGAAATTGATTTACATAATCGGCGGGGGAATTATTGATTCACGAAGGGGAAATAAGAAACAAACATGGCTTCTTTGATCTTTAGGCTAACCTAACCTGAGAAATTGATTTACATAATCGCTAGGGGAATATATTGATTCACGAAGGGGGAATTAAGAAACGTTATGGCTTTCTTTAATCTTAGGTCTGAGGGATAAACGTTCTTTAGGTCAGAGAGAAAAATTAATATTCTATTTTTAAATAGGGCTTCATTGATCTTTACTGTCAGGAGTTAGAAGTGACATCACTTGTTATCTTGGAATTATGCGGGAGGCTAAAGAGATAGAAATTCTATTTTTAAATACGGCTTCACTGAGCTTTAAGTCGGAGAGATAAATTGATATTCTAACGAAACCTTAATAGTGTAGCTAGGAACATTAATGAGATGAAGAGATTAACGTAGGAAAGGGTTTCCTAGAATTTTGAGATGTGAAAGCACAGAGATGCCAAAAACAAAACGAACACGCTGAGATTACTTTTAGGGGATTATTTGGGTGAAACGGTTTTAGACATTTTAGGGAATTATTTCGGCGAAACAGTTAGAGACATTTTAAAAGATGATTTTAGAAAGGGTTTTAGAAGAGGTTTTGAGTGTGGTCGTTATAGTAAACAAGTTCTATTTGAACAGTGTCGTGAGGTCCTCTACCCCAACCCCAAAGGGCCCCGATCGCCCTACCCCGATCCAAAGGGCTCCGATCCCCATACCCCAATCCCGAAGGAACCCCCGGTCGCCAAAGGTTCCCCGGGCTCCCACCCGGCCCCCCAGACCCCCAGAGGCCCTCCCCGGGCCCCGTCTTTCGTTGATGTATGTTGTCTGAAACCTATGATTTGGGGTGTATGGGTTGCTATTTTTGACTTTTCTGAGTTGGATTTCTTAGTCTTTCATAGGTATGAGTTGTCTGAAACCTATGATTTGGGATGGGTGGTTTGCTATTTTGACTTTTCTGAGCTGGATTTCTTAGCCTTTCATAGGTGTGTGTTGTCAGAAAATTATGATTTGGGATGTGTAGTTTGCTATTTGGACTTTTCAGAGCTAGGATTCTTAGTCTCTCATAGGTGTTTGTTGTCTGAAACTTCTAGTTTGGGATGAGTAGTTTGCTTTTTCAGACTTTTATGAGCTAGGCTTTCCTAGTATATCGTAGGTGAATGCTGTCAGAAAATTATGATTTGGGATATGTAAATTACTATTTCGGGCTTTTCTGAGCTAGGATTCTTAGTCCCACATAGGTGTTTGTTGTCTGAAACCTATAGTTCGGGATGAGTAGTTTGCTATTTTTGACTTTTCTGAGCAAGGTTTCTTAGCCTTTCATAGGTGTGTGTTGTCAGAAACTTATGATTTGGGATATGTAAATTACTATTTTTGACTTTTCTGAGCTAAATTTCTTAGCCTTTCATGGGTGTTTGTTGTCTGAAACTTCTAGTTTGGGATGAGTAGTTTGCTATTTCAGACTTTTATGAGCTAGGCTTTCCTAGTATATCGTAGGTGAATGTTGTCAGAAAATTATGATTTGGGATATGTAAATTACTATTTCGGGCTTTTCTAAGCTAGATTTCTTAGTCTTTCGGTGGTGTGTGTTGTCTGAAACCTATGATTTGGGATTTGTAGTTTTGCTTTTTGGAGTTTTCAGAGCTAGGATTCTTAGTCCCTCATAGGTGTTTGTTGTCTGAAACCTATAGTTTGGGATGAGTAGTTTGCTATTTCAGGCTTTTCTGAGCTAAGGTTTCTTAGTATTTCATAGGTGTGTGTTGTCTGAAACTTATGACTTGAGGTGTCTAATTTGCTATTTCAGGCCTTTCTGAGCTGAGCTAAGGTTTCATAGTATTTCGTAGGTGAATGTTGTCTGAAACTTATGATTTGGGATATGTAAATTACTATTTCGGGCTTTTCTAAGTTAGATTTTTTAGTCTTTTGTTGGTGTGTGTTGACTGAAACCTATGATTTGGGATATAAGGTTCTTAGTCTTTCGTTGGTGTGTGTTGTCTGAAACCTATGATTTGGGATTTGTAGTTTGCTTTTTGGACTTTTCAGAGCTAGGATTCATAGTCCCTCATAGGTGTTTGTTGTCTGAAACCTATAGTTTGGGATGAGTAGTTTGTTATTTTAGGCTTTTCTGAGCTAAGGTTTCATAGTATTTCGTAGGTGAATGTTGTCTGAAACTTATGATTTGGGATATGTAAATTACTATTTCGGGCTTTTCTAAGCTAGATTTCTTAGTCTTTTGTTGATGTGTGTTGTCTGAAACCAATGATTTGGGATGGGTGGGTTGCTATTTTTGACTTTTCTGAGCTGGATTTCTTAGCCTTTCATAGGTATGTGTTGTCTGAAACCTATGATTTGGGATGGTTAATTTGCTATTTTTGACTTTTCTGAGCTAGGTTTCTTAGCCTTTCATAGGTGTGTGCTGTCAGAAAATTATGATTTGGGATTTGTAGTTTGCTTTTTAGACTTTTCAGAGCTAGGATTCTTAGTCCCTCATAGGTGTTTGTTGTCTGAAACCTATAGTTTGGGATGAATAGTTTGCTATTTCAAGCTTTTCTGAGCTAAGGTTTCTTAGTATTTCATTGGTGTGTGTTGTCTAAAACTTATGATTTGAGGTATGCAATTTGCTATTTCCGACTTTTCATAACCAGATTTCTTAGTCTTTCGTAGGTATGTGGTGTCTGAAACCTATGATTTGGGATGTGTGGGTTGCTATTTTTTGACTTTTCTGAGCTGGATTTCTTAGCCTTTCGTAGGTGTGTGTTGACTGAAACCTATGGTTTGGGAATGAGTTGTTTGCTATTTTTGACTTTTCTGAGCTAGATTTCTTAGCATTTCATAGGTGTGTGCTTTCAGAAAATTATGATTTGGGAGGCGTAGTTTGCTTTTTGGACTTTTCAGAGAAGGATTCTTAGTCCCTCATAGGTGTTTGTTGTCTGAAACTTCTAGTTTGGGATGAGTAGTTGGATATTTCAGGCTTTTCTGAGCTAAGGTTTCTTAGTATTTCGTAGGTGAAGCTTCCACGTCAGTTTTAAGTTCACCAAGACATAAAAAATTTAAAGTTCAGTTCTAATTTTTCCATAGAAGATAGGAAAAGTTATACTATGATTGTGATTATTTTCTATGAAGATAGAAAGTTTCACTTTAATTCTAAATTTTCTTAAATTCAGTTCCGACTTTTCTCAAAGAGATGAAAAAATTTAAAGTTCAATTTAAAATTTTCTCAACGAAGTCAAGGAAAGTTCAAGTTCTCTTCTGAATTTTCTCAATGAAAAAGAAATTAGTCATTGATCATTTCTATTTTTCCAAATAATATAAAAATTTTCCACTTTAGTTCAGATCTGTCTCGAAGAGATGAAAAATTTAAAATACTGTTCCAAATTTTTCACAGAAGATAAAAAAGTTCAAGTTCTCTTCGGAATTTTACCAAAGAACACAATTCAATTCTAATTTCTCCAGAGAAAGCAAAAATCTTCCACTTCAGTTCTTTATTTCACAAAGACATAAAGAAATTTAGAGTTCAATTCTAAATTTTTCGGTGGAAGATAGAAAAAGTAATACCATACTTGTGAATATTTTCAAGGAAGATAAAAAGTTCTAGTTCAATTTTAAATTTTCTCAACGAAGTGAAGAAAAGTTCAAGTTCCCTACTGAATTTTACCAAAGAACACAATTCAATTCTAATTTATCCAGAGAAAATAAAAATCTTCCACTTAAGTTCTTTATTTCACAAAGACATAAAGAAATTTAAAGTTCAATTCTAAATTTTTCAGTGGAAGATAGAAAAAGTAATACCATACTTGTGAATATTTTCCCGGAAGGTAAAAAGTTCTAGTTCAATTTAAAATTTTCTCAACGAAGTGAAGAAGAATTCAAGTTCTCTTCTGAATTTTACCAAAGAACACAATTCAATTCTAATTTCACCAGAGAAAATAAAAATCTTCCACTTCAGTTCTTTATTTCACAAAGACATAAAGAAGTTTAAAGTTCAATTCTAAATTTTTCGGTGGAAGATAGAAAAAGTAATACCATACTTGTGAATATTTTCACGGAAGATAAAAAGTTCTAGTTCAATTTAAAATTTTCTCAACGAAGTGAAGAAAAGTTCAAGTTCTCTACTGAATTTTACCAAAGAACACAATTCAATTCTAATTTCTCCAGAGAAAACAAAAATATTCCACTCAAGTTCTTTATTTTACAGACATAAAGAAATTTAGAGTTCAATTCTAAATTTTTCGATTGAAGATAGAAAAAGTAATACCGAACTTGTGAATATTTTCCCGGAAGATAAAAAGTTCTAGTTCAATTCAAAATTTTCTCAACGAAGTGAAGAAGAATTCAAGTTCTCTTCTGAATTTTACCAAAGAACACAATTCAATTCTAATTTCACCAGAGAAAATAAAAATCTTCCACTTAAGTTCTTTATTTCACAAAGACATAAAGAAATTTAAAGTTCAATTCTAAATTTTTCGGTGGAAGATAGAAAAAGTAATACCATACTTGTGAATATTTTCCCGGAAGATAAAAAGTTCTAGTTCAATTTAAAATTTTCTCAACGAAGTGAAGAAGAATACAAGTTCTCTTCTGAATTTTACCAAAGAACATAATTCAATTCTAATTTCTCCAGAGAAAACAAAAATCTTCCACTTAAGTTCTTTATTTCACAAAGACATAAAGAAATTTAGAGTTCAATTCTAAATTTTTCGGTGGAAGATAGAAAAAGTAATACCATACTTGTGAATATTTTCTCGAAGAGGTGAAAAATTTAAAATACTGTTCCAAATTTTTCACAGAAGATAAAAAAGTTCAAGTTCTCTTCGGAATTTTACCAAAGAACATAATTCATTTCTAATTTCTCCAGAGAAAACAAAAATCTTACACTTCAATTCTTTATTTCACAAAGACATAAAGAAATTTAGAGTTCAATTCTAAGTTTTTCGGTGGAAGATAGAAAAAGTAATACCATACTTGTGAATATTTTCCCGGAAGATAAAAAGTTCTAGTTCAATTTAAAATTTTCTCAACGAAGTGAAGAAAAATTCAAGTTCTCTTCTGAAGTTTACCAAAGAACACAATTCAATTCTAGTTTCACCAGAGAAAATCAAAATCTTCCACTTCAGTTCTTTATTTCACAAAGACATAAAGAAATTTAAAGTTCAATTCTAAATTTTTCGGTGGAAGATAGAAAAAGTAATACCATACCTGTGAATATTTTCTCGAAGAGATGAAAAATTTAAAATACTGTTCCAAATTTTTCACCGAAGATAAAAAAGTTCAACTTCTCTTCGGAATTTTACCAGAGAACACAATTCAATTCTAATTTCACCAGAGAAAATAAAAATCTTCCACTTCAGTTCTATATTTCACAAAGACATAAAGAAATTTAAAGTTCAATTCTAAATTTTTCGGTGGAAGATAGAAAAAGTAATACCATACTTGTGAATATTTTCCCGGAAGATAAAAAGTTCTAGTTCAATTTACAATTTTCTCAACGAAGTGAAAAAAAGTTCAAGTGTTCTTCTGAATTTTACTAAAGAACACAATTCAATTCTAATTTCACCAGAGAAAATAAAAATATTCCACTTCAGTTCTTGATTTCACAAGGACATAAAGAAACTTAAAGTTCAATTCTAAATTTTTCGGTGGAAGATAGAAAAAGTAATACCATACTTGTGAATATTTTCATGGAAGATAAAAAGTTCTAGTTCAATTTAAAATTTTCTCAACGAAGTGAAGAAAAGTTCAAGTTCTCTTCTGAACTTTACCAAAGAACACACTTCAATTCTAATTTCTCCAGAGAAAATAAAAATCTTCCACTTCAGTTTTAAGTTCCACAATGAAATAAAGAAATTTAAAGTTCTATTCTAAATTTTTAGATGAAAGATAGAAAAAGTAATACTATGATTGTGATTATTTTCCATGAAGATCAAAAGTTTCACTTTATTTATAATTTTTCTTAAATTCAGTTCTGATTTTTCTCAAAGAGATGAAAAATTTAAAATTCTGTTCCAAATTTTTCATAGAAGATAGAAAAAGTTATACATTGATTGTGAAGATTCAACATGAAGATAAGGAACTCCACTTTAATTCAGAGCTTTCTCGAAGAAGTGCAAAATGTTCAAGTTCTCTTCTGAATTTTCTTAAAGAAGAGAAAAAAGTTAGCTCAATTCTGAATTTTACCAATGAGAATGAAAAAACCTTCCACTTCAGTTCATAATTTCTCAAAGACATAAAAAATTTAAAGTTCAGTTCTAAATTTTTCTGTAGAAGATAGGAAAAGTTATACTATGATTGTGATTATTTTCCAGTGACGATAAAAAGTTTCACTTTAATTCTAATTTTCTTAAATTCAGTTCCGCTTTTTGCAAAGAGATGAAAAATTTAAAGTTCTGTTCCAAATGTTTCATAGAAGATAGAAAAAGTTATACATTGACTTTGAATCTTCGACATGAAGATAAGGTGCATCACTTTAATTCTGAGTTTTCTCGAAGAAGTGCAAAATGTTCAAGTTCTCTTCTGAATTTTCTTAAAGAAGATAAAAAAGTTAGCTCAATTCTGAATTTTACCAATGAAAATGAAAAAAGCTTCCACTTCAGTTCTTAATTTCTCAAAGACATACAAATTTAATGTTCTATTCTAATTTTTCCAAGAAAATAAAAAGGTTCCACTTCAGTTCTGGTTTTTTCTCAAAGAGATGAAAAATTTAAAGTTCTATTCTAATTTTAAATTAAATTTTAGCTCCTTTGTCTTATGGATTTACCCCTCAAATTTTTAAATTAGAAAATGAGTGACTCGTTCTATTATTAAAGACAATCGTTCAAACTCGTTCATTTAACCTCCAAAACAATAGGTTAGGTTAGGTATAAATAAATATTAATAAATAAATAGAAACATTTCTACATGTTTAAGTTAGGTTAGGTTAGGTTAACTTATCATGAGCGCTCATGATAAGTTAACCTAACCTTTTCTGGCGAGTATGGTTAGGTTAGGTTAGGCTAGATTAAGTTAGGTTAGATTAGGTTAGGTTAAGTTAGGTTAGGTTAACCTACGTACGCTTCACTTAGGTTAGCTTAGGTTAGGTGAGAGACAGGCAAAAAGTTAGGTGTATGATTGGGTTAGGTTAGGTTAGATTAAGTTAGGTTAAGTTAGGCTAGGTCAGCCTACGTACGCGCGCCTACGTAGGCTAACCTAACCTAACTTAACCTAACCTAACTTAATCTAACCTAACCTAATCATACACCTAACTTTTTGCCTGTCTCTCACCTAACCTAAGCTAACCTAAGTGAAGCGTACGCAGGCTAACCTAACCTAACTAACCTAACCTAATCTAACCTAACTTAATCTAGCCTAACCTAACCTAACCATACTCGCCAGAAAAGGTTAGGTTAACTTATCATGAGCGCTCATTATAAGTTAACCTAACCTAACTTAAACATGTAGAAATGTTTCTATTTATTTATTAATATTTATTTATACCTAACCTAACCTATTGTTTTGGAGGTTTGATGAACGAGTTTGAACGATTGTCTTTAATAATAGAACGAGTCACTCATTTTCTAATTTAAAAATTTGAGGGGTAAATCCATAAGACAAAGGAGCTAAAATTTAATTTAAAATTAGAATAGAACTTTAAATTTTTCATCTCTTTGAGAAAAAACCAGAACTGAAGTGGAACCTTTTTATTTTCTTGGAAAAATTAGAAGAGAACTTTGAATTTTTTACGTCTTTGAGAAATTAAGAACTGAAGTGGAAGCTTTTTTCATTTTCATTGGTAAAATTCAGAATTGAGCTAACTTTTTTCTCTTCTTTAAGAAAATTCAGAAGAGAACTTGAACATTTTGCATTTCTTCGAGAAAACTCAGAATTAAAGTGATGCACCTTATCTTCATGTCGAAGATTCAAAATCAATGTATAACTTTTTCTATCTTCTATGAAAAATTTGGAACAGAACTTTAAATTTTTCATCTCTTTGAGAAAAATCAGAACTGAATTTAAGAAAAATTATAAATAAAGTGAAACTTTTTATCTTCACTGGAAAATACTCACAATCATAGTATAACTTTTCCTATCTTCTACAGAAAAATTTAGAACTGAACTTTAAATTTTTTATGTCTTTGAGAAATTATAAACTGAAGTGGAAGGTTTTTTTATTTTCATTGGTAAAATTCAGAATTGAGCTAACTTTTTTCTCTTCTTTAAGAAAATTCAGAAGAGAACTTGAACATTTTGCACTTCTTCGAGAAAGCTCTGAATTAAAGTGGAGTTCCTTATCTTCAAGTTGAATCTTCACAATCAATGTATAACTTTTTCTATCTTCTATGAAAAATTTGGAACAGAATTTTAAATTTTTCATCGCTTTGAGAAAAATCAGAACTGAATTTAAGAAAAATTATAAATAAAGTGAAACTTTTGATCTTCATGGAAAATAATCACAATCATAGTATTACTTTTTCTATCTTTCATCTAAAAATTTAGAATAGAACTTTAAATTTCTTTATTTCATTGTGGAACTTAAAACTGAAGTGGAAGATTTTTATTTTCTCTGGAGAAATTAGAATTGAAGTGTGTTCTTTGGTAAAGTTCAGAAGAGAACTTGAACTTTTCTTCATTTCGTTGAGAAAATTTTAAATTGAACTAGAACTTTTTATCTTCCGTGAAAATATTCACAAGTATGGTATTACTTTTTCTATCTTCCACCGAAAAATTTAGAATTGAACTTTAAATTTCTTTATGTCCTTGTGAAATAAAGAACTGAAGTGGAAGATTTTTATTTTCTCTGGTGAAATTAGAATTGAATTGTGTTCTTTAGTAAAATTCAGAAGAGAACTTGAACTTTTCTTCACTTCGTTGAGAAAATTGTAAATTGAACTAGAACTTTTTATCTTCCGGGAAAATATTCACAAGTATGGTATTACTTTTTCTATCTTCCACCGAAAAATTTAGAATTGAACTTTAAATTTCTTTATGTCTTTGTGAAATATAGAACTGAAGTGGAAGATTTTTATTTTCTCTGGTGAAATTAGAATTGAATTGTGTTCTCTGGTAAAATTCAGAAGAGAACTTGAATTTTTCTTCACTTCGTTGAGAAAATTTTAAATTGAACTAGAACTTTTTATCTTCCGGGAAAATATTCACAAGTATGGTATTACTTTTTCTTGTTTCCACCGAAAAATTTAGAATTGAACTTTAAATTTCTTTATGTCTTTGTGAAATAAAGAACTTAAGTGGAAGATTTTGATTTTCTCTGGTGAAAATAGAATTGAATTGTGTTCTTTGGTAAACTTCAGAAGAGAACTTGAATTTTTCTTCACTTCGTTGAGAAAATTTTAAATTGAACTAGAACTTTTTATCTTCCGGGAAAATATTCACAAGTATGGTATTACTTTTTCTATCTTCCACCGAAAAACTTAGAATTGAACTCTAAATTTCTTTATGTCTTTGTGAAATAAAGAATTGAAGTGTAAGATTTTTGTTTTCTCTGGAGAAATTAGAAATGAATTATGTTCTTTGGTAAAATTCCGAAGAGAACTTGAACTTTTTTATCTTCTGTGAAAAATTTGGAACAGTATTTTAAATTTTTCATCTCTTCGAGAAAATATTCACAAGTATGGTATTACTTTTTCTATCATCCACCGAAAAATTTAGAATTGAACTCTAAATTTCTTTATGTCTTTGTGAAATAAAGAACTTAAGTGGAAGATTTTTGTTTTCTCTGGAGAAATTAGAATTGAATTATGTTCTTTGGTAAAATTCAGAAGAGAACTTGAATTCTTCTTCACTTCGTTGAGAAAATTTTAAATTGAACTAGAACTTTTTATCTTCCGGGAAAATATTCACAAGTATGGTATTACTTTTTCTATCTTCCACCGAAAAATTTAGAATTGAACTTTAAATTTCTTTATGTCTTTGTGAAATAAAGAACTTAAGTGGAAGATTTTTATTTTCTCTGGTGAAATTAGAATTGAATTGTGTTCTTTGGTAAAATTCAGAAGAGAACTTGAATTCTTCTTCACTTCGTTGAGAAAATTTTGAATTGAACTAGAACTTTTTATCTTCCGGGAAAATATTCACAAGTACGGTATTACTTTTTCTATCTTCCATCGAAAAATTTAGAATTGAACTCTAAATTTCTTTATGTCTGTAAAATAAAGAACTTAAGTGGAATATTTTTGTTTTCTCTGGAGAAATTAGAATTGAATTGTGTTCTTTGGTAAAATTCAGTAGAGAACTTGAACTTTTCTTCACTTCGTTGAGAAAATTTTAAATTGAACTAGAACTTTTTATCTTCCGTGAAAATATTCACAAGTATGGTATTACTTTTTCTATCTTCCACCGAAAAATTTAGAATTGAACTTTAAACTTCTTTATGTCTTTGTGAAATAAAGAACTGAAGTGGAAGATTTTTATTTTCTCTGGTGAAATTAGAATTGAATTGTGTTCTTTGGTAAAATTCAGAAGAGAACTTGAATTCTTCTTCACTTCGTTGAGAAAATTTTAAATTGAACTAGAACTTTTTACCTTCCGGGAAAATATTCACAAGTATGGTATTACTTTTTCTATCTTCCACTGAAAAATTTAGAATTGAACTTTAAATTTCTTTATGTCTTTGTGAAATAAAGAACTTAAGTGGAAGATTTTTATTTTCTCTGGATAAATTATAATTGAATTGTGTTCTTTGGTAAAATTCAGTAGGGAACTTGAACTTTTCTTCACTTCGTTGAGAAAATTTAAAATTGAACTAGAACTTTTTATCTTCCTTGAAAATATTCACAAGTATGATATTACTTTTTCTATCTTCCACCGAAAAATTTAGAATTGAACTCTAAATTTCTTTATGTCTTTGTGAAATAAAGAACTGAAGTGGAAGATTTTTGCTTTCTCTGGAGAAATTAGAATTGAATTGTGTTCTTTGGTAAAATTCCGAAGAGAACTTGAACTTTTTTATCTTCTGTGAAAAATTTGGAACAGTATTTAAATTTTTCATCTCTTCGAGACAGATCTGAACTAAAGTGGAAAATTTTTATATTATTTGGAAAAATAGAAATGATCAATGACTAATTTCTTTTTCATTGAGAAAATTCAGAAGAGAACTTGAACTTTCCTTGACTTCGTTGAGAAAATTTTAAATTGAACTTTAAATTTTTTTCATCTCTTTGAGAAAAGTCGGAACTGAATTTAAGAAAATTTAGAATTAAAGTGAAACTTTTTATCTTCATGGAAAATAATCACAATCATAGTATAACTTTTCCTATCTTCTACGGAAAAATTTAGAACAGAACTTTAAATTTTTTATGTCTTGGTGAACTTAAAACTGACGTGGAAGCTTCACCTACGAAATACTAAGAAACCTTAGCTCAGAAAAGCCTGAAATATCCAACTACTCATCCCAAACTAGAAGTTTCAGACAACAAACACCTATGAGGGACTAAGAATCCTAGCTCTGAAAAGTCCAAAAAGCAAACTACACCTCCCAAATCATAATTTTCTGAAAGCACACACCTATGAAATGCTAAGAAATCTAGCTCAGAAAAGTCAAAAATAGCAAACCACTCATTCCCAAACCATAGGTTTCAGTCAACACACACCTACGAAAGGCTAAGAAATCCAGCTCAGAAAAGTCAAAAAATAGCAACCCACACATCCCAAATCATAGGTTTCAGACACCACATACCTACGAAAGACTAAGAAATCTGGTTATGAAAAGTCGGAAATAGCAAATTGCATACCTCAAATCATAAGTTTTAGACAACACACACCAATGAAATACTAAGAAACCTTAGCTCAGAAAAGCTTGAAATAGCAAACTATTCATCCCAAACTATAGGTTTCAGACAACAAACACCTATGAGGGACTAAGAATCCTAGCTCTGAAAAGTCTAAAAAGCAAACTACAAATCCCAAATCATAATTTTCTGACAGCACACACCTATGAAAGGCTAAGAAACCTAGCTCAGAAAAGTCAAAAATAGCAAATTAACCATCCCAAATCATAGGTTTCAGACAACACATACCTATGAAAGGCTAAGAAATCCAGCTCAGAAAAGTCAAAAATAGCAACCCACCCATCCCAAATCATTGGTTTCAGACAACACACATCAACAAAAGACTAAGAAATCTAGCTTAGAAAAGCCCGAAATAGTAATTTACGTATCCCAAATCATAAGTTTCAGACAACATACACCTACGAAATACTATGAAACCTTAGCTCAGAAAAGCCTGAAATAGCAAACTACTCATCCCAAACTATAGGTTTCAGACAACAAACACCTATGAGGGACTATGAATCCTAGCTCTGAAAAGTCCAAAAAGCAAACTACAAATCCCAAATCATAGGTTTCAGAAAACACACACTAACGAAAGACTAAGAGCCTTATATCCCAAATCATAGGTTTCAGTCAACACACACCAACAAAAGACTAAAAAATCTAACTTAGAAAAGCCCGAAATAGTAATTTACATATCCCAAATCATAAGTTTCAGACAACATTCACCTACGAAATACTATGAAACCTTAGCTCAGCTCAGAAAGGCCTGAAATAGCAAATTAGACACCTCAAGTCATAAGTTTCAGACAACACACACCTATGAAATACTAAGAAACCTTAGCTCAGAAAAGCCTGAAATAGCAAACTACTCATCCCAAACTATAGGTTTCAGACAACAAACACCTATGAGGGACTATGAATCCTAGCTCTGAAAAGTCCAAAAAGCAAACTACAAATCCCAAATCATAGGTTTCAGACAACACACACTAACGAAAGACTAAGAACCTTATATCCCAAATCATAGGTTTCAGTCAACACACACCAACAAAAGACTAAAAAATCTAACTTAGAAAAGCCCGAAATAGTAATTTACATATCCCAAATCATAGGTTTCAGACAACATTCACCTACGAAATACTATGCCGATCTAAACCTTAGCTCAGCTCAGAAAGGCCTGAAATAGCAAATTAGACACCTCAAGTCATAAGTTTCAGACAACACACACCTATGAAATACTAAGAAACCTTAGCTCAGAAAAGCCTGAAATAGCAAACTACTCATCCCAAACTATAGGTTTCAGACAACAAACACCTATGAGGGACTAAGAATCCTAGCTCTGAAAACTCCAAAAAGCAAAACTACAAATCCCAAATCATAGGTTTCAGACAACACACACCAACGAAAGACTAAGAAATCTAGCTTAGAAAAGCCCGAAATAGTAATTTACATATCCCAAATCATAATTTTCTGACAACATTCACCTACGATATACTAGGAAAGCCTAGCTCATAAAAGTCTGAAATAGCAAACTACTCATCCCAAACTAGAAGTTTCAGACAACAAACACCTATGAGAGACTAAGAAATTTAGCTCAGAAAAGTCAAAAATAGTAATTTACATATCCCAAATCATAAGTTTCTGACAACACACACCTATGAAAGGCTAAGAAACCTTGCTCAGAAAAGTCAAAAATAGCAAACTACTCATCCCAAACTATAGGTTTCAGACAACAAACACCTATGAGGGACTAAGAAAACTAGCTCAGAAAAGCCCGAAATAGTAATTTACATATCCCAAATCATAATTTTCTGACAGCATTCACCTACGATATACTAGGAAAGCCTAGCTCATAAAAGTCTGAAATAGCAAACTACTCATCCCAAACTAGAAGTTTCAGACAACAAACACCTATGAGAGACTAAGAATCCTAGCTCTAAAAAGTCCAAATAGCAAACTACACATCCCAAATCATAATTTTCTGACAACACACACCTATGAAAGGCTAAGAAATCCAGCTCAGAAAAGTCAAAATAGCAAACCACCCATCCCAAATCATAGGTTTCAGACAACTCATACCTATGAAAGACTAAGAAATCCAACTCAGAAAAGTCAAAAATAGCAACCCATACACCCTAAATCATAGGTTTCAGACAACATACATCAACGAAAGACGGGGCCCGGGGAGGGCCTCTGGGGGTCTGGGGGGCCGGGTGGGAGCCCGGGGAACCTTTGGCGACCGGGGGTTCCTTCGGGATTGGGGTATGGGGATCGGAGCCCTTTGGATCGGGGTAGGGCGATCGGGGCCCTTTGGGGTTGGGGTAGAGGACCTCACGACACTGTTCAAATAGAACTTGTTTACTATAACGACCACACTCAAAACCTCTTCTAAAACCCTTTCTAAAATCATCTTTTAAAATGTCTCTAACTGTTTTCGCCGAAATAATTCCCTAAAATGTCTAAAACCGTTTCACCCAAATAATCCCCTAAAAGTAATCTCAGCGTGTTCGTTTTGTTTTTGGCATCTCTGTGCTTTCACATCTCAAAATTCTAGGAAACCCTTTCCTACGTTAATCTCTTCATCTCATTAATGTTCCTAGCTACACTATTAAGGTTTCGTTAGAATATCAATTTATCTCTCCGACTTAAAGCTCAGTGAAGCCGTATTTAAAAATAGAATTTCTATCTCTTTAGCCTCCCGCATAATTCCAAGATAACAAGTGATGTCACTTCTAACTCCTGACAGTAAAGATCAATGAAGCCCTATTTAAAAATAGAATATTAATTTTTCTCTCTGATCTAAAGAACGTTTATCCCTCAGACCTAAGATTAAAGAAAGCCATAACGTTTCTTAATTCCCCCTTCGTGAATCAATATATTCCCCTAGCGATTATGTAAATCAATTTCTCAGGTTAGGTTAGCCTAAAGATCAAAGAAGCCATGTTTGTTTCTTATTTCCCCTTCGTGAATCAATAATTCCCCCGCCGATTATGTAAATCAATTTCTCAGGTTAGGTTCGCCTAAAGACATAAAACAGACATAAATTGCTGTTGACATCCATAAATGTGAGAAAGTTCCTGTTTTTTCATTCTCACTGACAAAAACCATAAAACAGACATAAATTGCTGTTGACATCCATAAATGTGAGAAAGTTCCTGTTTTTTCATTCTCACTGACAAAAACCATAAAACAGACATGAATTGCTGTTGACATCCATGAATGTGAGAAAGTTCCTGTTTTTTCATTCTCACTGACAACGAACCATAAAACAGACATGAATTGCTGTTGACATCCATGAAAAACATCAAATAAATTGACCAACACCCATAACCGTCCAAGAAAACATCCATCAATGTGAGAAAATTTCTGTTTTTTCATGCTCACTGAAAACGAACAGACATAAAAACATGCATAAATTATGTAAAAAAGTTGTAGGTGGCAGCAGGGGTGAGGGGTGGGACCTCCTGAGGCCTTTCTACTTGTATAAGCAGATTGATTAAAGCCTAAATGGCACTCTTTTAGTTAAAGGAAACTTAAAATGTTGTGTGGAAGTGAAATTTGTGGTTACTAAACTTTGTTATGTACGATTTATCCAAGATATTTCTAATCCCGGAATATAAATATTAAATCAACCACGTTATCCATGTACATTAATTATTAATGGAAATTAAATTAAAACTCAAATAAATCAAATAGGTTCTGGTATAACTCTAGATCTAAAGAAACTGCTTAAGCCATTGTGGGTCATAATAAAAGAGAAGATAAATGTTAGAAAGGGTGTAAAAACAAAAAAGATGCAATTTATCGTTATCAAAACGAAAAGAATAAAGAAAAAAAAAGAAAAAAGAAAAAGAAAAGAGAAGAGAATGAAAGAAGAGAATAACAAGGATAAATTTCAAAATTGATATCCTTGGAATATCAGACATGGCACACAAACATAACCCTAAAGAAACTAATTAAGTTGTACGCAAAGAATGACCCATAAATGATGGCAGAATAAGAAATATATTCTAAGTACTTGGAATTTGTTGATTTAAAAGTGAAATATATAGAGTTGTCGAAAACTCTTGTTAAAGGGGAGAGTTCTGTGGTAAACACCTAATTAAGCAGAAATAATTTAATATGAAACAAAACATTTATAACACAAAAAAAATACAAGATGTAAAGTTTGGAAATACCACTTGTTATTAAGATATAAGTACATACATATCCTGGGATGAGTGGGCTTGAAAGGAAATTGATAAATAACCACTTTTCTGCCTTCTCGAATGCTTCTTTGGGAAAAGCCTTTTACGGATGAGCGTCAGGCTTTCGTTGGTAATTTCTTGTCAGCTGAAAGACAAAAAAAGCTTAAAGAAAATCACAGTAAACTAATCGTGGCGTTTAACATCAGTTAGATAGATAGATAGATAGATTTTGTATTTCATACAAATAAAAAGAAACATAAATAATTAAATAAAGCCAACAGGGAGCTAAGCTCGAAAAGAAGGCTATCAATTATTACATTAATTTCAAATACACCAAAATCAAGATAAAAAAGATGAACATAAAAAGTCATAACACATAGAAGCAGAAGGTCGAAGGAGGCTTCCCCAGCGATGCAAATTCCAAAAATAATACTAAAAAAAATTATCAAGTAGGATCTTCCCGTCATCAAATACTACAGTAGTAGGGAAGCCCTTTCGACTCGTGACAGTACATAATTCGGTTATCAAAGAACGTATCTTCTCAAGGTCAATCAGGGGGCTGTTTCTAAGTGTATTGACTCCGGGGCTAAGTGACGTCAGATTATTGATCCAATAATGAGACATATATCTCTTTATAAGCCAATACTACGAGCACATAATTTATTCAAGGATTATCGATCGAGTCTAATGAGGTCAAGGTCAATTGATTTGCTGTTGTTTGTCTAGGTGTAATGACACTGGGGCGAAGTTTACACATGTGCATTGACGGTGGAGGAAGATGTATTGATCTAGGGCAAGAGGGGGAAGTGAATTTCCGAGAAATTGATTTACATAATCGGTGGGGGAATGTATTGATTCGATAACGGGAAACAGGATCACGTGTCTCCTTCTAAGCCAATCAGGAGGCCGGAAATATTAGCGGAAGAGGATTACAGGTTAGTTTAGTTTATATTTTTAGTTTATTATTTTATTAGTTATTTAGTTTAGATTTTTAGTTTATTTTAAGTTTATTTATTACCTTTATTTTTAGTTTAGCTAGAGTTTTAGTTAAGAGTTTTAGTTAGAGTTTTAATTTAGTAGTTTAGTTTAGTTTAATTTAGATTTTTAGTTTAGTTTTAGTCTATATTTTTAGTTTAGTTTTAGTTCAGTGTTATAGTTTTTTTAGTTTTAGTTTAATTCAGTTTAGATTTTTAGTTTAGTTTTAGTTTAGTAGTTTAGTTTTGTAGTAGTTTAGTTTAGTACCTCATCTAATCTAAAATGGCTTTGAAAGTTGACCAGCATGAACTAGTTATTTTAATCACTTGTCGGTTGATTCACCATTTCCAATCAAGCTAGGAACCTAACCTAAGCTTAGAATACGAGACTCGAACAGTTTAATTTCAAACCAGTATTCCAGACTAACCCCCCCCCCCCAGTTTGCGGTTTCCATTCCTTAGTGTCATTCTTTATAATTAGTGGAGCCACTTACCATAGTACTTGCTATAAGAATGGCGTATTCAAGGCTATATACAAGGTTTGTGCCGTTTTTTTTTACTTCTGCAAAAAAAGACAAAAGAATAAACTGGGATCCGCGAGCGTTGAGTAGAAGTATTTAGTGAGACAGTGTTTAGGATTATGCTTCTGATTTTTGAAAAGAGCGGATAATCATTTCTGCTTTTAATAATAATAACTCTTTATTTCCATAATAGCTTATAGCTAGCAGCGGACGTCAAACAACAAGAAAATATAACGACAGAGATCAGATAAATAAATATATAAAGATAAATAAACTTTTTCACAACTTTTTATAGATTTCCATTTCAACTAGTTCCTCATTATAGTGGTTCACGAAGTATGGAACAAACGATGATAGGTACCTTTTTGATGCCTTTCGGGGTGGGGGACAAAGGAGTTGGCACGACGAAGTGAGGGCTCCTCTACGTGTTTTTGGCCGACTGACCTGTGATTCCTGGAAATCAGGTAATATTTTGCGATGGACATCAGAGCTTAGGCATTTTTTTCCGAAACGCATCGTGAGATCGTGGCGCCTTTCAGATAGTTTCTGAAGCCTCAGTTTCTGCAGGCTATCCTCATAGGATGTATAATTTGCCCCAAGCATTATTTGGCATTATTATTAATTTCCCCAAGCATTATTATTTAGTAGTTTAGTTATAGTTTACATTTTGTTTAGTTTTAGTTCAGTTTTAGTTTAGCGTTTTTAGCTAGAGTTTAGTTTTAGTTTAGTAGATAAGTTTAGTTTTAGATTAACGCTTAGTTTTATTTTAGTGTTTTAGTTAGATTTTCAGTTTA
This sequence comes from Artemia sinica, assembly GCA_027921565.1. Lineage (NCBI taxonomy): Eukaryota > Metazoa > Arthropoda > Branchiopoda > Anostraca > Artemiidae > Artemia > Artemia sinica. Next base: position 44,958,645 of record CM051263.1, on the reverse strand, counting down.
ATTTAGTTTAGTTTTAGATTAGTGTATAGTTTTAGTTAAGAGTTTTAGTTAGAGTTATAGTTTAGATTTGTAGTTAGTTAAGTAGTTTAGAGTGTAGTTTTAGTTAGTTTAGTAGTTTAGATTTTAGTTAGTTTAGTAGTATAGTTTTTTAGTTTAGTTTTAGTTTAGGGTTTTAGGGTTTTAGTTTTAGCTAGAGTTTTAGTTAAGAGTTTCAGTTAGAGTTTTAATTTAGTAGCTTAGTTTGGTTTTAGTTTAGTTTAGTTTTAGATTAGTGTTTAGTTTTAGTTTAGAGTTTTAGTTAGTTTAGTAGTTAAGAGTTTTAGTTAGAGTTATAGTTTAGATTTTTAGTTAGTTTAGTAGTTTAGATTTTTAGTTAGTTTAGTAGTTTAGATTTTATTATAGTTTAGTTTAGTGTTTAGTTTAGTAGTTCAGAGTTTAGAATTTAGTTTTAGTTAGTTAGACAGTTTAAATTTTTAGTTAGTTTAGTAGTTTAGTTTAGTTTTAGTTTAGTTTAGTTTAGATTTCTAGTTTAGTTTTAGTTTAGTTTTAGTTTAGTGTTATAGTTTATATTTTGTTTAGTTTTAGTTCAGTTTTAGTTTAGCGTTTTTAGCTAGAGTTTAGTTTTAGTTTAGTAGTTAAGTTTAGTTTTAGTTTAACATTTAGTTTTATTTTAGAGTTTTAGTTAGATTTCCAGTTTCATTTAGTTTAGTTTTAGATTAGTGTTTAGTTTTAGTTTAGAATTTTTAGTTAGTTTAGTAGTTTAGTTTTTAGTTTAGTTTTAGTTTAGAGTTTTAATTTAGCTAGAGTTTTATTTAAGAGTTTTAATTAGAGTTTTAATTTAGAAGTTTAGTTTAGTTTAGTTTAGTTTAGATTTTTAGTTTATTATTTTATTAGTTATTTAGTTTAGATTTTTAGTTTATTTTAACTTTATTTATTACCTTCATTTTTAGTTTAGTTTTAGTTAGTTTAGGTTTAGATTAGAGTTTTAGTTTATCTAGAGTTTTACTTAAGAGTTTTAGTTATAGTTTTAATTTAGCAGCTTAGTTTAGTTTTAGTTTAATTTAGGTTAGATTTTCAGTTTAGTTTTAGTTTAATGTTTAGTTTTATTTTAGAATTTTAGTTAGATTTTCAGTTTAATTTAGTTTAGTTTTAGATTAGTGTTTAGTTTTAGTTTAGAGTTTTAGTTAGAGTTATAGTTTCGATAATTAGTTAGTTTAGAAGTTTGGAGTATAGTTTTAGTTAGTTTAGTAAATTACATTTTAGTTGGTTTAGTAGTTTAGTTTTTTAGTTTAGTTTTAGTTTAGGGTTTTAGTTTAGCTAGAGTTTTAGTTAAGAGTTTTAGTTAGAGTTTTAATTTAGTAGCTTAGTTTGGTTTTAGTTTAGTTTAGTTTTAAATTAGTGTTTAGTTTTAGTTTAGAGTTTTAGTTAGTTTAGAAATTAAGAGTTTTAGTTAGAGTTATAGTTTAGATTTTTAGTTAGTTTAGTAGTTTAGAGTTTAGAATTTAGTTTTAGTTAATTTAGTAGTTTAGATTTTTAGTTAGTTTAGTAGTTTAGATTTTATCATAGTTTAGTTTAGTGTTTAGTTTAGTAGTTTAGAGTTTAGAGTTTAGTTTTAGTTAGTTAGACAGTTTAAATTTTTAGTTAGTTTAGTAGTTTAGTTTAGTTTTAGTTTAGTTTAGTTTTAGTTTAGTTTAGTTTAGATTTTTAGTTTAGTTTTAGTTTAGTTTTAGTTTAGTTTTATAGTTTATATTTTGTTTAGTTTTATTTCAGTTTTTGTTTAGCGTTTTTAGCTAGAGTTTAGTTTTAGTTTAGTAGTTAAGATTAGTTTTAGTTTAACGTTTAGTTTTATTTTAGAGTTTTAGTTAGATTTTCAGTTTAATTTAGTTTAGTTTTAGATTAGTGTTTAGTTTTAGTTTAGAATTTTTAGTTAGTTTAGTAGTTTAGATTTTAGTTAGTTTAGTAGTTTAGTTTTTTAGTTTAGTTTTAGTTTAGAGTTTTAATTTAGCTAGAGTTTTATTTAAGAGTTTTAATTAGAGTTTTAATTTAGAAGTTTAGTTTAGTTTTAGTTTAGTTTAGTTTAGATTTTTAGTTTATTATTTTATTACTAATTTAGTTTAGATTTTTAGTTTATTTTAAGTTTATTTATTACCTTTATTTTTAGTTTAGTTTTAGTTAGTTGAGTTTTAGATTAGAGTTTTAGTTTAGCTAGAGTTTTACTTAAGAGTTTTAGTTAGAGTTTTAATTTAGCAGTTTTTTTTTAGTTTTAGTTTAGTTTAGATTTTTAGTTTAGTTTTAGTTTGATGTTTAGTTTTATTTTAGAGTTTTAGTTAGATTTTCAGTTTAATTTAGTTTAGTTTTAGATTAGTGTTTAGTTTTAGTTTAGAATTTTAGTTAGTTTAGTAGTTTAGATTTTAGTTAGTTTAGTAGTTTAGTTTTTCAGTTTAGTTTAGAGTTTTAATTTAGCTAGAGTTTTATTTAAGAGTTTTAATTAGAGATTTAATTTAGAAGTTTAGTTTAGTTTTAGTTTAGTTTAGTTTAGTTTAAATTTTTAGTTTTTTATTTTATTAGTTTTTTAGTTTAGATTTTTACTTTATTTTAAGTTCATTTATTTCCTTTATTTTTAGTTTCGTTTTAGTTAGTTTAGTTTTAGATTAGAGTTTTAGTTTAGCTAGAGTTTTACTTAAGAGTTTTAATTAGAGTTTTAATTTAGCAGTTTAGTTTAGTTTTAGTTTAGTTTAGTTTAGTTTAGATTTTTAGTTTAGCTTTAGTTTAATGTTATAGTTTACTTTTATTTTTAGTTTAATTTTGTTTAGATTTTTAGTTTAGTTTTAGTTTTAGTTTAATTTAGATTTTTAGTTTAGTTTAAGTTTAGTTTTATAGTTTACTTTTATTTTTAGTTTAATTTTGTTTAGATTTTTAGTTTAGTTTAATTTAGATTTTTAGTTTAGTTTAAGTTTAAAATTATAGTTTACTTTTATTTTTAGTTTAATTCAGTTTAGATTTTTAGTTTAGTTTTAGTTTAGATTTTTAGTTTATTTTAAGCTTATTTATTACCTTTATTTTTAGTTTTAGATTAGAGTTTTAGTTTAGCTAGAGTTTTACTTAAGAGTTTTAGTTAGTTTTAATTTAGCAGTTTAGTTTAGTTTTAGTTTAGTTTATTTTAGTTTAGAGTTTTAATTTAGTTTTAGTTTAATGTTATAGTTTACTTTTATTTTTAGTTTAGTTTTGTTTATATTTTAAGCTTAGTTTTAGTTTTAGTTTAATTTAGATTTTTAGTTTAGTTTAAGTTTAGTTTTATAGTTTACTTTTATTTTTAGTTTAATTCAGTTTAGATTTTTAGTTTAGTTTTAGTTTAGATTTTTGGTTTATTTTAAGTTTATTTATTACCTTTATTTTTAGTTTAGTTTTTGTTAGTTTAGTAGTTTAGATTTTAGGTAGTTTAGTTTTTTAGTTTAGTTTTAGATTAGGGTTTTAGTTTAGCTAGAGTTCTAGTTAAGAGTTTTAGTTAGAGTTTTAATTTAGTAGTTTAGTTTAGTTTTAGTTTAGTTTAGTAGTTAAGAGTTTAGTTAGTTTAGTAGTTTAGCTTTTTAGTTTAGTTTTAGTTTAGCAAGAGTTTTAGTTAAGGGTTTTGATTAGAGTTTGAATTTAGTAGTTTAGTTTGGTTTAGTGTAGTTTAGTTTAGATTTTTAGTTTATTAGTTATTTAGTTTAGATTTTAGTTTATTTTTAGTTTATTTATTAGCTTTATTTTTAGTTTAGTTTTAGTTAGTTTAGGTTTAGATTGGAGTTTTAGTTTAGCTAGAGTTTTAGTTAAGAGATTTAGTTAGAGTTTTAATTTAGTAGTTTAGTTTAGTTTAATTTAGATTTTTAGTTTAGTTTTAGTTTAGTGTTATAGTTTACTTTTATTTTTAGTTTAATTTAGTTTAGATTTTTAGTTTATTTTTAGTTTATATTTTTAGTTTAGTTTTAATTCAGTGTTATAGTTTTTTTAGTTTTAGTTTAATTCAGTTTAGATTTTAGAGTTTTAGTTAGATTTTCATTTTAATTTAGTTTAGTTTTAGATTAGTGTATAGTTTTAGTTTAGAGTTTTAGTTGGAGTTATAATTTAGATTTTCAGTTAGTTTAGTAGTTTAGAGTATAGTTTTAGTTAGTTTAGTAGTTTAGATTTTAGTTGGTTTAGTAGTTTAGTTTTTTAGTTTAGTTTTAGTTTAGGGTTTTAGTTTAGCTAGAGTTTTAGTTAAGAGTTTTAGTTAGAGTTTTAATTTAGTAGCTTAGTTTGGTTTTAGTTTAGTTTAGTTTTAGATTAGTGTTTAGTTTTAGTTTAGAGTTTTAGTTAGTTTAGAAGTTAAGAGTTTTAGTTAGAGTTTTAGTTTAGAGTTTTAGTTAGAGTTATAGTTTAGATTTTTAGTTAGTTTAGTAGTTTAGAGTATAGTTTTAGTTAGTTTAGTAGTTTAGATTTTAGTTGGTTTAGTAGTTTAGTTTTTTAGTTTAGTTTTAGTTTAGGGTTTTAGTTTAGTTAGTTTAGTTTTTTAGTTTAGTTTTAGTTTAGAGTTTTAATTTAGCTAGAGTTTTATTTAAGAGTTTTAATTAGAGTTTTAATTTAGAAGTTTAGTTTAGTTTTAGTTTAGTTTAGTTTAGATTTTTAGTTTATTATTTTAATAGTTATTTAGTTTAGATTTTTAGTTTATTTTAAGTTTATTTATTACCTTTATTTTTAGTTTAGTTTTAGTTAGTTTAGTTTTAGATTTGAGTTTTAGTTTAACTAGAGTTTTACCTAAGAGTTTTAGTTTGAGTTATAGTTTACTTTTAGTTTGTTTTAGTTAAGAGTTTTCGTTTTACTTTAGAATTTTAGCTAGAGTTTAGTTTGGAGTTTTAGTTTAGTTTTAGTTTAATGTTCTAGTTTAGATTTTAGTATAGTTTAGTTTAGTTTTAGTTAGTTTATTTTTAGTTATGGCTTTGAAGTGGCTAGTACAGAAAATAACTACCTATGTTCATGTAGCTTCTTCAATGTCATGATTACAACTAATGACCTTTTTTACTACTCATAGGTAGATATACAGTAATTTCATTATCAAAAATATCTGTGACTACACATAGATCCTCGGGGGTGCTCTGATTAAAATCTAGCAAATTGTAGCTGTAGGGCTTATTTGTCGCCTGAGTTTACGCTGAGAGCAGAAATTTGGGGGCACCTGGGTATATTCGGTTATTGAGAGTTATTAGAGAGCTAGAATCACGAACAACTCGATAGATAATATAGATGGTGCAATTCAAAGCAAGGGTTCGCATACATTTGCTCTTATGAAACAGATCGTGTAGAACTAGGGTTATGGAAAATTTTTCATGATGAGAGCGAACAGTGAACAGCTGTAGCATTTCCTGTGAAAACTGTTCAATGGATTCAGCCAAATCATCGATAATCAGCCATGAGTTTGCTTCAATACTATTGAAAACAGCAAGTCCCCGTATGAATTGCATTGGTATGAGTGTGGCAATAGCTTTTATTTTATCATAGGACTCCTGCCAAATACTATAGCAATAATAAATTTTCTTTGGTTTTTCCAAAAACATTTTATTACAATTTTGAATTATTTTAGCTAAAAGTGTCGTTTTCCGAGACATTGATGGACCACACAGAAACGACCTGAATGGTGTTTTAAATTGATACATACTACTGCTGCTGTTGACAACAGTCAAACTACAGCTAACCGTAAGCCATACTTGTCTAATGACTGAATAATTTTCCCATAGATCTATCTAGTACAAGAACAACAAAAACAATATTTCATTCATTTATTCGTCATAAAAACACTTGTTTAACAAGAACAAAAACTCTATTTGTTCAAACATGAACAACATTTATTATAAAAACACTTTTCGTTCAACAAGAACAACAACACTATATTTACAACACTTATTGTCATAAAAAAACACTTTTTGTCCATCAAGAATAGTACACACATTTTTGTCCAGCAAGAACACACACTATTTGTACAACATCACTTTTTGTACATTAGCACCTTTTGTAAAACATCACTTGAAAAAAAAAAACAAATATGAACTTAAAATAGCACAGTTGAACATTATTAATTTAATACCCTCCAACCCCCGAGAGCCACGGTGCGAAAGCCAGCCGCGGGCAGGACCCCCTACCCCCACCCCAAGGGGAAAAACTGTATACTATAGTCGTCGTCACTGCTGCTACAGGTTAGAGTATTTAATTCATGAAAGGTTTAGGTTTGGGTGAGGTTAGGTTTGGGTTAAGTTGGGTTAATTTATCCAGACCAAGTTGATTGCGATAGTCTATGCATTCAACCCCGTCTGAAATACGGTAGTGGCCATGGGGTAGTACATTTACACCATTCTCGAGCACAAAGACTTTGTCGGATATACATGACATTGCATTCTTTACCACTCTTACAGTATAATTTTTATACTGTAGAGAGCGAATTGCAAGCGCTTGTGCTCTCGATACTAGGCTACTTTCTACACAGTCTCTGTACAAACTCATGTTGAAATTGTTCTTTACAAAATGTGTAGGCACCCCTTTACACGCCTGATTTACATCCCTGTTATGAGTTTCAACGCAATATACTTAGGACCCGAAAACACCCCCCTGGATATCAAATCACTCCCCGTCTCTTATTTTAACATGAGTAGTTGGTTGGGGGCCTGACGTTTCACCAACTCGGGGTACAGGGATGGATTCCAGTTGGTGAAATCCATCCGCGAGCTGATGTGCTCCCCATTTTCTAAATCCCCCAAAAAATCCCCAGTTTTTACTTTTAACAGCAGAGAATCTATATCCCCATAGTAAACTTGAACCTCCTCCTCCCTTGGCCATTGCACCTTGCACACATTGTAAAAAAACGACAACATGAGATTTTTGGAAATTTCAAGTACTGAACTACCTCCTGCTATATTCTTGTTCAGTACCACATTTCTCTTTTTCCTGTGTGAAGAACCATGCTCGTCTCTATGCTCGTGAACGATGTAAAATTGGGGTCAGCAATAATTCGTGCACACTCTTGAGGGTCAATCACGACGTCCCAACGAGATCTGTTTCGTACGCTTTCACACATTTTGCCAAACGCTGAATTTAGAATGAGTTTGTACATTTCCTTCTCTACTTTGGTGTTTGCCTGAGAGCGTTTATCAACAAAGGTGTCGATAAACGTCTTTAAGTAGGGCTTTTGATTGAATTGCAGGACCCTATGTATTTTGGTTATCTTGAAACCATTGTTCACCATCCAGTGCAAAAGCACATGATGAACAACGATATTCTCTTTAGGGTCCCGATCTGCAAACAGTTTTTGCTTAGAGGGGGTCCAGTGCATCCCCATATCCTCAACCAATGATCGATTGTAAGGACTCAGGGACTCTCAGCGAGTCCCTGGTCACTGGTCGATTGATACAGGGAAAAACAAAATCTCTGAATGAATCATGAAGCGCCAATGGAATGTGACCATCAATTTCAAAGAACCATCCTTGTGGCCCATTGTCCTCGACGGTGTTAATGTCGGGGAACTCACAAGGATTCTCAAGCCATTTATAGTTCCCACACGGCAAAGAGTAGTGAGGCATTGTCGAGGGGTACAATGAGTTCATGGTCAAGAACACAGCATTTGACTTTACACCGGTGCTGTTTTGTCCGCTTGGATCTGTGTTAAAACGCGATCCCCAAGAAAAACATACCCACCCCTCATTGACCTTTCTACAAAAAGGTCTGACTGATCTACATCAGTTATTAAGCCTATTTCCTCCCTACTAATTTTTAAAATCAAGTCCATCACCAAATGTGGCGTGGAAAAATAATATCCTATATCTAGTCCCCCCAAAAGCGAATTAAAAGGGTCTCCAAAAGTTGCAGTGTAAACAACTATCGTATTTAAAATCGAGTTTGAGAGCTGAAAGTCAGGAAATGATGTAAATTGGATATTCTCCCCCTCCCCCTCTTGTATATTATCACCACCCCTCCCCCACATCGTTCATCAATAGGATTGTTCGAAGCCATTTCATCCTCCTTCCCCTCTTGTATATTATCACCACCCCCTCCCCCACATTGTTGAATAATAGGGTTGTTCGAAGCCATTTCAGTTGTTTGAAGTGGGGAAATGTAATCAGTGGGGGGAGGGTTCCCTGTTAATTCCCGGATAAAATCGTCTAAAAGCTGTAAGGACTTAAGTCTCCCTGCCCAACTGCGCTATTATCCACACTAAAATAATTAGTTAAAAAATCGTCAATATTATCTGGAATTTCGTTAATGATATTATTCTATGTTGAATAGTTTGAGGGCTCCAAAGATGCATCTTCTTCTCCAACTGACGAGCAGGGGGGAGATGGCTAATAAGGAACCAATGTAACCTATAAAAGAAAAATAGCTTATTTTCAAAGTGTCTAAATCATCCTATTTTTAAAATTGAATTATTATTTAAAATGCGCTTAGTAGCATTTAGTTCCCTACTCTATATATTCTGAAAGTTCCAGCTTAATACAATCTAAAAGATGACATAGAAGGTTTTGATTTGTTCAAACATCCCCTCAAAAAAATTTCATATTATTACTCTATATCTGCTTTGAAGAAAACCGCGGTCTTTACTTGATAGCCTAACTCCTTCAGGCCATATACAACTCCTTCCGATAGAAATTGTTTTTAAATGAAGCAATTTATAACGCAAAGATTTTGCTATTGTGAAATTGTGTCCGGGATATAGTGCCTTTTTGGCTTCGCTATGAGAATTCAGCTGGTTGAATGTACACAATAATTGATCTGATTTAAAAGGGGGAACAATGTCTTTTAATATCTCTGACACGGTTTTACTGTGATGAAATGAAAAGCTTACTTCTAGGTCTCTTAAAACTCGGGGGAAAACTATAATATTCTAGCGAAAAATAGCATTATTAGTTTCAAATGGTGAGATAAAAGACTCTCTAACAGTAAACTAGAAATTGGCTAAAAATATTATTATGTGGTTGAAAAGATAGCGAAGATGCCTACAGTAGGCAGAGAAAACAAGGTGATAGAAAAAAATCGGTTTCTTTGACAAGCAAAAAAAATACATTATATTTAGGTATCTCTGAGGGGAGGGAGCAGAGAAATTTAAAACAATGGGTGTAAGGAGGGGGGATTATAGCGAAAATAATATTTTAATATCTCTGACACACTTTTACAGTGTTGAAAAAGGGTGAAAAGAAAAGGCTAAAAAAAGTTGGAAGAAATAGGTAGATATTTCTATAACCAGGTAGAAAGTAGAGGTAAAAATGCTTACATTTTTATATTCCGGCTGCACTTGTGTGCCTGGAGGCCCTGGAAAAGCATGATGGGGGGCAACCTCACGATCTGAAATAGACGTGGCAGTTCTTGAAGGCCCTGGCAATGCCTGATGGGGGGGGGGGGCAATCTCACGATCTTTCGCATCCGGGCCAGCGATACACCGGGCTCGTGCAACCGAGGCTGTAACTTGATGAGGCAGCATTGAGGCTCGATGAAAAAGGGCTTGCATAGATGTGGTATCGATGTCACTGGCTTGTACAGCGAGGTTCTCCATCCATGTGACCCATTGTCTTTTCGGTTTTGACCCGACTGCATAGGGGCTGCCTGCACAGATGAAGCTTGGGCAGCCAATGTAGAGCTGGAGGGTTTCGGCCAGCGACCATATTGGACAACTGTCTCCTTCGTAGGGGTTGCTTCACCCACTCTGGCTCTCTTTTCAGGCGGCTGCACGCATTCGTCGGAAACCCTTAAAAAGAAGAAAAAATTTAGTATTGAAATAATGATTCCCTTTTTTACAGAAGAAAAATTAGTACCCCCCCCCCCCGCCCCCTAACCATAATTTTGCCTAGAAAGCATTTATCTCAAAGAAGCCCCTCCCCCCTTTTCAGCAAAGCAAAAAGTAAAATTATACGAGAAATATACTAGGCTTGGAAATCATACGTTTTTATTGCACAGCTTGTGAAAAATAAACCTTGACAACAGTAGTCTTTAGCCTTAGGATAGAAATCAATGTTCCGATTTTTACCATTTAGAAAAAATTTTAAATGTTCCAGTCTATAGGCTTTAAATAAGATAAAAAAGATTGTTAACACACAGCTTATATGCCTAAAATTTGCGATCATAGGTAAAAATGCTAACAGTTTGTTTTCACCTTACAACGAAGGTGTTAGAATTGAGGCATTGTCCCTTCCCGCCTTTTACATAATGTCCTAAAAATATTTGTAAGACATTAATTTGGAAATAACTCGTTTCTCTACTTCCATACAGGTTGCGTAGGCTTAGCTTAATTAACGCAATCTCTTTCTGCATGAAACTGTTTTAACTCAATGGGAAAAACTATCCTTTTTCAGCGGTTTAACCTTTGGTTAAACCGCTAACGTAATTCAAGTGAATTAACAAGCAGGATGTACATGACAGATATCAATAATTAAGGTTTTAAATCTTTGCGGAAATGCTTAAGTCATAAGAGGGTTAGTATATTAAGGGATTGACAGAAAGTTGACAGTTACTTTTAGGTAAGATACAGAATTTAACAAAAAACATAGTTATTTCCATTGGAAGAATTAAAGTCGTGAACAGAGGGGGGAGATTTACATGGTAAAAAAGAGCGTATTTTACGCTTTCTAGCGAGTATAAACAACAAATAGTGGAGTTTGTAATGTGGGGGGGGGGGGTTACTTGAATTTGAATATATTGTAGGGGCTATGTAAAATGATTTTATTTGGAATTAACCTAGGAAAATTTACTAAATAGAACTCACATTATAAATCGATGTTTTTAATTGGACTGGAAAAGTATCTTCTCAGAGAAACCTTTTGGCTAAGCCGCTATCGTAAGGATTAAGAAGCAGGATGTACATGACAGATATCAATAATTAAGGTTTTAAATCTTTGCGGAAATGCTTAAGTCATAAGAGGGTTAGTATATTAAGGGATTGACAGAAAGTTGACAGTTACTTTTATGTAAGATACAGAATTTAACAAAAAACATAGTTATTTCCATTGGAAGAATTAAAGCCGTAAACAGAGGGGGGAGGTTTACATGGTAAAAAAGAGCGTATTTTACACTTTCTATCGAGTGTAAACATCATATAGTGGAGTTTGTATTGTGTGTGTGTGGGAGGGGGTATACCCTAGTAGATGAAGCTTCTAAGTCAATGTTCAATGCTTTATCCATGGTGTCTTAGAACTTTATGAAAGTTTAATCACAAGGCATGTCCGTTATATACAAAATCTCAAGGGCGAATTGTGATGTAATGGGAAACCTTATGTAACCAGCTCCCTGATTAGCTTAGAAGGAGACACGTGATCCTGTTTCCCGTTATCGAATCAATACATTCCCCCACCGTAAATGCACATGTGCGAACTTCACCCCAGTGTCATTACACTTGGAAACAACAAATAAATTGACCTTGAAAATACATCAAAGTGAGAAAAATCCTGTTTTTTCATTTTCTCAGTGACAAAAACCATAAAAACATGTATAAATTATGTATATCTCGGAGTCATTATGCCCTCTTTACTTATTACTACAAATTGAATACCAAATTTAAAACCTTAATAGCCGATCACTTTTGAAGACTAAATTAGTAGAATATATTATTAATATATTTTTGCTAATTCAGTCTTTAAAAATGATCGGCTATTAAGGTTTTAAATTTAGTATTCAATTTAAGCCTTTTTGCTATAGTAGGGATTCAGTATCTTTCATATTCTCTTCCAATAGTCTTTTCAAAATTCATCCCTTTCACAGTCAACTGAGGGGATTCTATTAGCTCCATAACGAGCCGACGAACAATCGAGTGAGCGAAACGGGGTGACAAGAATATGTTAAACATAAAAATAACTCGCCGAAGACTGAATATCATATTGCCAGAGCGATAATTTTAAATCCTTAAGTTGACTAAGGTATAATATATGAAGAAACAAAAATAAAGTTTTTGTTTCAGAGACTTCGAAGTCGTGCAGGACAATTAAAAAAGTACCAAGGATTCTTATGGCTTTATTTTGCAATGTCCGGAGGGTTTTAAAATGATTAAGAAATCCATTTAGGTAAATAATGGGCATATGTTAGATACGATTCTATTAAGGAATGAAAGAAGAAGATATAAGAAGAAAAAGGTTAAAAATTAAATCAGAACACTCCGGGGGTGACTTTGATAACTGTCAAAGTCACCCTTTCTTGAAATGTCACCATTTCTTGAAAGTAAACCATTTCTTGAAAGTAAAGTTCATTTCTTTGAAATGAACTTTAACCAGCTCTCTATGATGTTGCAATTCCCAGCCATCTTGGGAAAAGGAAAAGGCGAAAAAAGATGCTGTCAATGCAAATAACTTGGTTGCAGTAACTTTCCTTGCTTTTAAGTCAATATATTTTTCTTGCTGTTTAAGCCCAGGGCTGTAATTTCTTACATAGGGATTTCAGACAAGGCGGTTCTAATGGCATACTTTGTAGTTTGACCTGACACCATTTTTAGAAGTTCTGAGATATTGTATTTCTTAGTGCGGGACGTTATCGTCTCTTATTTTTGGCCACTACAGCTGCAAATCTGATTCGAGAACCTTCAGATATTTGTTTAAAACAGAAATCATGGTTGCAAGTATAGCTGCAACCTCGTAAAGAATTGAGCCTATTGTGTTAAAAATAAAAAACACGATAAAAACATATATTGTGAGAAAAATCGCCATTTTCAGTTGATTCAGAACTGGTAACTCTTATTTCGATAGTCAAAATAATAAAAGTTTGCTGGGAAATTTTTTATCACAATTTACGGTTTTGTGGCCGTTATAACATGAATAATACCTAACGTGACTCCTTGTTAACACAAATGATGATTGATGTGATGTGACTTATGTTAACACAACTGATGCTTCCGTGCTAGTAGATGTTATAGCAGATTGCTATTATTGAATATGTTGATACTACTCCTTTTTTGGAATCAATCCATTTTGGTTAGGTTGTAGAAAATCTTCAAGAATCGCTGTTACCATTTGATTAAGAAGGAGATCTAATGACTTCCAGTCATCATTGCCAGGTTTGGAGACTAATTCTGCGTAATATTTAACTTTTGGCTCGGTTCCACTTGTTCTCAATGTGATGATCAGTCCATTCTCAAAAGAAAATGTGATCATTTCAGATGCCTTGCTTACCGGAAGGACGGCCTTCTTGTCAGGCTTAGAATCGTCATATCCAGTGGTTAAATCTCGAATAGAAACGATTTTGTACTTACCACTTAAGATGCTTGCTGGGTATGTGCTTGGACCACTGAAATTCCTAAGCCTTTCAAAAATTCTTGCAATAATTTGCGTATCGTAGCAGAGAAAGTAAGAATTCAAGTTAGCATGGTAGCCGTACTCTTTGTAGATCTCTCTAAGCTTGTCGGCAACACTTTTCCCTTCTTTTGCAAGGTGCGAAGCAAGCTCACACATGACAGCTCCTGCACTAATTCCATCTTTATCAAGAACTTTTACACCTGTCATGAAACCTATAGACTCTTCAAAACAAAATATTACTTTTTTACCAGTTTCCATTACATCTATGGCACGATTTGCTATCCATTTGAATCCAGTGAGAGTTTCATCGAACATAAATCCCTCTTTGGAAGCAATGCTCCGAAGAATTTTTGAAGACACAGCACTAGATATCATACATATATCCTTATTATCTGAAAGTCTTGTGTAATTGTAGAACTGCCACCAGCCAAGTAAAGCTCCGAGCTCATTTCCACTAAAGATCTTCCATTTACCTCCTGGCTCTTTCTCAGCAAAAGCCATTCGATCAGCATCAGGATCGCTCGCAAGAATGTGGTTTACATGATTTTCCTCTGCTGTTTTGATAGCGAGATCCAGCGTGGCTTTGCCTTCTTCTGGGTTAGGAAATGTTACAGTTGGAAAATTGGGATCAGCTGATATTTGTTCTTTGACTGCTATATAAGGAGGTAGTCTAAATACTTCAAAAGCTTTTTCCATGAATTCAGCTCCAACTCCGTGAACGGGTGTATAAACAAAGCGCAAATCTGTGGTTCGATTAATATCCGAATGATTTGACAGTGTTTTGAGGCTTTTGAAATAGTTCTTCATGACAAGTTCAGTAGGATCGGTACAGAGGTTGTTCTTTTGAACATTCTTATAGTCCCACGCTTTTGTCCATGGTTTCAAGTTCTCCAGTATTTCATTATGAATCCCTTTATCATGAGGAGGAATGATCTGTGCGCCATTTGACCAATATACTTTATAGCCATTATCTTCTTTAGGGTTATGAGAAGCAGTAACCATAATGCCAGCGGCACAGTCATTCAGAAGAATTGTATATGGTACAAAAGGAGTTGGACACATTTTGGAGAATAGTTGAACAGGAATCCCTTTACTAATGAACGCACATGCTGCCAATTCAGCAAATCTTGAACTGTTGTGTCTCTGGTCAAACCCAATTACAACACCAGATTTGACACATTCGGGATTGACTTTTAGAAGATAACTGGCAAAACCTTGGCTTGCTTGTATAACTACAAGGTCATTCATGCATGTATATCCAGCTCCCATGCGTCCTCTAAGGCCTGCTGTTCCAAATTGAATTCTATTTAGCAGTAGTTTCTCCAAGGTCTTGTAATCATTTATCTTCACTAAATGTTCTATTTCAGTCTTCGTAGACACATTGCTATCCCAATCTAACCATTCTTGTATCTTTTTATCTAGAGTAGACATTTTAATATTTAATAATTGTTAGGACACATAAAACCCCGTGTCAAGTATCAAGAACCTATCAAAAATGACAACTAATTTTAAAATTTTCAGGTATTTTTCTAGTTTTAACTAGAAAATTAAAATTATCGCTCAGACATCATAAATATTTTTGCAATTTGCATAAAAAATTTAGCTATCCATGAAATAAAATTATTTTATTTAAAATTTTCAGGAATTACTGTTCACCAACCACTAATGTACTCAATTCACCAATCAGATCTTTTTATTAAAACTCAATGGGAATTACTATATTTTCTATAACTATATGTGCATGATTTTGATTTTATTACAAACATTATTTTCATCTTCATATGCAAGATGATGAGAATACCATTTGCTATTACAGCTTTGTACAAAAATGCAGTTTTTCGTACAAAATCAATTATATTTACTATTTGGATTGGCTTGTTTTTTTATTAGGTATCAGCTATATCTGATGGAACTAGTATATGCCCCATTTATAGTGAAGTGTATTGATTTTTTACAGGTTTTTGTAAAAAATTGAATATAAAAAAAATTACAAAAGGTTCTAGATGTGGCAATTTCCTTTAAAAATTAACACTATCTGAAGAAAATAAAGAAAAAAAGGATCCCGTATATACAGGATATATTCTTGACTGTCTTAATTTATG
Source organism: Artemia sinica (assembly GCA_027921565.1). Classification (NCBI taxonomy): domain Eukaryota; kingdom Metazoa; phylum Arthropoda; class Branchiopoda; order Anostraca; family Artemiidae; genus Artemia; species Artemia sinica. The sequence goes on along the minus strand of CM051263.1, from coordinate 44,943,278 downwards.
ATGAACTATATTGATCCTTTTTTACAGTAAAGTTTCCGGGTTGCAACGGTAGCTAGCAACCTATAAGAGACGATCGCGTCCATTACTAAGAAATATAATAACCCATAACTCCTAATAAATAGAGTCAGATCTAAACAAGAAGTACACTATTAGAACCGCCTTGTCTGAAACCTCTATACAGAAAACTTACCGTCCCTTGGCTTGACCAACAAAGGAAAAGTATTGGCTTGAAAATCAAGAAAAGTGGCTAGAACCAGGATATTCTGCATCGAGGGCACCCTTTTGTCCTTTTTTTTCTCCGCAGCTAGCAGGGCACTAGAACACCATAGAGAGCTGTTTATTGGCTCATTTTAAAGGAAATCGATGTATTTAAAAACTTTTTCTAATTTACAAATATAGTTTTTGAAATAGAATCAATTTTTTACGAAAAACTTTATTTCCATGTACAAGATTGACGAATGACGTCATAATTTTAGGTTGTAACTATATATGGTGTAAAAGTAAATGCGCTATTATAGTGTTAGCTACAATTACATCAGTAGAGAATCGCTAATGTTATTATGAAAACTTCAAAAACTTTTATGGTGTCTGAGCAATAAAATTAATTTTTTAATTAAAACTAGAAAACAACCTACACATTTTTAAATTACTTTTGTTTTTTCGTTCAATTTAATCAACAAAAGTTTTATTTTGTCTCTCACTTCAAAGTTATAATTGTCTCCTGGAACCAAACTTTTTTGGCTCGACTTCTAAAGTCTCTATCTTATGTGCCATATTTCCATAGAAAAGAAATTAAATTTGTTATTTTATTTTAGTTTTCAGTTAAGAATCACTAAGGTTATTAGGTAAACTGCAAAAATATTTATGGCGTTTGAGCAATGATATTAATTTTTTATTAATACTAGAAAAATACCTGAAAATTTTTAAGTTAGTTTTGTTTTTGTTCGATTTAACCAACGAAAGTTTTATTTCATCTCTCATTTCAAAGTTGTAAATGTCTCCTGTAACCTATTTTTTTTTTGCTCAACTTCTAAAGTGCGTATCTTTTGTGCTATATTACTGTAGAAAAGAAATTTAATTTTTTATTTTATTAGAGTTTTCAGTTCAGACCCGCTAAGATTATTATGTTAACTGCAAAAATATTTATGGTGTCTGGGGAATAATATAATTTTTTTAATTCTAACGAGAAAAATAACTAAAAATTTTCAAATTAGTTTTGGTGTTTGTTCATTGCATTAAAAGACAATCATTCGAAGAACCTACCATTGCATATATTGCACTTAGTTAGCTGTCGGATTCTTTGAAAAAAAAACTGATTTGACAACTGAAACTAAAATAATATCTGAAAATCTTAAATAAAATAATTTTATATAACTGAAAACTGCAAAAATATTTATGGTGTCTGAGCGATAATTTTAATTTTTTAGTTCAAACCAGAAAAATACCTGAAAATTTTGAAATTAGATTGGTTTACCTTTTGCTCCGATGGACTCGTTACGTCATATTAATAGAAGCTTTGTTTAGACTTTAAATTAATATGGAATACAATAAAGATTTTTTGACGCGCTTAGAATCAATATTTACGGATTACTGCCTACCCGAAGAAGAGGATCTAAAACGTATGGTAGATGATGCAATTAAAATCTTAGAAAAAGAGCCTAATGTCATTTATGTAAATGCAAAAAATGTAACCTTATTTGGAGATATTCATGGCCAGTATAACTATCAGAAAGAAATGTACAGAAATGAGTTCGAAGACGGTTCCAATGCTGATCACGTAATGATACAACTTGGTGATTGCTTGGACCGAGGACCTCAAAACTTGGAGTCATTTCTGTATTCACTGTCATGGAAGCTTATTTACCCCCAAAACTTTTATTTCGTTCGTGGAAACCATGAATCAAGATCCATGACCCGAAAATATGGCGCACAAAAGGAAATAATAATGAAATATTCAAGCGATATTTACGACCGCATTATAAGGTGCTGTAAATATTTGCCCGTGGCTGCTGTTGTCAATGACAAATATTGGTGTGTCCACGGTGGTATTCCATATTTTGAAAAAGGTTATCCACCGCATATTACGTACTTAAATACGGAAAATCGTTTCTGCGAGCCACGAAAAATGTCAGTAGCACTGCAAAATATATTATGGGCAGACCCTGTCGATGACTTCGAAGAAAATTTTGAACATTTATTTGAGGATAGTCGCAGAGGAGATAGGATATATGATTTTACAGCCTTAGCAGCACATCACTTCCTAGAAAAGAATGGGCTACAAGAAATAATACGAGGACACGAATTCTATGAAGAGGGCTCTAGAATTTTTTATGATCACCATGGTCAGATTTTAGTGAGAAGTATTTTTTCGTCTCCAAATTACTGTGGCAGGGAAGATAATCCCGGATCTGTACTCCAGATACGCGGTAGAGTACCGATAAAAATTGTGCTATACGGCCCCAAAGGCAACAGCCTAGAGCTTCCTCCTAGTGTAACATTATGGGAATTCATTTTGCCAGCCGTTCTGTCAACTTATTTTGAGTTTGGCGCACGGTTCCTAAAATACCGCCATAAGCTCCCCGAGTTATTTCACACTCTCGACAAAGATGGAAAGGGCAAATTGGACGGACGTGCAATTATACAGCAGCTAAATCTAGATAATGAAGAAATGGTCAACAGAATGATTTACATCCACGATACTGACGGTGATGGAACAATAAGCATGGAAGAACTCAAACAAATGTGTTCAAATTTCTGTGATAAAAGAGCGTCAATAATATTCAAGTTTATTGACGAAGATCTTGATCGCAAGATCACAGATGAAGATCTGGTTGAATGCGTTAAGCGAATAAGTAAATCCAGGCACCTCCCTTTAAATTGCTTAGAAGAGAAAAATTGCTCAGCTTTGAAAGCTCTCGCCCTTCAAACTATACATGTTTTGACTAACAAAAGCTACGTAGACTATGACGATTTTGACAAAGTCTTTTCTGTTTTGGGATAAATTACATTAAGGAGCAAACTGTAGCCCATACAGTTACTGAAGTAACAAAATGAATCATTATATACATGAAGCGCCTTTCTCAACTTTGAAGGGTTTCTCACCTGTGTGTTGTTTTTATGCTCGTTCAAATGGTGAGATCAAGAAAAGCATTTCTTACACACATCAAATTTAAAAAGTTTTCACCAGTATTCACTCCCTGGCGCAAAATAAAACTGCTTGAATGAGAAAAGCATTTATTACATACATAGCATTTAAACGGTTGTTCACCGTGTGTAATTTTTTATGCTCGTTCAAAGTGCCCGATCGAGAAAACCGTTTCTTACACACATCACATTTAAACGGTTTGTCTCCAGTATGCATTCTTCGGTGATAAAGTTTCGTGACTTTATCACCATCAGAAGCTTCATGTGTACATTTAAAGATCTTCATGAAGATATAATCTGCTGATTCTTACAGGCCTTAATTTTCTTTTCGATACTATCGGACAAAAAAAGTTCTTTAAAGCCAATTTTTCCGCTCATCCCAAGTTTTCCACCTCCTCAGCGAGTGAAAATGATCGGTTCTTTTAAGTGGAACTCAATTTTGCTGCCTTCATATGTTAGTTCAATTATCAGTTCCGTGTTGTATTTTGTTTTTTTCAGGATCAGTGCCTGATTCAGCTGTATATTTTAATTTTCCAGCTTTCACTTTAACAAATGTTGGCTGCTTCCTAATAGCAAGTTTTCCCTAAAGAATATTTACTTTATATAGCAATATTGAAGTATGTTACTAACTTAACTCATAGAATGTTGGAACAAGTCACTTAAAACACACGTATATTCAAATTTGTTTTAATGTTTTTTTTCCTTTCAATTCAAAATATTAAATTGTTACTTAGACACTATAACTATTATTGCAGTTTACATAATAACTTTAAAGGTTCTGAACTGAAAACTAAATGATCTTAGAGTTTTTGATTTTCGTGTTGCATTACAATTTTTTTTATTATCTGGAGCTATGGGCTATTGTTTTGTTACTATGGGATATTTTCGTCTATTACTAAATTAATTACAAAAGGTTTTAAATCACATCGATTTCATTTAAAAGTTATACTTAAATACATCATAAACCATTTTCATCACACCAACTGACGAGGGCAGCTTAGCGCAGCGGAAGTGCGCAGGGTATTTAACCATGAGGTGGGTGGATTAAAATTTCATCGAACCTCACTTGGGAAAAAACCCAGCATGATTTGATTAGGTTTCAATTCACCGACCTCTGAAGCTGCTTTTGATAATAAACATACTTCTCGATACGCCTGGTTTGTTAAATACCTTTGCTTTTCACTTTTAAGGATCCTATCTCTGTTTTTGGTCTAATATTGTCTTTTAAACTTACATATAGCTTGCTTGGATGAAAAAGGTTTGCACTCTTACGGCTTCTTATATTATAATATGAATGAACCACAGGGTTCAGTTTCTTTGGGCTTGAGTTCGTTCTTACTTGTTACATGTTCGTTACTTGTTACACGTTCTTATATGTTATTACTAACTTTTAGCCTCCTTATGAGTTTTTCTATTCATTATTTACTTTAAACCATATCGATCCTTTATGTAAATAATTAAAAAAAATATAAATAATAAATTTTTTATGAAGAACTACACTTTTCATGTACAAGTTTCATCAGTGACTTCATGATCGTAAGTTGTACCCATGTCGTCTCTTTTATTAAAATAATATATAAAAGACTCGGAAATTAAAGGAAAATTTGTGTTGTTTGGGTCGTCCTTACGTTTGATACTATGGACTAGAGTTCGTTCTTTACTATACCACAAACAGAAAAAAGCCTATGGCCTTTTCTTATTTGGAATAGTAAGAGACAAAATTCTGAGAATCAGGCAGCTAACTAAGTCCAATATGTGCCATGGTTTGTTCTCTACTAGGTTTCAAAAATCTCCACAGCCATGATACCGATAAAACTTACATAATCCCTATTTATGTTTAACTAGACTGATCTCTTATATAATATACCTTTGAGATGAAACTTTCCAAGGATGTTTGAATGAAGTTATATTGTCATTAGATTATTTCACTAACATGAACATGTCGTTCTTTACTGTAATTCCAGCACAGGAAATCGGAATCCCACTGGCAGCACCCTTAATGAAATTTTAAGAAAATACGATTGTAATTTAATATGAAACATTTTGCAAATAAAGTGTCGTATTGAGTCAATCTAACCTGAGAGAAATTCAAACTTTTTTTTCAAAATTAAATTAGTCAGTCCTCAATGTAAACTTTACTAACCTATACTATTGTTAAGTGGCCTATAAAATTTAGGCAATAAAATATAGGCAAGGGGTCGTTCTTTATTATACACCAAAAATGCAGTTTTTAATGGTAAAAATTATTCTGTCTTAGAAATAATTTATTTTAGTTACAAAAAATTTTTAAACCACTTATTTTCCTTTAAAATGAGTCATTGAACAACTCTCTACGACGTTCCAGTGCCAAGATATCTGGGGAAAAGAAGAAAGAAAAAAGAAAAAAACATGTCGTTTAGGCAGAATGTTGTACTCACTTACTTATGTCCCATCCGTCCTTGAAGGTCGTATTGGGGCCTCTTCTTTAACCAGTTCATTGATGTGCTTCTGTAGGTGCTTCTGTTGTCGGCCAGGCGGCAGAGTTGTGGCAGGTTGTAAGGTGAGAAGTTTTCTTTCCATCTCTTCGGAGGGCGACCTCTGGGTCGAGAACCGTGTACTCGTCCATCGAAGGCTATATTTGGGAGACGAGTGCTAGCCATGCGTTGGGTATGTCCAAGCCATTTGAGTTGTTGTAGTTTTATTTTATGTTGTAGAATGTTGTAGTAGCTGCCATTTTTCTTGATTTTCAAGCCAATAAATTTCCCTTGCTGTTCACGCCAAAGGAACAGAAAGTTTCCTATACAGGAGTTTCGGACAAGGCGGTTCTAATGGTGTACTTTTTGTTTTACTTAACTATTGTTAAGTTGCATATGCAATTTAGTATAAGCAATAGTTAGTTGATTATTATAATGACGTCATATACACCATAGACCTTTTTTTCTTTTCCTTGGTGCATTAGTTACTATGAGATAGACTTCGGTCCTTACTGTAAACCCCTGGTAAAAAAAAAGGCAAACAAATAAACACGCATTCGTGATCTTTCTTCTTGCAAAAAATACAAAATTCCACAGTTTTGCAGGTAGGAGCTTGAAATAACTACAATAAGGTTCTCTGAGACGCTGAATCTGATGGGGTGATTTTCATTAAGACTCTATAATTTTTAGGGGATGTTTTGCCCTTTTTTGAAAATACGGCAAATTTTCTCAGGCTCGTAGCTTTTGATGAATATGAGTCAACTTTATGAAACTTACATATTTAAAATTAGCATAAAAACCCGATTCTTTTGATATATCTATTGATATTAGAATTCTGTGTTTAATTTTGGTGAGTATTGAGACGCGTCGCTCTTACTATAAAGTTCAATTTGACTCTTACATGATTACTTCAAATGAGGTTTCTACTGGTATATATCGTTTACTCGATGTAGATAGTCGCATACCTGTCCCCTACAATCAAGCTATATGTCTGATAATTACCTCAGATGACGTTCTTCACTCGTGAGCCGTACCATCTTTAGGTATTAAAATGGACGCAGTTCCAGGCCGGCTTAATCGATCCAGACTTTTAGTAAATATATCTGGAGTATTTTACGGCCAGTACTCTGAAATTAGCGGCTCTGGACATAGTTTATGCCTATCGCAATTGAGGCTATTGGAGAGGGAGATTTCCTGAAGTCACTTGAGTTACAATTCTCATAGGGTTGCTGAAGTTTAAGCGATAGCCTCTTAAGCTTTCTTATGGTGATTACCCCCTGTGGAGTTAGAGACTTAGTTTAATAATAAATATAAGGTTGTCAACTTTAAGAAGCCAATGGCAGTCTCTTATCCCCCAAATAATGCCGCTTCCTTAAATTATTATCTTTTTTGCTTCTATACTCCTCCTATGAACTCTTACGGCTGTAGTCTTTTCCCTCTATCAACCATACCCGGTCTCCCCTACTAGGGTGTTATTTAACCGAATTGTTTACCCGAGTTGAAAATGATAACAAATCAATTTTCAGTACTTGATCCGACTTCCTCTTTTTTATCCAATTGGTTGAGAATGCTGACCCAGCTCTTATTTACAGCAATGACTTTTTGGTTAATCCCATCGCGACCTTAATTTTTGGCTAGAGGAGTGTTAAGAGGATTAAACCCGGAGATATCCCTACTTATTGGGCCGACTAGACTTGGAGCCAACATTCTACTAATTGCTCTTTTTTGTTTATTCTATTTAATAATTTGTTGGCTTTTTTCCCTATATTTTTACTGCCACCAGACATATGGCAGTTACCTTGATATTAGCACTACCTCTATGACTTTCTTTTGTCATTTACGCTTGAATTAGGGAAACGCTAAATGCCTTGGCTCATCTCGTCCCGTTGGGCCATCAGCACCCCTTATACCCTTTATAGTGAGGATTGAAATTATTAGAAACCTCATTCGACCTACCACTCTCTCTGTACGACTCGCAGCCAACATAATTGCAGGTCACCTTCTTCTAACTCTTTTAGGGGGCCAAGGCACTATAGAAAATATATGTATCACCACAGCTGTAATTTATTCGCAAATTATTCTTTTAGTGTTAGAATTCTCTGTGGTCATTATCCAATCCTATGTCTTTATGACTTTAATGACTCTCTATGCAAGAGAATATTGAATCAATTAAACTACCCCTATCATTTAGTTAACGTTAGACCCTGGCCCTTGGTCACAGGTATGGGAGCCTTGGTGATGACCTTAGGACTTGTCAAATAATTCACTCTTTCGACAGAATGTTATTCCTCACAGGGCTAATTACAGTTATATTTATTTCTTATCAAAGATGACGCGATGTCTCACGAGAGGCTGCTTTTCAAGGAATACATTCAAGTAAAGTTGGCTTCGGCTTACGATGAGGAATGATCCTGTTTATCATTTCCGAAATTTTCTTTTTATATCTTTTTTTAGCATTTTTTCATGGAAGTTTGTCACCAAATATTGAAGTTGGAGCTTTATGACCACCAATCGCGGTAGAGAGATCTAACCCGTCCCAAGTACCTTTCCTTAATACAAGAACTCTTCTGACTTCAGGGGTAACAGTAAATTGGGCCAACCATGCACTCATGAAGAATAATTTTAATCAATGTTTCCAAGCGCTTTTACTCACTGTTCTTCTGGGGCTATACATCTCGCTCCTACAGGGATTAGAATATATAAAGGCCCCTTTCACTATCGCAGATAGAATTTATGGATCTACGTTTTTTCTAGAGACAGGCTTTCATGGACTTTATGTACTTATTGGTACTATCTTTCTTGTAATTTGTGCAATGCGTCATGCTAAGTGCTACTTTTCCCCTCAACATCACTTCGGGTTTGAAGCTGCGGCTTGATACTAGCATTTTGTCGACGTTGTCTGATTATTTCTTTATCTCTCTATTTACTGATGAGTGGAATAAATCTTTCTAGTATAGATATTATACTTGACTTCCAATCAAGAGAGCCTGGTAGGGGAAGATAATTCTCTTAGTTTGATTAAGAATTTTAATCATTGTCTCTATTATATTAGCCCTAGGGGTATTGGATAATAAAAAAGCCTCTCTTGATCGTGAAAAAAGTTCTCATTTTGAATGCTGCTTTGACCCCTTAAATTCTTCTCGCACTCCCTTTTCCATTCCATACTTTGTTATTACCCTAAGTTTTCTTATTTTCGATGTAGAAACTGCCTTTCTTCTACCGGGAGTATTTCTGAATGTTTCGCCCATAAGAACTTATGTAGTTATTTTCTTTTCTTTTGTTCTTATCGTCGGAGTGCTCTATGAATGAAAAGAGGGCCCCTTGAATGAATTAAGTCGATGCTAGTTCCACAGGCCCGCTCTATAAAGAGAATAGTTTATATAGAACATTGGGTTTGCATCCTGAAAGGGGATATTCCTTCTTTCAGAGTAAGAATTGATGGTTTCAAGTAGTAGGGATGGGTAAGAAGGTACTGAGCTAACATAATTTATGCATATTTTTAGAGTTTTTCTCACTGAGGATGTTTTTTCATGGTTTTTCTCACTTTGATGTTTTTTCATGGTTTTTCTCACTGTTTGATGGATGTCAACATATGTTCAACAACAACTTGGATGACAACAACAATTGATGGATGTTTCTTGGATGTATACATCCGGTTGGAACACTATGATAACAAGGTGACATCACCAGATAAGGAAATTTCAATATTGGAATATTCTTATCCGAGAGTTGAAAATACAGACAGGAAAAGATAACTGATTGACACAATTTCTCCATGAGACAAGATAAATTTGAAAACAGCAACGAAAATGGTAAACCATCTGAGGGAATGCCGACTCCTATTAAGAGCTACATATTGTTTTTTATTTGGGCCATTCTCGACTGTGTTCGGTATAATACACAACTACCATTTGAACAGTGTTGTAAGGTCCCCTACCACAACCCCAAAGGGACCCCCCAACACAAAGCCCCCCTCCCCCCTTGGCCCCCAAAGACCCCCTCTCCTCCCATTCCTCCCCTCTCCTCCCCTCCCTCCTCCCCCTCCCCTAACCTCCTCCCCTCCCCTCTCCCCCTCCCCTTTACTCCCTCCCCATTTTTTAATACTTTTTTTTATGCACTTGAGACACAAAAGGGCCCCCTTCCCCCCGGGCCCCCCATAGGCCCCCTCTTTTTTTGAATTTTTTTTTAAATTTTTTTAACATAGTATTTTTTCAACTTTTTTTACATCTCGTCAAGGTTTAACTTAGTTGGAGTTATAGTTTAGTTTAGTTTTAATTCAGAGTTTTAGTTTAGAGTCTTTGCTTAGAGTTTTAGTTAGAGTTTTAGTTAGAGTTATAGTTTAGTTTAGTTCTAGTTAAGAATTTTAGTTTAGAGGTGTTGTTTAGTTTTAGATAAGAGTTTTAGTTTAGAGTTTAGAGTTTTAGTTTGAGTTATGGTATAGTTTAGTTTTAGTTAAGAGTCTAGAGTTTTAATTTAGAGTGTTAGCTTAGAGTTTTAGTTAGAGTTATAGTTTAGTTTAATTTTAGTTAAGAGTTTTAGTTTAGACTTTAGAGTTTTAGTTTTAGTTAAGAGTTTTAGTTTAGAATTGTAGTTTAGTTTAATTTTTGTTAAGAGTTTTAGTTTAGAGCTGTTGTTTAGTTTTAGTTAAGAGTTTTAGTTTAGAGTTGTAGTTTAGCTTAGTTTTAGTTAAGAGTTTTAGTTTAGAGTTGTTGTTTAGTTTTAGTTAAGAGTTTCAGTTTAGAGTTGTAGTTTAGCTTAGTTTTAGTTTAGAGTTTTAGTTTGATATTAGCTTACACTTTTAGTTAGAGCTATAGTTTAGTTTAGTTGTAGTTCAGAGTCTAGAGTTTCAAGTAAGACTCTCAGCGCTTAGAGTTAGAGTTAGTGTTATATTTTATTTTAGTTTTAGTTAAGTGTTTTTGGACTTGTAGTTTAGTTTTAGCTAAACGTTTTAGTTTAGAGTTTTAGTCTAGAGTCACAGCTTAGAGTTTTTCATTGCACTTTTAGTTTAGTTTAGTTTTAGATATGAGTTTTAGTTTAGAGTTTCAGTTTGGTATTAGCTTACAGTTTTAGTTAGAGTTATAGTAGTTTTAGTTTACAGTTTTAGTTTAGAGTCATAGCTTAGCGTTTTAGTTAGTGTTATAGTTTAGTTTAGTTTTAGTTAAGAATTTTAGTTTAGAGGTGTTGTTTAGTTTAGAGGTGTTGTTTAGTTTTAGAAAAGAGTTTTAGTTTAGAGTTTAGAGTTTTAGTTAGAGTTATAGTTTAGTTTAGTTTAAATCAGAGTCTAGAGTTTTAATTTAGAGTGTTAGCTTAGAGTTTTAGTTAGAGTTATAGTTTAGTTTAATTTTAGTTAAGAGTTTTAGTTTAGACTTTAGAGTTTTAGTTTTAGTTAAGAGTTTTAGTTTAGAATTGTAGTTTAGTTTATTTTTTGTTAAGAGTTTTAGTTTAGAGTTATTGTTTAGTTTTAGTTAAGAGTTTTAGTTTAGAGTTGTAGTTTAGTTTAGTTTTAGTTAAGAGTTTTAGTTTAGAGTTATTGTTTAGTTTTAGTTAAGAGTTTTAGTTTAGAGTTGTAGTTTAGTTTAGTTTTAGTTTAGGGTTTTGGTTTGATATTAGCTTACACTTTTAGTTAGAGCTATAGTTTAGTTTAGTTGTAGTTCAGAGTCTAGAGTTTCAAGTTAGACTCTCAGCACTTAGAGTTATAGTTAGAGTTATATTTTATTTTAGTTTTAGTTAAGTATTTTTGAACTTGTAGTTTAGTTTTAGTTAAACATATTAGTTTAAAGTTTTAGTCTAGAGTCATAGCTTAAAGTTTTTTAATGCACTTTTAGTTTAGTTTAGTTTTAGATAGAAGTTTAAGTTTAGAGTTTCAGTTTGATATTAGCTTACAGTTTTAGTTAGAGTAATAGTAGTTTTAGTTTAGAGTTTGGAGTTTTAGTTTAGAGTCTTAGCTTACAGTTTTAGTTAGAGTTTTAGTTTAGGTTAGTTTTAGTTAAGAGTTTTTGTTTAGAGCTTAGAGTCTTAGCTTAGAGTTTTAGTTAGAGTTTAGAGTTTTAGTTTAGAGTCTTAGCTTAGAATTTTAGTTCTATTTATAGTTTAGTTTAGTTTTAGTTGAGAATTTAGAGTTTTAGTTTAGAGTCTTAGCTTAGAGTTTTTGTTAGAGTTATAGTTTAGTTTAGTTTAGATATTGGAGTCTTAGTTTTGAGTCTTAGCTTAGACTTTTAGTTGGAAGTATAGTTTAGTTTAGTTTTAATTCAGAGTTTTAGTTTGGAGCCTTAGCTTAGAGTTTTATTTAGAGTTATAGTTTAGTTTAGTTTTAGTTAAGAATTTTAGTTTAGAGGTGTTGTTCAGTTTTAGATAAGAGTTTTAGTTTAGAGTTTAGAGTTTTAGTTAGAGTTTTAGTTAGAGTTTTAGTTTAGAGTGTTAGCTTAGAGTTTTAGTTAGAGTTATAGTTTACACTAGTTTTAGTTAAGAGTTTTAGTTTAGACTTATAGTTTAGTTTTAGTTAAGAGTTTTAGTTTAGAGTTGTAGTTTAGTTTTAGTAAAGAGTTTTAGTTTAGAGTTGTAGGTTAGTTTTTTAGTATAGAGTCTTAGCTTAGAGTTTTAGTTAGAGATTTAGTTTAGTTTAGTTTTAGTTAAGAGTTTTAGTTTAGAGTTGTTGTTTAGTTTTAGTTAAGAGTTTTAGTTTAGAGTTGTAGTTTAGTTTAGTTTTAGTTTAGAGTTTTAGTTTGATATTAGATTAAACTTTTAGTTAGAGCTATAGTTTAGTTTAGGTGTAGTTCAGAGTTTAGAGTTTCAAGTTAGACTCTCAGCACTTAGAGTTATAGTTAGAGTTATATTTTATTTTAGTTTTAGTTAAGTGTTTTTGGACTTGTAGTTTAGTTTTAGCTAAACATTTTAGTTTAGAGTTTTAGTCTAGAGTCATAGCTTAGAGTTTTTCATTGCACTTTTAGTTTGGTTTAGTTTTAGATAGAAGTTTTAGTTTAGAGTTTCAGTTTGGTATTAGCTTACAGTTTTAGTTAGAGTAATAGTAGTTTTAGTTTAGAGTTTTAGTTTAGAGTCTTAGCTTAGAATTTTAGTTAGAGTTTTAGTTTAGGTTAGTTTTAGTTAAGAGTTTTTGTTGAGAGTTTAGAGTCTTAGCTTAGAGTTTTAGTTAGAGTTTAGAGTTTTAGTTTAGAGTCTTAGCTTAGAATTTTAGTTCTATTTATAGTTTAGTTTAGTTGAGAATTTTGAGTTTTAGTTTAGAGTCTTAGCTTAGAGTTTTTGGTAGAGTTATAGTTTATTTTAGTTTAGATATTGGAGTTTTAGTTTTGAGTCTTAGCTTAGAGTTTTAGTTAGAGGTATAGTTTAGTTTATTTTTAATTCAGAGTTTTAGTTTAGAGTCTTAGCTTAGAGTTTTATTTAGAGTTATAGTTTAGTTTAGTTTTAGTTACGAATTTTAGTTTAGAGTTGTTGTTTAGTTTTAGATAAGAGTTTTAGTTTAGAGTTTAGATTTTTAGTTTAGAGTGTTAGCTTAGAGTTTTAGTTAGAGTTTTAGTTTAGAGTGTTAGTTCAGAGTTTTAGTTAGAGTTATAGTTTACTTTAGTTTTAGTTAAGAGTTTTAGTTTAGACTTATAGTTTAGTTTTAGCTAAGAGTTTTAGTTTAGAGTTGTAGTTTAGTTTTAGTAAAGAGTTTTAGTTTAGAGTTGTAGGTTAGTTTTAGTTAAGAGTTTTAGTTTAGAGTTTAGAGTTTTAACTTAGAGTCTTAGCTTAGAGTTTTAGTTAGAGTTATAGTTTAGTTTAATTTTGGTTAAGAGTTTTAGTTTAGACTCCAAAGTTTTAGTTTAGAGTTTTAGTTAGAGTTATAGTTTAGTTTAGTTTTAGTTAAGAGTTTTAGTTTAGTGTTGTAACTTAGTTTTAGTTTAGAGTTTTAGTTAGAGTTATAGTTTAGTTTAATTTTTATTAAGAGTTTTAGTTTAGAGTTGTAGTTTAGTTTTAGTTAAGAGTCTTAGCTTAGAGTTTTAGTTAGAGTAATAGTTTAGTTTAGTTTTATTTTAGAGTGTTAGCTTAGACTTTTAGTTAGAGTTATGGTTTAGTTTAATTTTAGTTAAGAGTTTTAGTTTAGACTTTAGAGTTTTAGTTTTAGTTAAGAGTTTTAGTTAGAATTGTAGTCTAGTTTAATTTTTGTTAAGAGTTTTAGTTTAGAGCTATTGTTTAGTTTTAGTTAATAGTTTTAGTTTAGAGTTGTAGTTTAGTTTAGTTTCAGTTAAGAGTTTTAGTTTAGAGTCTTAGCTTAGAGTTTTAGTTAGAGTTATAGTTTAGTTTAGTCTTAGTTAAGAATTTTAGTTTAGAGGTGTTGTTTAGTTTTAGATAAGAGTTTTAGTTTAGAGTTTAGAGTTTTAGTTTAGAGGTGTTGTTTAGTTTTAGATAAGAGTTTTAGTTTAGAGTTCAGAGTTTTAGTTAGAGCTATAGTTTAGTTTAGTTTTAGTTCAGAGTCTAGAGTTTCAATTTAGACTCTCAGCACTTAGAGTTTTACATAGAGTTATATTTATTTTAGTTTTAGTTAAGTGTTTTTGGACTTATAGTTTAGTTTTAGCTAAACGTTTTAGTTTAGAGTTTTAGCCTATAGTCATAGCTTAGAGTTTTTCATTGCACTTTTAGTTTAGTTTAGTTTTAGATAAGAGTTTTAGTTTAGAGTTTCAGTTTAGTATTAGCTTACAGGTTTAGTTAGAGTTATAGTAGTTAAGAGTTTTAGTTTAGAGTTTAGAGTTTTAGCTTAGAGTTTTAGTTAGAGTTTGGAGTTTTAGTTTAGAGTCTTAGCTTAGAGTTTTAGTTCTATTTATAGTTTAGTTTAGTTTTAGTTGAGAATTTAGAGTTTTAGTTTAGAGTCTTAGCTTAGAGTTTTTGTTATAGTTATGGTTTAGTTTATTTTTAGTTAAGAGTTTTTGTTTAGAGTTTAGAGTCTTAGCTTAGAGTTTTAGTTAGAGTTTAGAGTTTTAGTTTAGAGTCTTAGTTTAGAGTTTTAGTTCTATTTATAGTTTAATTTAGTTTTAGTTGAGAATTAAGAGTTTTAGTTTAGAATCTTAGCTTAGAGTTTTTGTTAGAGTTATAGTTTAGTTTAGTTTAGATATCAGAGTTTTAGTTTTGAGTTTTAGCTTAGAGTTTTAGTTAGAGTTATAGTTTAATTTAGTTTATATATCGGAGAGTGTTAGGTTTGAGTCTTAGCTTAGAGTTTTAGTTAGAGGTATAGTTTAGTTTAATTCTAATTCAGAGTTTTAGTTTAGAGTCTTAGCTTAGAGTTTTACTTTAAAGTCGTAGTTCAGTTTAGTTTAGAGTTTTAGTTAAAGTTATCGTTTAGTTAAATTTTTTTTAAGAGTTTTAGTTAAGAGTTGTAGTTTAGTTTTAGTTAAGAGCTTTAGTTTAGAGTTTTAGTTTAGTTTAGCTTTAGTTAAGCGTTTTAGTTTAGATTTTATAGTTTTAGTTTACAGTTTTACTTTAGAGTTTTAGTTAGAGTTATAGTTTTAGTTTAGTTTTAGTTAAAAGTTTTAGTTTAGATATTGGAGTTTTAGTTTTGAGTCTTAGCTTAAAGTTTTAGTTAGAGTTATAGTTTATTTTAGTTTTAATTCAGAGTATTAATTCAGAGTCTTAGCTTAGAATTTTAGTTAGAGTTATTGTTTACTTTAGCTTTAGTTAAGAGTTTTAGTTTAGACTTATAGTTTAGTTTTAGTAAAGAGTTTTAGTTTAGAGTTGTAGTTTAGTTTTAGTTAAGAGTTTTAGTTTAGAGTTTAGAGTTTTAGCTTTGAGTCTTAGCTTAGACATTTAGTTAGAGTTATAGTTTAGTTTAATTTTAGTTAAGAGTTTTAGTTTAGACTTCAGAGTTTTAGTTTAGAGTTTAGAGTTTTAATTAGAGTTATAGTTTAGTTTAATTTTTGTTAAGAGTTTTAGTTTAGAGTTATAGTTTAGTTTAGTTGTAGTTCAGAGTCTGGAGTTTTAAGTTAGAGTCTCAGCACTTAGAGTTTTAGTTAGAGTTATATTTATTTTAGTTTTAGTTAAGTGTTTTTGGACTTGTAGTTTAGTTTTAGCTAATCATTTTAGTTTTGAGTTTTAGCCTAAAGTCATAGCATAGAGTTTTTCCTTACACTTTTAGTTCAGTTTAGTTTTAGATAAGAGTTTTAGATTAGAGTTTCAGTTTGGTATTAGCTTACAGTTTTAGTTAGAGTTATAGTATTTCATATTATTACATAGAAATACCAAAACCATAAGTTAAATTAGGTTAGGTAAGGTTAGGTCAGGCTAGATTAGGTTACGTGGGCGCACGTAACATTTTTAGGTTAACTTAGACTAGGTAAAGTGGCGCATTTTTGTCAGAATAGGGGGATTTTGGTACGGGGAATTAATTTTACATAAGGAGGGGGGTTTCCAAGGGTGAAATTTTCAGGGGGAGTTTTCTGGGGGGAATTTTAACAATTTTTCCTAAGGAGACGGAACGGACAGAATTCGAACATTAACGTAAAATTCCATATTATCACATAGAAATACCAAAACCATAGGTTAGATTAGGTTAGGTTAGGCTAGATTAGGTTACGTGTGCATACGTAACATTTCTAGGTTAACTTACACTAGGTTAAGTGGCGGGCCACTTAACCTAGTAACCTAATCTAGCCTGAAATAACCTAACCTAATCTAACCTATGGTTTTGGTATTTCTATGTAATAATATGGAATACTATAACTCTAACTAAAACTGTAAGCTAATACCAAACTGAAACTCTAAACTAAAACTCTTATCTAAAACTAAGCTCAACTAAAAGTGCAAGGAAAAACTCTAAGCTATGACTCTAAACTAAAACGTTTAGCTAAAACTAAACTACAA
Source organism: Artemia sinica (assembly GCA_027921565.1). Taxonomy (NCBI): domain Eukaryota; kingdom Metazoa; phylum Arthropoda; class Branchiopoda; order Anostraca; family Artemiidae; genus Artemia; species Artemia sinica. The sequence continues at coordinate 44,926,836 of CM051263.1, read as the reverse complement.
GTCTAAAAACACTTAACTAAATCTAAAATAAATATATAACTCTAACTAAAACTCTAATTGCTGAGAGTCTAACTTGAAACTCTAGACTCTGAACTATAACTAAACTAAACTATAACTACAAACTAAAACTCTTAACAAAAATTATAATAAACTTTAACTCTAACTATAACTCTAAGCTATGACTCTAAGTTAAAACTCTAAACTCTAAACTAAAACTCTTAACTAAAACTAACCTACAACTCTAAACTAAAACTCTTTACTAAAACTAAACCATAAGTCTAAACTAAAACTCTTAAATAAAACTGAAGTAAGCAATAACTCTAACTAAAACTTTAAGCTAAGACTCAAAACTAAAACTCCAATATCTAAACTAAAACTCTTAACTAAAACTAAACAAAAACTATAACTCTAACTAAAACTCTAAATTAAAACTGTAAACTAAAACTATAAACTCTAAACTAAAACTCTTAACTAAAACTAAACTAAAATAAAACTCTAAGCTGAAACTCTTAACTAAAACTAAACTACAACTCTAAACTAAAACTCTTAACAAAAATTAAACTAAACTATAACTCTAACTAAAACTCTAAACTAAAACTAAACTACAACTTTAAACTAAAACTCTTAACAAAAATTAAACTAATAACTCTAAACTCTAAACTAAAACTCTGAAGTCTAAACTAAAACTCTTAACTAAAATTAAACTGAACTATAACTCTAAGCTATGACTCTAAGTTAAAACTCTAAACTCTAAACTAAAACTCTTAACTAAAACTAACCTACAACTCTAAACTAAAACTCTTTACTAAAACAAAACTACATCTCTAAATTAAAACTCTTAACTAAAACAAAACTATAAGTCTAAACTAAAACTCTTAACTAAAACTAATGTAACTATAACTCTAACTAAAACTCTAAGCTAACACTCTAAACTAAAACTCTAACTAAAACTCTAAGCTAAGACTCTAAACTAAAACTCTAAACTCTAAACTAAAACTCTTATCTAAAACTAAACAACACCTCTAAACTAAAATTCTAAACTAAAACTAAACTGAACCATAACTCTAACTAAAACTCTAAGCTAAGACTCTAAACTAAAACTCTGAAATAAAATTAAACTAAACTATATCTCTAACTAAAACTCTAAGCTAAGACTCTAAACTAAAACTCTAAATTCTCAACTAAAACTAAACTAAACTATAAATAGAACAAAAACTTTAAGTTAAGACTTTAAACTAAAACTCTAAACTCTAACCAAAACTCTAAGCTAAGACTCAAAAATCTAAACAAAAACTCTTAACTAAAATTAAACTAAACTATAACTCTAACTAAAACTCTAAACTAAAACTAAACTACAATTTTAAACTAAAACTCTTAACAAAAATTAAACTAAACTATAACTCTAACTAAAACTCTAAACTCTAAACTAAAACTCTGAAGTCTAAACTAAAACTCTTAACTAAAATTAAACTAAACTATAACTCTAACTAAAACTCTAAACTAAAACTAAACTACAATTTTAAACTAAAACTCTTAACAAAAACTAAAGTAAACTATAACTCTAACTAAAACTCTAAGCAAACAATCTAAACTAAAACTCTAACTAAAACTCTAAGCTAAGACTCTAAACTAAAACTCTAAACTCTAAACTAAAGCTCTTATCTAAAACTAAACAACACCTCTAAACTAAAATTCTTAGCTAAAACTAAACTAAACTATAACTCGAACTAAAACTCTAAGCTAAGACTCGAAACAAAAACTCTGAATTAAAACTAAACTAAACCATACCTCTAACAAAATCTCTAAGCTAAGACTCTAAACTAAAACTCTAAATTCTCAACTAAAACTAAATTAAACTATAAATTGAACTAAAACTCTAAGCTGAGACTCTAAACTAAATCTCTAAACTAAAACTCTTAACTACTATAACTCTAACTAAAACTGTAAGCTAATACCAAACTGAAACTCTAAACTAAAACTCTTATCTAAAACTAAACTAAACTAAAAGTGCAATGAAAAACTCTAAGCTATGACTATAGGCTAAAACTCTAAACTAAAACGTTTAGCTAAAACTAAACTACAAGTCCAAAAACACTTAACTAAAACTAAAATAAATATAACTCTAACTAAAACTCTAAGTGCTGAGAGTCTAACTTGAAACTCTAGACTCGGAACTACAACTAAACTAAACTATAACTCTAACTAAAACTCTAAACTAAAACTCTTATCTAAACACTAAACAACACTTCTAAACTAAAACTCTAAACTCTAAACTAAAACTCTTATCTAAAACTAAACAACGACTCTAAACTAAAATTCTTAACTAAAACTAAACTAAACTACAATTCTAACTAAAACTCTAAGTTAAGACTCTAAACTAAGACTCTTAACTAAAACTAAACAACAACTCTAAACTAAAACTCTTAACTAAAACTTAACTAAACTACTACTCTAAACTAAAACTCTTTACTAAAACTAAACAACAACTCTAAATTAAAACTCTTAACAAAATTAAACTAAACAACAATTCTAACTAAAACTCTTAACTAAAACTAAAACTCTAAAGTCTAAACTAAAACTCTTAACTAAAATTAAACTAAACTATAACTCTAACTAAAACTCTAAGCTAACACTCTAAATTAAAACTCTAGACTCTAAAATAAAATTAACTAAACTATAACTCTAACTAAAACTCCAAACTAACTCTTATCTAAAACTAAACAACACCTCTAAACTATAACTCTTAAATAAAACTAAACTAAACTACAACTCTAAACTAAAACTCTTAACTAAAACTAAACAACAACTCTAAACTAAAACTCTTAACTAAAACTAAACTAAACTACAACTCTAAACTAAAACTCTTTACTAAAACTAAACAACAACTCTAAACTAAAACTCTTAACAAAAACTAAACTAAACTACAACTCTAAACTAAAACTCTTAACTAAAACTAAACAACAGCTCTAAACTAAAACTCTTAACTAAAACTAAACTAAACTATAACTCTAACTAAAACTCTAAGCTAAGACTCTAAACTAAAACTCTGAATTAAAACTAAACTAAACTATACCTCTAACTAAAATTCTAAGCTAAGACTCAAAACTAAAACTCCAATATCTAAACTAAACTAAACTATAACTCTAACAAAAAAACTCTAAGCTAAGACTCAAAACTAAAACTCTAAATTCTCAAATGAAACTAAACTAATCTATAAATAGAACTAAAACTCTAAGCTAAGACTCTAAACTAAAACTCTAAACTCTAACTAAAACTCTAAGCTAGGACTCTAAACTCTAAACTAAAACTCTTAACTAAAACTAACCTACAACTCTAAACTAAAACTCTTTACTAAAACTAAACTACAACTCTAAACTAAAACTCTTAACTAAAACTAAACTATAAGTCTAAACTAAAACTCTTAACTAAAACTAAAGTAAGCTATAACTCTAACTAAAACTCTAAACCAACACTCTAAACTAAAACTCTAACTAAAACTCTAAGCTAAGACTCTAAACTAAAAAACTAACCTACAACTCTAAACTAAAACTCTTTACTAAAACTAAACTACAACTCTAAACTAATTCTAAAATAAAACTCTTAACTAAAACTAAATTAAACTATAACTCCAACTAAAGCTCTAAGCTAAGACTCTAAACTAAAACTCTAAACTCTAAACTAAAACTCTTATCTAAAACTAAACAACACCACTAAACTAAAATTATTAACTAAAGCTAAACTAAACTATAGCTCTAAATAAAACTCTACGCTAAGACTCTAAACTAAAACTCTGAATTAAAACTAAACTAAATTACACCTCTAAACTAAATAAACTCTAAGCTAAGACTCTAAACTAAAAAACTAACCTACAACTCTAAACTAAAACTCTTTACTAAAACTAAACTACAACTCTAAACTAATTCTAAAATAAAACTCTTAACTAAAACTAAATTAAACTATAACTCCAACTAAAGCTCTAAGCTAAGACTCTAAACTAAAACTCTAAACTCTAAACTAAAACTCTTATCTAAAACTAAACAACACCAAACTAAAATTATTAACTAAAGCTAAACTAAACTATAGCTCTAAATAAAACTCTACGCTAAGACTCTAAACTAAAACTCTGAATTAAAACTAAACTAAATTATACCTCTAACTAAAACTCTAAGCTAAGAATCAAATCTAAAACTCCAATATCTAAACTAAACTAAACTATAACTCTAACAAAAACTCTGAGCTAAGACTCTAAACTAAAACTCTAAATTCTCAACTAAAACTAAACTAAACTATAAATAGAACTAAAACTCTAAGCTAAGACTCTTAACAAAAACTAAACTATAAGTCTAAATTAAAACTCTTAACTAAAACTAAAGTAAACTATAACTCTAACTAAAACTCTAAGCTAAGACTCTAAACTAAAACTCTGAATTAAAACTAAACTAAACTATACATCTAACTAAAACTCTAACCTAAGACTCAAAACTAAAACTCCAATATCCAAATTAAACTAAACTATAGCTCTAACAAAAAAAATCTAAGCTAAGACTCTAAACTAAAACTCTAAATTCTCAACTAAAACTAAACTAAACTATAAATAGAACTAAAACTCTAAGCTAAGACTCTAAACTAAAACCCTAAACTCTAACTAAAACTCTAAGCTAGGATTCTAAACTCTAAACTAAAACTCTTAACTAAAACTAACCTACAACTCTAAACTAATACTCTTTACTAAAACTAAACTACAACTCTAAACTAGAACTCTTAACTAAAACTAAACTATAATTCTAAAATAAAACTCTTAACTAAAACTAAAGTAAACTATAACTCTAACTAAAACTCTAAACCAACACTCTAAACTAAAACTGTAACTAAAACTCTAAGCTAAGACTCCAAACTAAAAAACTAACCTACAACTCTAAACTAAAACTCTTTACTAAAACTAAACTACAACTCTAAACTAGAACTCTTAACTAAAACTAAACTATAATTCTAAAATAAAACTCTTAACTAAAACTAAATTAAACTAAAACTCCAACTAAAGCTCTAAGCTAAGACTCTAAACTAAAACTCTTATCTAAAACTAAACAACACCTCTAAACTAAAATTATTAACTAAAGCTAAACTAAACTATAACTCTAAATAAAACTCAACGCTAAGACTCTAAACTAAAACTCTGAATTAAAACTAAACTAAACTATACCTCTAACTAAAACTCTAAGCTAAGACTCAAAACTAAAACTCCAATATCTAAACTAAACTAAACTATAACTCTAACAAAAACTCTAAGCTAAGACTCTAAACTAAAACTAAACTATAAGTCTAGACTAAAACTCTTAACTAAAACTAAAGTAAACTATAACTCTAACTAAAACTCTAAGCTAACACTCTAAACTAAAACTCTAACTAAAACTCTAAGCTAAGACTCTAAACTAAAAAACTAACCTACAACTCTAAACTAAAACTCTTTACTAAAACTAAACTACAACTCTAAACTAAAACTCTTAACTAACACTAAACTATAAGTCTAAACTAAAACTCTTAACTAAAACTAAAGTAAACTATAACTCTAACTAAAACTCTAAGCTAACACTCTAAACTAAAACTCTAACTAAAACTCTAAGCTAAGGCTCTAACCTAAAACTCTAAACTAAAACTCTTATCTAAAACTAAACAACACCTTTTACTAAAATTACTAAAACTAAACTAAACTATAACTCTAAATAAAACTCTAAGCTAAGACTCTAAACTAAAACTCTGAATCAAAACTAAACTAAACTACACCTCTAACTAAAACTCTACACTAAGACTCAAAATTAAAACTCCAATATCTAAACTAAACTAAACTAAATTATAACTCTAACAAAAACTCTTAGCTAAGACTCTAAACTAAAACTCTAAATTCTCAACTAAAACTAGGCTAAACTATAAATAGAACTAAAACTCTAGGCTAAGACTCTAAACTAAAACTCTAAACTCTAACTAAAACTCTAAGCTAAGGCTCTAAACTCTAAACAAAAACTCTTAGCTAAAACTAACCTAAACCATATCTCTAACTAAAATTCTAAGCTAAGACTCCAAACTAAAACTCTAATCTAAAACTACTATAACTCTAACTAAAACTATAAGCTAATACCAAACTGAAACTCTAAACTAAAACTCCTATCTAAAACTAAACTAAACTAAAAGTGCAAAGAAAAACTCTAAGCTATGGCTCTAGACTAAAACTCTAAACTAAAGGTTTAGCTAAAACTAAACTACAAGTTCAAAAACACTTAACTAAAATTAAATAAAATATAACTCTAATTATAACTCTAAGTGCTGAGAGTCTAACGTGAAACTCTAGACTCTGAACTCCAACTAAACTAAAGTATAGCTATAACTAAAAGTAAAAGCTAATATCAAACTAAAACTCTAAACAAAAACTAAACTAAACAACAACTCTAAACTAAAACTCTTAACTAAAACTAAACTATAACTCCAAACTAAAACTCTTAACTAAAACTAAATTATAATTCTAAAATAAAACTCTTAACTAAAACTAAATTAAAATATAACTTTAACTAAAACTCTAAGCTAACACTCTAAAATAAAACTCCAACTAAAACTCTAAGCTAAGACTCTAAACTAAAACTATAAACTCTAAACTAAAACTCTTATCTAAAACTAAACAACACCTCTAAACTAAAATTATTAACTAAAGCTAAACTAAACTATAACTCTATTTAAAACTCTACGCTAAGACTCTAAACTAAAACTCTGAATTAAAACTAAACTAAATTATACCTCTAACTAAAACTCTAAGCTAAGACTAAAATCTAAAACTTCAATATCTAAACTAAACTAAACTATAACTCTAACAAAAACTCTGAGCTAAGACTCTAAACTAAAAATCTAAATTCTCAACTGAAACTAAACTAATCTATAAATAGAACTAAAACTCTAAGCTAAGACTCTAAACTAAAACCCTAAACTCTAACTAAAACTCTAAGCTAGGATTCTAAACTCTAAACTAAAACTCTTAACTAAAACTAACCTACAACTCTAAACTTAAACTCTTTACTAAAACTAAACTACAACTCTAAACTAAAACTCTTAACTAAAACTAAACTATAAGTCTAAACTAAAACTCTTAACTAAAACTAAAGTAAACTATAACTCTAACTAAAACTCTAAACCAACACTCTAAACTAAAACTCTAAGTAAAACTCTAAGCTAAGACTCTAAACTAAAAAACAAACCTACAACTCTAAACTAAAACTCTTTACTAAAACTAAACTAAAACTCTAAACTAGAACTCTTAACTAAAACTAAACTATAATTCTAAAATAAAACTCTTAACTAAAACTAAATTAAACTATAACTCCAACTAAAGCTCTAAGCTAAGACTCTAAACTAAAACTCTAAACTCTAAACTAAAACTCTTATCTAAAACTAAACAACACCTCTAAACTAAAATTATTAACTAAAGCTAAACTAAACTATAACTCTAAATAAAACTCTACGCTAAGACTCTAAACTAAAACTCTGAATTAAAACTAAACTAAACTATACATCTAACTAAAACTCTAAGCTAAGACTCAAAACTAAAACTCCAATATCTAAATTAAACTATAACTCTAACAAAAACTCTAAGCTAAGACTCTAAACTAAAACTCCAAATTCTCAACTAAAACTAAACTAAACTATAAATAGAACTAAAACTCTAAGCTAAGACTCTTAACAAAAACTAAACTATAAGTCTAAACTAAAACTCTTAACTAAAACTAAAGTAAACTATAACTCTAACTAAAACTCTAAGCTAACACTCTAAACTAAAACTCTAACTAAAACTCTAAGCTAAGACTCTAAACTAAAAAACTAACCTACAACTCTAAACTAAAACTCTTTACTAAAACTAAACTACAACTCTAAACTAAAACTCTTAACTAAAACTAAACTATAAGTCTAAACTAAAACTCTTAACTAAAACTAAAGTAAACTATAACTCTAACTAAAACTCTAAGCTAACACTCTAAACTAAAACTCTAACTAAAACTCTAAGATAAGGCTCTAAACTAAAACTTTAAACTCTAAACTAAAACTCTTATCTAAAACTAAACAACACCTTTTACTAAAATTACTAAAACTAAACTAAATTATAACTCTAACTAAAACTCTAAGCTAAGACTCTAAACTAAAACTCCAATATCTAAATTAAACTATAACTCTAACAAAAACTCTAAGCTAAGACTCTAAACTAAAACTCCAAATTCTCAACTAAAACTAAACTAAACTATAAATAGAACTAAAACCCTAAGCTAAAACTCTTAACTAACACTAAACTATAAGTCTAAACTAAAACTCTTAACTAAAACTAAAGTAAACTATAACTCTAACTAAAACTCTAAGCTAACACTCTATACTAAAACTCTAACTAAAACTCTAAGCTAAGACTCTAAACTAAAAAACTAACCTACAACTCTAAACTAACACTCTTTACTAAAACTAAACTACAACTCTAAACTAAAACTCTTAACTAACACTAAACTATAAGTCTAAACTAAAACTCTTAACTAAAACTAAAGTAAACTATAACTCTAACTAAAACTCTAAGCTAACACTCTAAACTAAAACTCTAACTAAAACTCTAAGCTAAGGCTCTAAACTAAAACTCTAAACTCTAAACTAAAACTCTTATCTAAAACTAAACAACACCTTTTACTAAAATTACTAAAACTAAACTAAACTATAACTCTAAATAAAACTCTAAGCTAAGACTCTAAACTAAAACTCTGAATCAAAACTAAACTAAACTACACCTCTAACTAAAACTCTACACTAAGACTCAAAACTAAAACTCCAATATCTAAACTAAACTAAACTAAACTATAACTCTAACAAAAACTCTAAGCTAAGACTCTAAACTAAAACTCTAAATTCTCAACTAAAACTAAACTAAACTATAAATAGAACTAAAACTCTAGGCTAAGACTCTAAACTAAAACTCTAAACTCTAACTAAAACTCTAAGCTAAGGCTCTAAACTCTAAACAAAAACTCTTAACTAAAACTAACCTAAACCACATCTCTAACTAAAACTCTAAGCTAAGACTCCAAACTAAAACTCTAAACTAAAACAACTATAACTCTAACTAAAACAGTAAGCTAATACCAAACTGAAACTCTAAACTAAAACTCCTATCTAAAACTAAACTAAACTAAAAGTGCAAAGAAAAACTCTAAGCTATGACTCTAGACTAAAACTCTAAACTAAAGGTTTAGCTAAAACTAAACTACAAGTTCAAAAACACTTAACTAAAATTAAATAAAATATAACTCTAATTATAACTCTAAGTGCTGAGAGTCTAACGTGAAGCTCTAGACTCTGACCTCCAACTAAACTAAACTATAGCTATAACTAAAAGTATAAGCTAATATCAAGCTAAAACTCTAAACAAAAACTAAACTAAACAACAAATCTAAACTAAAACTCTTAACTAAAACTAAACTATAACTCTAAACTAAAACTCTTAACTAAAACTAAACTATAATTCTAAAATAAAACTCTTAACTAAAACTAAATTAAACTATAACTTTAACTAAAACTCTAAGCTAACACTCTAAACTAAAACTCCAACTAAAACTCTAAGCTAAGACTCTAAACTAAAACTATAAACTCTAAACTAAAACTCTTATCTAAAACTAAACAACACCTCTAAACTAAAATTATTAACTAAAGCTAAACTAAACTATAACTCTAAATAAAACTCTACGCTAAGACTCTAAACTAAAACTCTGAATTAAAACTAAACTAAATTATACCTCTAACTAAAACTGTAAGCTAAGACTAAAATCTAAAACTCCAATATCTAAACTAAACTAAACTATAACTCTAACAAAACTCTGAGCTAAGACTCTAAACTAAAACTCTAAATTCTCAACTGAAACTAAACTAATCTATAAATAGAACTAAAACTCTAAGCTAAGACTCTAAACTAAAACCCTAAACTCTAACTAAAACTCTAAGCTAGGATTCTAAACTCTAAACTAAAACTCTTAACTAAAACTAACCTACAACTCTAAACTAAAACTCTTTACTAAAACTAAACTAAAACTCTAAACTAAAACTCTTAACTAAAACTAAACAACACCTCTAAACTAAAATTATTAACTAAAACTAAACTAAACTATAACTCTAAATAAAACTCTACGCTAAGACTCTAAACTAAAACTCTGAATTAAAACTAAACTAAATTATACCTCTAACTAAAACTCTAAGCTAAGACTCAAAACTAAAACTCCAATATCTAAACTAAACTAAACTAAACTATAACTCTAACAAAAACTCTAAGCTAAGACTCTAAACTAAAACTCCAAATTCTCAACTAAAACTAAACTAAACTATAAGTAGAACTAAAACTCTAAGCTATGACTCTTAACTAAAACTAAACTATAAGTCTAAACTAAAACTCTTAACTAAAACTAAAGTGAACTATAACTCTAACTAAAACTCTAAGCTAACACTCTAAACTAAGACTAGAACTAAAACTCTAACCTAAGACTCTAAACGAAAACTCTTAACTCTAAACTAAAACTCTTATCTAAAACTAAACAACACCTCTAAACTAAAATTCTTAACTAAAACTAAACTAAACTATAACTCTAACTAAAACTCTAAGCTAAGACTCTAAACTAAAACTCTAAACTCTAAACTAAATCTACTATAACTCTAACTAAAACTGTAAGCTAATACCAAACTGAAACTCTAAACTAAAACTCCTATCTAAAACTAAACTAAACAAAAAGTGCAATGAAAAACTCTAAGCTATGACTCTAGACTAAAACTCTAAACTAAAACGTTTAGCTAAAACTAAACTACAAGTCCAAAAACACTTAACTAAAACTAAAATAAAACATAACTCTAACTATAACTCTAAGTGCAGAGAGTCTAATTGGAAACTCTAGACTCTGAACTACAACTAAACTAAACTATAGCTCCAACTAAAAGTGTAAGCTAATATCAAACCAAAACTCTAAACTAAAACTAAACTAAACTACAACTCTAAACTAAAACTCTTAACTAAAACTAAACAACAACTCTAAACTAAAACTCTTAACTAAAACTAAACTACACTACAACTCTAAACTAAAACTCTTAACTAAAACTAAACAACAACTCTAAACTAAAACTCTTAACTAAAACTAAACTAAACTACAACTCTAAACTAAAACTCATAACGAAAGCTAAACAACAACTCTAAACTAAAACTCTTAACAAAAACTAAACTAAACTACAAATATAAATAAAATTCTTAACTGAAACTAAAACTCTAAATTCTAAATTCAAACTCTTAACTAAAATAAACTAAACTTCAACTCTAACTAAAACTCTAAGCTAACACTCTAAATTAAAACTCTAAACTCTTAACTAAAACTAAACTAAACTAGAACTCTAACTAAAACTCTAAACTAAAACTCTTATCTAAAACTAAACAACACCTCTAAACTAAAATTCTTAACTAAAACTAAACTAAACTATAACTCTAACTAAAACTCTAAGCTAAGACTCTAAATTAAAACTCTCAATTAAAACAAAACTAAACTATATAACTCTAACTATAACTTTAAGCTAAGACTCAAAACTAAAACTCTAAATTCTCAAATGAAACTAAACTAATCTATAAATAGAACTAAAACTCTAAGCTAAGACTCTAAACTAAAACTCTAAACTCTAACTAAAACTCTAAGCTAGGACTCTAAACTCTAAACTAAAACTCTTAACTAAAACTAACCTACAACTCTAAACTAAAACTCTTTACTAAAACTAAACAACAACTCTAAACTAAAACTCTTAACTAAAACTAAACTATAAGTCTAAACTAAAACTCTTAACTAAAACTAAAGTAAACTATAACTCTAACTAAAACTCTAAACCAACACTCTAAACTAAAACTCTAACTAAAACTCTAAGCTAAGACTCTAAACTAAAAAACAAACCTACAACTCTAAACTAAAACTCTTTACTAAAACTAAACTACAACTCTAAACTAATTCTAAAATAAAACTCTTAACTAAAACTAAATTAAACTATAACTCCAACTAAAGCTCTAAGCTAAGACTCTAAACTAAAACTCTAAACTCTAAACTAAAACTCTTATCTAAAACTAAACAACACCTCTAAACTAAAATTATTAACTAAAGCTAAACTAAACTATAACTCTAAATAAAACTCTACGCTAAGACTCTAAACTAAAACTCTGAATTAAAATTAAACTAAATTATACCTCTAACTAAAACTGTAAGCTAAGACTAAAATCTAAAACTCCAATATCTAAACTAAACTAAACTATAACTCTAACAAAAACTCTGAGCTAAGACTCTAAACTAAAACTCTAAATTCTCAACTAAAACTAAACTAAACTATAAATAGAATTAAAACTCTAAGCTAAGACTCTTAACAAAAACTAAACTATAAGTCTAAATTAAAACTCTTAACTAAAACTAAAGTAAACTATAACTCTAACTAAAACTCTAAGCTAAGACTCTAAACTAAAACTCTGAATTAAAACTAAACTAAACTATACATCTAACTAAAACTCTAACCTAAGACTCAAAACTAAAACTCCAATATCCAAACTAAACTAAACTATAACTCTAACAAAAACTCTAAGCTAAGACTCTAAACTAAAACTCTAAATTCTCAACTGAAACTAAACTAATCTATAAATAGAACTAAAACTCTAAGCTAAGACTCTAAACTAAAACCCTAAACTCTAACTAAAACTCTAAGCTAGGATTCTAAACTCTAAACTAAAACTCTTAACTAAAACTAACCTACAACTCTAAACTAAAACTCTTTACTAAAACTAAACCACAACTCTAAACTAAAACTCTTAACTAAAACTAAACTATAAGTCTAAACTAAAACTCTTAACTAAAACTAAAGTAAACTATAACTCTAACTAAAACTCTAAACCAACACTCTAAACTAAAACTCTAACTAAAACTCTAAGCTAAGACTCTTAACTAAAAAACTAACCTACAACTCTAAACTAAAACTCTTTACTAAAACTAAACTACAACTCTAAACTAAAACTCTTAACTAAAACTAAACTATAATTCTAAAATAAAACTCTTAACTAAAACTAAAGTAAACTATAACTTCAACTAAAGCTCTAAGCTAAGACTCTAAACTAAAACTCTAAACTCTAAACTAAAACTCTTATCTAAAACTAAACAACACCTCTAAACTAAAATTATTAACTAAAGCTAAACTAAACTATAACTCTAAATAAAACTCTACGCTAAGACTCTAAACTAAAACTCTGAATTAAAACTAAACTAAACTATACCTCTAACTAAAACTCTAAGCTAAGACTCAAAACTAAAACTCAAATATCTAAACTAAACTAAACTATAACTCTAACAAAAACTCTAAGTTAAGACTCTAAACTAAAACTCTAAATTCTCAACTAAAACTAAACTAAACTATAAATAGAACTACAACTCTAAGCTAAGACTCTTAACTAAAACTAAACTATAAGTCCAAACTAAAACTCTTAATTAAAACTAAAGTAAACTATAACTCTAACTAAAACTCTAAGCTAACACTCTAAACTAAAACTCTAACTAAAACTCTAAGCTAAGGCTCTAAACTAAAACTCTAAACTCTAAACTAAAACTCTTATCTAAAACTAAACAACACCTTTTACTAAAATTACTAAAACTAAACTAAACTATAACTCTAAGTAAAACTCTAAGCTAAGACTCTAAACTAAAACTCTGAATCAAAAATAAACTAAACTACACCTCTAACTAAAACTCTACGCTAAGACTCAAAACTAAAACTCCAATATCTAAAGTAAACTAAACTAAACTATAACTCTAATAAAAACTCTAAGCTAAGACTCTAAACTAAAACTCTAAATTCTCAACTAAAACTAAACTAAACTATAAATAGAACTAAAACTCTAGGCTAAGACTCTAATTTAAAACTCTGAACTCTAACTGAAACTCTAAGCTAAGGCTCTAAACTCTAAACAAAAACTCTTAACTAAAACTAACCTAAACCATAACTCTAACTAAAACTCTAAGCTAAGACTCCAAACTAAAACTCTAAAATAAAACTACTATAACCCTAACTAAAACTGTAAGCTAATACCAAACTGAAACTCTAAATTAAAACTCCTATCTAAAACTAAACTAAACTAAAAGTGCAAAGAAAAACTCTAAGCTATGACTCTAGACTAAAACTCTAAACTAAAGGTTTAGCTAAAACTAAACTACAAGTTCAAAAACACTTAACTAAAATTAAATAAAATATAACTCTAACTATAACTCTAAGGGCTGAGAGTCTAACTTGAAACTCTAGACTCTGAACTACAACTAAACTAAACTATAGCTATAACTAAAAGTGTAAGCTAATATCAAACTAAAACTCTAAACAAAAACTAAACTAAACAACAACTCTAAACTAAAAATCTTAACGAAAACTAAACAACAACTCTAAACTAAAACTCTTAACTAAAACTAAACTAAACTACAACTCTAAACTAAAACTCTTAACTAAAACTAAACAACAACTCTAAACTAAAACTCTTAACAAAATTTAAACTAAACCACAATTCTAAACTAAAACTCTTAACTAGAACTAAAACTCTAAAGTCTAAACTAAAACTCTTAAATAAAATTAAGCTTAACTATAACTCTAACTAAATCTCTAAGCTAACACTCTAAATTAAAACTCTAGACTCTAAACTAAAACTAAACTAAACCATAACTCTAACTAAAACTCTAAACTCTAAACTATAACTCTTATCTAAAACTAAACAACACCTCTAAACTAAAATTCTTAACTAAAATTAAACTAAACTATAACTCTAACTAAAACTCTAAGCTAAGACTCTAAACAAAAACTCTAAACTCTAAACTAAAACTACTATAACTCTAACTAAAACTGTAAGCTAATACCAAACTCAAACTCTAAACTAAAACTCCTATCTAAAACTAACCTAAACAAAAAGTGCAATGAAAAACTCTAAGCTATGACTCTAGACTAAAACTCTAAAACTAAAACGTTTAGCTACAACTAAACTAGAAGTCCAAAAACACTTAACTGAAACTAAAATAAAACATAACTCTAACTATAATTCTAAGCGCTGAGAGTCTAACTTGAAACTCTAGACTCTGAACTACAACTAAACTAAACTATAGCTCTAACTAAAAGTGTAAGCTAATATCAAACTAAAACTGTAGACTAAAACTAAACTAAACTACAACTCTAAACTAAAACTCTTAACTAAAACTAAACAACAACTCTAAACTAAAACTCTTAACTAAAACTAAACTAAAACTCTTAACGAAAGCTAATCAGCAACTCTAAACTAAAACTCTTAACAAAAATTAAATTAAACTACAATTATAACTAAAACTCTTAACTAAAACTAAAACTCTAAAGTCTAAACTAAAACTCTTAACTAAAATTAAACTAAACTATAACTCTAACTAAAACTCTAAGCTAACGCTCTAAGTTAAAACTCTAAACTCTGAACTAAAACTAAAATAAACTGCAACTCTAACTAAAACTCTAAACTCTAAACTAAAACTCTTATCTAAAACTAAACAACACCTCTACACTAAAATTCTTAACTAAAACTAAACTAAACTATAACTCAACTAAAACTAAACTAAACTAATCTATGCTAAACTAATCTATACTAAACTAATCTGGCCGAAAAGAACAATCTTCGGCAATATGTCATCCTTCATCCGTACAACGTGCCCTAACCACCTCAACCTTTCTTTCATTATAGCCCTAGAGAGCGGTATTGAACCACATTTTTCGTATAGCCTATTGTTTGAAATACGGTCAGTCAGCCGGGTACCAAGAACAATCCTTAAGCAATTTCCCTGGAAAACATCTAGCAAATCTTCATCCGCTTTTCGTAGATAATGCAATTACTCGTTTTAAATCATTTTCCCCCGAACACAGCTAGCCCTAAGAAAAATGAAGTCACAGCTCCTGCCATAATTAGCAAGAAATACCCTCCTCCCTCAAATGAGGGTTATAAGCGAATTATCATATAAATCCCAGTGGTTACTAATGTGGAAGAATGAACCAATGAAGAAACAGGCGTAGGGTCTGCCATGGCTGCAGGTAGTCATGCGGAGAAAAGAAGCTGGGCTCTCTTAGTAAAAGAGGACATGATAAAGAAAAGTATGATTGATGAACAAAAAATATCTTAAAAATATATAATCTCAACTTTTTGAATAAAACATTAGCCCTAATGACCATAAAATTAATACATCTCCTACTCGGTTTCTTACAATTGTGATTATACCTCTAGAAGAGGAAACGTAGTTTTTATAAAACATAATTAAAAGATAGGAAGTTATTCCAAGCCCGTCCCAACCTAATATTAATCTTAGTCCGTCTGATGAAATGATTAACAAAATTATGGATAAAATGAATCCTAATAATATCCTTTATATAAATTGGTTTCTCCCGTAATAGCTATTTTTACAAGTTATGGGCTGTTTTATTCCTTAGTATGGGACATGAACGTCGTTATTTAGGTTGTAATTAGTTGATTCAGGAACGATAACTTTTACTTATATTTATATTGCTAATAATCTTAAGAGTAAAGAACAAATATTGGTAGTTGCAAAAATCGGACTTACTTCAACAATCACATATCTTTGAAAAGTGTTAGTACGAAAATATATTAAATTGCTTAAAGAACAAAAACTGATTATTTCAAAAATATTGTAACACGGGATTTACAACAATTCGAAAACCTTAAACAAGAAAATCAAAAGTTTTAAGCTGAGCCATTTTTCCTTCTTCTTCATTTTGGATTTTCATTACTTCAGACAATTTTCCAATGCCCTTTGCTTTTTGGTCTGTTTTCATATATCCAAGGCAAAAATAAAACTGTGCAGGATTTTGCTTTTCATTGTTAAAAAGGTCCATTGGTTTTATTACCGATACAATCCCATCAGTAAAAGAGTTCGTCGACAAACTCATTTACTATCATATAATATAGGTTACCTCAAAGTGGCTTAAACTCGTTTCTTTCAAATTTAAAAAAAAACCCATGCCACCGGGATATGATAACTGATTATACACGATGTATTATTGAGCATATGATTAACAAGGAGCAATATACATAGTATGGTGGTAGCAGTAGCTGCAACCAAGTAAAGAGTTAACCGCAGACCCTAGTAACCAAAAGTGAAAAACTGCTTTTTGAGAATAAATTGACATTTGACATTGATTCAGGAATGTTAACTTTTACTTATATTTCTATCGCTATTAATTTTGAGAATCAAGAAAAAAACCGTTAATTGAAAAATCGAACTTACTTAAACAATCACATATCGTTGAAAAGTTGCAGTACGAAAAGATATTAAATTGTTCAAAGAACAAAAACTGGTAAATTATTCTAGTTTCAGTTAACAAATATATTTTTTGTTAAACCCCCCTCCAAAAAAATTACTGCATTTTACATAATAATGGACAATTATGAAAAAAACGTATTGACAAACACCATTTATGATGAACTATATCGGTCCTTCATATAATATTACATGAAAATCCTGACAGAATATATCCAGTTGCATCAATTCACATTTTTATGTGGAGGGGGCGTTTGTGCAATTTTTTCAGTGATGTTATCATGATTTTATAACGAGAAATAATCTTCTATTATTCAATGGAACAATCTTCTTTGTTTTGTATGACGTCATTTACGGTTTAACATATTGCATGTGCCTTTATATATTATGACGTCATGCATCAATATAAAAGGATGCAAAAAGTCAATTGGTCGCTGGTGTTAGCCACCAGTCTCTTCGGAGGCGTTGGTTCAAATCTTACCGCTGGTATGCGATTATGATTTATGCACAAAAATCAAATATCTTTGAAAAGACTGCAGTATGAAAAGACATAGAAAATTCAGTTTTGAGTGGAAAAAATTTATTCTCTCTTAGAAATAATTTATTTTAGTTACAAAAGATTTTTAACCCAATGAATTTCCTTTAAAATGAGCCACTGAACAACTCTCTACGATGTTCCAGTGCCAAGCTATCTGTGGAAAAGAAAAAAAGAAAAATGAAAAAGAGAAAAAAATGTGCCGTTTAGGCAGAATGTTGTAGTAGCTACCACTTTTCTTGATTTTCAAGCCAATATATTTCCCTTGCTATTCAAGCCAAGGGACAGAAAGTTTTCTATAAAGGGGTTTCGGACAAGGCGGTTCTAATGGTATACTTTTTGTTTTGATCTGACTTCTTTTTTAGGAGCTATGGGTTTTTATATTTCTTAACATTCGACGTGATCGTCTCATACTAGGTTGCTAGCTACCGCTACAACCCGGATATCGTCTTTTAATGTAAAATTTTTAATATATGGACTTTAAATATAACCATACAAGCCTATATTTTAATTAAGTTGCCTATAAAAGTTAGTATAGGTAAGAGTTCGTTCTTTATAATAAATACTTTACACACGTCTTTGGAATGCAGTGGTCTGGATTATCCTGCTCTCCTTCCAGAAAACGCTTTCCTTCCTTTCTGAAAATTAAATGAAGTGTCTAAAGAAACCAATTATCCAGATATCCTATTGCAAGCGCAATTCAGTGAAAAGTGAAGGTTCATCAAAAGCGCCATGCGCTGAAAAACACCTTTTCATCAGAGGTTGTTTTAAAAGGTTTGAAAATTACCTACATAAAAATAAATTGCTGCTTCTTAGTTTATCCCTATTTTTTCTTATTTGTTATCTTTTAGCTGCTTTGGGTGGTTTTATCGTGTTTCTTTTTAGCCGGTGAGAGCATGGTTGCAGAGGGTAAATGTGGTAAGGTGGTTTTTATGGTATTATAAATATAGGTATTATGTTTATAATATAAACATATGGTTTTAGGAGATAAACATAGTTTATCTGCCCTATAAAGGGAGAATAAAGGCAACAAGCACATCCTCACCTTAATACCATAAAAACCACCTTACCACAATATGTCCACAGAACCTGCATGATCAACTGGCTAAAAATATTAAATCTGGATTACTGTAATATTTGTCAGTTTCACTTATGTGATCTGGAAAGTCTTAGTAAAATCAAACATAATGGAAATGAAATATTGGTTTGGAATGATATTTGTCCCAAGTTAGAAATTGTAAGGAGTGTCATAGTAGAGGCTGCCAAAGTAAATGGTGTCTTTGTAAAGGCTATGTTTAAAACTGATGGACGGTGGTTTTATGAACGGTGTTTTGATGAACCAAAGAGAATCAAGCAGCAATATGAACTCAGTTGGGATTAATATGAACGACTCAGAGTTTGGGTTTATTTTTAAAGGTTTTTAAATTCTTAATATCCCTTGTTAGAATATAAACAAATATTTTTGCATTTACCAGTTTTTTGCTCTTTAAGTAATTAAATGTTTTTTCATACTACTGTCTATTCAAAGACATTTGATTATTACAGCAAGTACGATTTCTAACAACGATTTCTACTAAGCTTTTGCTCTTTCTTAAATTCAATGTCTTTTTATACTGCAGTCTATTCAAAGATATTTGATTGTTAAAGCAAGTCCGATTTCTTACAGAGATTTCTATTAAGCTGCAAACTTTTGGTTTGCTTTTCTAAGGTTTTGGAATTGTTGTAATTTCTTGCTAAAATATATACAAATATTGGTGCAATTACCAGGTTCTTATTCTTTAGGCAATTAAATGTCTTTTCATACTGAATCTATTCATAAATACAAAGAACTGTTTGATTATGTAAACCCTGATTACAAGCAGGAAAAAGCCAAAGGCTTTTTCTTCTTTGGAAGAGTAAGAGACGAACCTCAAAGATCTGGCAGCTAACTAAGTCCAAAATAGGTACTGGTTTGCTCTTCTAATGATTGTCCTTTAATATAATTTTCTATTCACGTCATAGTTCTAATAAGACTATGACAGCATTCATTATTTATCTAGTAGGGTTTCAGACAAGGTGGTTCTAATGAGGTACTTTTGTTTTGATCTATTCTTAGGAGTTTTGGGTTTTTATATTTCTTAGTATTGGGCGTGATCGTCTCTTACTAGGTTGCTAGCTACTGCTGCAGCCCGGATTCACATAGATAGTTATGAGAGACAGCATGGCCGAATGGTCCATGGTGCTGGTGTTAGCCACCAGTCTTTTCGGAGGCGCGGGTTCAAATCCCACCGCTGGTATTCGATTTTGACGTCATTGATCAATCTGTAATATGAAATATGCAGTTTTTCGTAAAAAAGTTGTTTGTATTTTAAAGATAATTTCTTTTAATTAAAAAAGACTTTTAATACCATTAATTTCCTTTAAAATGAGCCATTGAACAACTCTCTGCGATGTTCCAGTTCCAAGCTATCTGTGGAATTACTAACCTATACTATAATTAAGTGGGGTATAAAATTTAGTATATGCAAAACCACTATTAGAAAACCCTAGTCCAAAAACCCTCTATAGGATTTACTATAATTAACAAAATACACCTGATTACAAACAGGAAAAAGCCTACGGCTTTTTTTCTTTGAAATAGTAAGAGACGAACCTCAAATAATCAAGTAACTAACTAAGTCGAATGTGTGCAATGGTTTATTATTCTAATGATCGTCTTTTAATGTAATTCAGACAAGGTAATTCTAATGATGTACTTTTGTTTTGATCTGACTCTATTTTTAGGAATTTTGGGTTTTTTTATTTCTTAGCATGGGATTGATCGTCTCTTACTAGGTTGCTAGCTACTGCTGCAACCCAGATTAACATATATATTATTTATGAGAGGCAGCCTGGCCGAGTGGTCCAAGACACTGGTGTTAGCCACCAGTCTCTTCGGAGGCGTGGGTTCAAATCTTACCGCTGGTATAATGTTTGAAATACTGCAGTGTGAAAAGACATCAAAAATGCAGTTTTTGGTGGAAAAATTTATTCTCTTTTAGAAATAATTTATTTTAGTTACTATAGATTTTTAACTTAATTAATTTCCTTTAAAATGAGCTATTTAACAACTCTCTACGATGTTCCAGTGCCAAGCTATCTCTGGAAAAGAAGAAAAAAGAAAAAAAAAGAAAAAAATATCCCGTTTAGGCAGAATGTTGTAGTAGCTGCCACTTTTCTTGATTTTCAAGCCAATATATTTCCCTTGCTGTTCAAGCCAAGGGACAGAAAGTTTCCTATACAGGGGTTTCGGACAAGGCGGTTCTAATGGTGTACTTTTTGTTTTGATCTGACTCCTTTGTTAGGAACTATGGGTTTTTATATTTCTTAACATTGGACGTGATCGTCTCTTACTAGGTTGCTAGCTACCGCTGCAACCCGGAAAAAATAGTTTATTTTATTTAGCATGGTCATGTCGTTCTTTACTGTAAAACATTTCTTTTGGATATTACTATGAAGCTTTGCCAAAGCATTTCTAGCCGACTTTTCAACAGCATCCGCTCTTTCAAAGAGAATTTTAATCTGTAATTTTGAATACTTTTCGTGATCCTGGTAAAACATGCGTAAAATGTTTCTCAATTTACGAAGATCAGCCTGCATTTTTGCCATCTTCTTCTATTTCTGAATTTAATTTTTTCCTTTGTCCTTATGCGGTCTTCGGTACAACCTCGAAGAGAATTTAATTTTTTCATTACAGCTTTTGTCACCCCAGTAACGCTCCTTGATGTTTTGTTTGGCTGTCTCAATTTTTACTTCTCGATACACCTGGTCGGTTGAATACCTTTGCTTTTCTTTTTTCTTATATCTGATTCGGTAATCTTTATCATTGTGATAACGCTCCTTGATGTTTTGTTTGGCTGTCTCAATTTTCGCATGTCTATAATCTTTATCATTGTGATAACACATCTTGCTGTTTTGTTTGATTATTTCTCGATACGCCTTGTCGGTTTAATACCTTTGCTTTTTTCTTTTCGAGATGTTGTCTCTGTTTTTTGTATAGTACTGTTTTTTTTAAATTACGTATAATAACACGCTTAGAAGGCATCTTATTACAAAACAAGAAATAATATTTTCATCTAATTAACACTTCTTATGACTCGTATCGAGTATCCATAACCTAACAAAAAGTAAAACTCATTTTTAAATTTTCAGGTATTTTGTTAGTTTGAATGAAAAGATTAAAATTATTGCTCAGATATCATAAATATTTTTGCAATTTACATAATAACCTTAGCGATTCTAAACTGAAAAATAAAATATATATTAAAAAATGGAATTTTTTGGTCTGAAAATACATAGTCAATCCCACATCGGGTAGTTAGAACCTAACCAAAAATAAAACTAATTTTAACATTTTAAGGTATTTTTCTAGCTTGAATTTAAATATTCGAACTATTGCTCGGATACAATGGATATTTTTGCAGTTTACACAAGCTGCAAAGAACGCACGAGCTGATCTTTGTAAATTGAGAAAAATTTTACGAATGTTTTACCAGGATTACGAAAAATATTCAAAATTAAAGATTAAAATTATCTCTGAAAGAATAGATTTTGTTGAAAAGTCAGCTAGAGATGCTTTCGAGAAACTTCGTAGTAATATCCAAAAGAAATGTTGCATGTTTAGTGAAAAGCTTCCAAGGTATGGACCGGCAACTGTGGAACAGTTTACAGATGTAATGGGGCAACTTATCTATCACTGTGAATATATTGAGGCATAATTGTCTTTTACTTAGTTTCAGCTTAAATTCGATGATCGAGCCTTTATGTAATACTAACTATTACATCCAGCGACTATGACGTCATTGATCAATATTGTATATAAAAAATTAAGTTTTTCGTAAAAAATAATTAATTAAAAAAATTAAGTGCAAAAGGCGCTAGATCTAGAGATTTCCTTTAAAATGAGCTATTGAACAACTCTCTACGATGTTCCAGTGCCAAGCTATCTCTGGAAACAAAAGAAAGAAAAAAATATCCCGTTTGTGGAGAATAACGTGGTTAAAGTCAATTTTCTTGATTTTCAAGCCAATATATTTCCCTTGCTGCTCAAGCAAAATGACAGAAAGTTTCCTATACAGGGGTTTCGGACAAGGCGGTTCTAATGGTGTACTTTTTGTTTTGATCTGACTGCTTTTTTAGGAGCTATGGGTTTTTATATTTCTTAACATTGGACGTGATCGTCTCTTACTAGGTTGCTAGCTACCGCTGCAACCCGGACACTAACTACATCCAACGACTATGACGTCATTGATCAATATTGTACATAAAAAATTAAGTTTTTCGTAAAAAATAATTAATTAAAAAAAAATTAAGTACAAATAGCACTAGATCTAGAGATTTCCTTTAAAATGAGCTATTGAACAACTCTCTACGATGTTCCAGTGCCACGCTATCTGTGGAAAAGAAGAAAGAAAGAAAAAAATTTCCCGTTTGTGGAGAATAACGTGGTTGAAGTCAATTTTCTTGATTTTCAAGCCAATATATTTTCTTTGTTATTCAAGCCAAAGGGCGGTAAGTTTCCTTTACAGGGGTTTAGGACAAGGCGGTTCTAATGGTGTACTTTTTGTTTTGATCTGACTCTTTCTTTAGGAGTTAGGGGTTTTTGTATTTCTTAACATTGGACGTGATCGTCTCTTACTAGGTTGCTGGCTACCGCTGCAACTCGGATATCCTTTAAAATGAGCCATTGAACAACTCTCTAAGATGTTTCAGTGACAGGCTATCTGTGGAATGATCGTCTCTTGCTAGATCGTCTCTTCCCTAGTAAGAGACGTGATCGTCTCTTACCAGGTTGCTAGCTACCACTGCAACCCGGATTATTATAGGCAAGAGGTCGTTCTTTATTGTAATTTTAACCCCATTAATTTCCTTCAAAATGAGCCATTGAACCACTCTTTACAATGTTCCAGTGCCATGCTATCTGTTGAATTACTAACCTATACTATAATTAAGTGGCGTATACAATTTAGTATAGGTAAGAGGTCGTTCTTTATTATAAAAAAAATCACATATATTTAGTTATGAGAGGCAGATTGGCCGAGTGGTCCAAGGCGCTGGTGTTAGCCACCAGTCTCTTCGGAGGCGTGGGTTCAAATCTTACCGCTGGTATACGATTATGATTTATGTACAAAACTCAAATATCTTTGAAAGACTGCAGTATGAAAAGGCATCAAAAATGCGGTTTTTAATTGAAAAATTTATTCTCTCTTAGAAATAATTTATTTTAGTTACAAAAGACTTTTAACCCAATTAATTTCCTTTAAAATGAGCTATTGAACAACTCTCTACGATGTGCCAGTGCCAAGTTATCTCTGGAAAACAAGAAAAAAGAAAAAAAAGTGTCCCGTTTAGGCAGAATGTTGTAGTAGCTGCCACTTTTCTTGATTTTCAAGCCAATATATTTCCCTTGCTGTTCAAGCCAAGGGACAGAAAGTTTACTATACAGGGGTTTCGGACAAGGCGGTTCTAATGGTGTACTTTTTGTTTTGATCTGACTCCTTTTTTAGGAGCTATGGGTTTTTATATTTCTTAACATTGGACGTGATCGTCTCTTACTAGGTTGCTAGCTACCGCTGCAACCCGGATTTGATCTGACTCTATGTTTAGGAGTTCTGGGTTTTTATATTTCTTAGCATTGGACTGATTGTGTCTTACTAGGTTGCTAGCTACTGCTGCAACCCATATTGCTAGCTACTGCTGCAACCCATATTGCTAGCTACTGCTGCAACCCGGATTCACATATATAGTTATGAGAGGCAGCATGGCCGTATGGCCCAATGCGTTGGTGTTAGCCACCAGTCTCTTTGGAGCCGTGGGTTCAAATCTT